>CM077101.1:32243108-32342751 GCA_039619505.1 Cimex hemipterus
GTTTTTCTGATACCTACATCACACCAGACCGCATCTCACGATATTTGGATAATTATCCGTTAACGGTCACTAATCTCTACACATATTATATAACGCTCCACCCTTGAGGTCTCGACACAATGACAGCTGCACCATTGCAGAACTGAATGTACAATGTAACTTTGTCCATTTTAGGATATGAATTATTGCGTATTTTTGTTTCTGTTGAAACATTGGTACAGTTGACCTGGTTAATTGGAGATGATCAAACTCTCCATTAAAATGATTTCCCAATTAAATGCTACTGATGAATAATAGTTTCCTTAATAGTCTTATATGTTATCTTTATCCTCTAAAATTTATTCTTTCAGAATGCTGTTAAACTTACAAAAGAATGGAACAATGGCAGAACATCAGAGTTATCAGCTCGCTACGGGATAACACAATTTGCTGATATTTTAAGCAAAGACTTTTCCAAGAAGTATCTCAGGGGGCGCAGTCATGCGAAAATCCATACGCATACACATTACCATCACCACCACCACGATAACGACACCGCTCAACGTATCAAGAGAGCCATCGGCATCGATCTTCCGAATGTCGTTGATTGGTAAAAATCATAGACAAAGCGGAACGAAACCGAATCTAACTTGGATGTGTTTTTCAGGAGGAATAAGAACGTGGTGAATCCGGTTAAAGACCAAAAACTCTGCGGAGCTTGCTGGGCTTTCAGCACTGTGGGAGTTATCGAGTCCATGGCCGCTATCAAAAAAGGCGTCTTGCCGACCCTTAGCGTCCAACAAGTAACGACTTAAAATTTAAAAATTATTCGGTTTATTAATTACAATTAATTCTCCACCAGATGATAGATTGTGCAAGAAATGGAAATATGGGATGCGTCGGAGGTGATCCATGTTCATTGGTTGAATGGCTAGACGAAAATAATATAAAAGTGGTGTCGGAATTAGATTACCCTCTTTTGTTAAGGGACAATGCCTGTATAGTGAAAAAGTAGGTTAAAGGATGAACATTTCGAAACTCGAATATAACTTATAAATAATATTGAAACTAATTATTTGAAAAAATGAGTTCTATTTTAGGTCTGATTACGAAATAAGAATAGCAGAATATACCTGCGATTAGTAAGTAGGATATAAATTAATTCATTTTATAGTGAATCCTAATTGAATGGCAACAGCCTGGTAGGAAAAGAAGAGAAACTGTTGAAAATGTTAGCCCTCCATGGCCCGGTGGCTGCTGCCGTGAACGCTCTAAGCTGGCAGTTTTACCTCGGAGGTGTAATCGAGTCTTATTGCGATGGCGCGTTGGATAAACTAAACCATGCTGTTCAAATAGTCGGCTACGACCTGACATCCTCTTTGCCGCATTACATCGTGAAAAATTCCTGGGGCAAGTATTTCGGTGAAAAGGGCTACGTGAGAGTTGCAATCGGAGCCAATGTTTGTGGTAAGACTAGTCAATCCCTGATGTATTATTTTCATTAGAAAACACAACATAACAACAGGTTTTCTTTCAGGTATCGCGTCTGAAATAACATCATTGGATGTTACTACGTAAGCAGTGAAAGCGAACAGTACGATATAAAAAAAAACTTCAAAGTGACAATACTTTTTAAAATAAATAATCTATTTTTAACCTGTACACAAAAAATATATATTGCTTCGAACATGTTCTTTTCTCTTCCGGTCGCAACATTGACATGGCACTGTAACCGTAGGAGACTTGTTAGAAAAAAACCATCCAACGATTGGTTCTCGGTGTAGGATGGATGGAAAGCTGGGTTTTGAACTTTTAGACGTGGGAATCAGTCTGTTGACCAAAAAGAATTTCGAGGTCGTTATGGATAATGAGGTTAGCAACGTGATAATTTTTCTGATCATTTTTAAATGCTAGATATTCCGATGGTTTTCCAAACAGTTCCAGTTCTTTTCAGACTCCTTTATAAAGCTTTGATGGTCAAAACACATTTTGGACCCAAATATCTTTGTAGTTGTCCTACTCTTTTGTCGGTTGCCACCTAGGTCTTGTGTGGGGTTGTCCCTCATTGCTTTCTGGAATTTATTATATTTTTGAACGGGACACAAAAACCTTTTTGCGCGATCATTTTCACGTTATTAATGTGAGCGTTAGGGACAGATTTGGTTAGGTTGGATTATGACTAGGATTTGGGATAGGTTAGGCTAGAGTAGGGTTGGGGTTGGGGTCGGGTCCGATTAGGTAAGGGTGTCTGACTTGTGTGAGAGATAAGGAATTGGTGAGAGTGAGGGAGGGAGGGAAAGAAAGATGTAGAGTATGAGAGAGAGAGAGAGAGAGAGAGAGAGAGAGAGAGAGAGAGAGAGAAAATGAGAGAGAGCGAAAAAAGAAGAAAGTGAGAGAATATGAGAGAGAGTGAGAGAGGAGGAGAATATGAGAAGGAAAGTGTATGTATGCGTGGGTGTGTTTGAGAGAGAAAGAGAGGGTGAGAGATATGAGAGGGAGAGTGGTAGGGAGAAGAAACTGAGAGAAGAGAGTGTGTGTGTGTGTGTGTGTGAGAGAGAGAGAGAGAGGGAGAGAGAGAGAGAGAGAATGAGAGAGAAATCAGATAAGACAGCCCATTTCCTTCACCCCACCCACAACTATTTATCATTCATAGCCGAACATTCAAATTTGAGGGTTATGCTTATTCAGAACCGTAGTAATAATTTAAACGACCTGTTACACATCCAACTCTGCCGACTTCTTGAATGTATTATTTACGAGTTCTCACAATGGTCGTAGTTGGTGAGAAAGAAATACTTTCGGAATGGGCATTCAAATTCGTGAACACACCCTCCCGCTCTCGCCCCTCCCGAGTCCTCTCTCCCGACCCGTCCATTAACTCGCTAACAACCTTCTTTACCTGGCATAAACCACCCAGATAGAATTGCCTAGGGTAGAAAATAAGAATAAAAACTGTTAAAAAAGAAGCAATACTCCTTTACCAAGTACAGTGAAATGTGGATATTTCATAGCCCGAAATATCGAATGAAAGTGCTGTTCCCTTGAAAAAATCTTCTTACATCAGATAAAGCCAATACATTTCAGTCCCCTCGGATTTTTTTATCGTTTTAACGTTAAAATACCACCTAAACGTATGAATAGAGTGATAGGGTTTTCCATGTTAAAGATGGCCCAAGCTCCATGTTGGATCTTTCCAGGATATTACATGCAATGCGTCAAGATAAAACATATAAAAATAGATTCAGCCTTTACTATGGCAAATTCTTGACAGACAACTCGCCAAGTCTATAGTCAGTCAGACATCTACTTTTGAGCTCGTAGCAATTCAAAAACTGTTAAACTACTTCATATAAAAAAGGTCACAGAAGATGGTATATATTAGACCGAAACTGATATGACGAAATAAATCCCTATCGTGGAAAAGAAAATTTATTTCATTTACCTCCTAATCTTATTATGGAGATCCATATAATCAAGGTGGACGCCATCAAAAAACCCAAGGGAAAACAACTCTGTGTTAAAATGATAAAAGAAACCATAACAGCAATAAAAACGTGGTGTGGTAGACTTGATTTCATGAAGCATGTTGCTTGTAACTGAATGCCAGGTTTTTTTGCCATTGAAAATATATTTTCTCCCTAAAGGCCGCAATGAGGTCACCCGTGATTACCTCCACAACAAGGTTTCCAACTGCCTTTTTGACAGCCTTATCTGCCCTCTTCATTACCAGGGATGCCTGAAGGACCAGGAGTCCAGATAAAAAATAACTTTTCCCTTGCTGCTCGAAGTTCGCAATAAGTACAATAGATCCTGTACCATACGGTTATTGCTGAAAGGAAGATTAAATGCTTGCAGGACAGTCATGGAGTCAGAGTAGATAACCATCATTTTCTCTTTTGGATGGATCTATGTTGAGGGATTTTTTATTTACGGCTGACATTTCGGCGCTATAGTTGCTTGCTAGGGGTTTAGTGAAAATCAATATTTCCTTTTTCCACAGATACTTGCAGCACCAACTTCTTCTACTTCTCTTCGTGTACATATGAGGGCTGAGGGCAGGGCGTTTATGATTTTTTCGAAATTCCCGTTTGTACATGTAATGAGGAGTGGTTGCTTTATTATATTTCACCAGTGATTGTACAATTTTAGGGTCGTGTAAAAGCCAGGGGATAATCGATTAGGTTTCTTTTTGGATTGGGGGCACTGAAAACTGCATTACCTGTAGGAGAACATACAATCAGGCAAAGAAGATTTGGTTTCCTAATATTGCATAATCCGCAGATGGAATCATCGTTGTATATGCCCATGTTGTGTAGACGTTTTCTCAAACGCCAGTGGCCGGTTAGTAGTCCTATCACTCCTCTGAGTCTAGACTTCTAGAAATGCAGCAGGCCGTTTGCCAAACTTGGTGAGGGTTGTTTCATAAAAAGTTTACTTTGTATAGCGCCGCTGGAGTTTATCCACTGCTCCTTTTGTTTTGTTTGGATCCATTCTGCAATGGATGATGCTATATTTGTTTTGTTATCGTAAGTACAGGTTCGGCAAATCTAGCCGACGATCTAGCAAATTCTCCTCTGTTTTCTCGTTACCCAAAATTCCTTTGTGCCATGGCACCCAAGATATCATCAAGTTGTGTTTCCCCTGGTTTTGAAGATTTTGGATACATTCCCTGACTATTTTGTCTTGATTTCTTTACATGCTAATGATTTAATGGTTGCTTGGCTATTAGATCTTATGAGGATGTTTTTGGTAGTGTAACCTCTTTCAAGATTTTCTAGGGTACAAGCGTTGATGGCATGTATTTCTGCTTGAAAGACCGAAGTTTGATGATGATGATAATGATATGTCAGGGTGTGTATACTGCGCCCTTTAAGAGCTATTGTATCCCCCGTTCTCTGCTTAAAGCACATCGGTGAGTCCTATTTCATCAAGGAATTTGATTAGTAGGCCCGGTTTTATTGGCTGAAGCTCTTCTATGGTCACATTGTACGTCCCAAAACACTGCCTCCTGCGGGCTAATGTCGCTCCACAGTTTGTTAGCAGATGTGTTGGTGTTTCCTCTGCTTCTTTGCAGAATCTGCATGTGCCATCCTCGATTATTCCCAATTTCTTTAGGTGTCCATTTAGTTTACATTGTCCAGTTAGAAATCCTGTTAGGATTCGCAGTCTATTCCTGCTTCCTTTGACACATTCCGTGATTTCTTTCTTTCCGAAATTGGTTAGAAAATTCTTGGATTGTTTATGTCCAATAAGCGAATTCCAGAGTTCCCTTATTTTCTTTTTATCCTTCTGTCTGAGATATTCATTGATAGTGTGGACTCCTATTCCACAGAAGGGTTCAGGTCCTGTTAGCGGTGTGGCTGCCCCTTCTCTTGCGAGGGTGTCCGCCTTCTCATTGCCTTCTACTCCCATGTGTCCTGGGACCCAGCAGAGGCTTACTTTATTCTGCGCACCTAATGTGTTTAGTTTTGTTTTGCAGTTCAGCACCATTCTAGAACTAATGATGTTTGAGCTTAGTGCTTTGATGGCTGCTTGGCTATCTGACATGATAGCTATATTCTTGTTTTTGTATCCTTTATCTAAGTTGAATTGGACACATCTTTCTATTGCGTGAATCTCTGCTTGAAAGATACTGGTGAGTTTTCCCATGGGTTCCGAGTATTTGATGCCAGGTCCAAATACTCCTGCTCCTGTACCTTCTTGTGTCTTTGATCCATCTGTGTACCAAAGGATGGTGCCGTTTTTATAGGAGTTGATTTCCGTTCCTTCCCATTCCTTTTTGATGCCCAGATGTGTTCGGAATTTTTGATTGAATTCAAACATCCTATTCATGTCATCTCTTGGAGCCATGAGTAGTGGATAGTTTTTCCCCAGTTTGTTGCTGTCTCTCCATTTCAGTTTTATTCCTGTTGGAGGTTTCTCTCTGATGAGATTAATTGTGGTTTTCTGTGCTGTCCTTTCTACCATGTGATGTAGGGGGATTAGACCCAATATTTTTTCCATGCTAGTCGTAGGACATGTTCTCATTGCTCCCGTTATGCAGATACATGCAAGTCTCTGTATTTTTGTGAGTTCTTTTCTTTTTGTGACTTGTTCCGCTTTATTAGCCCAGGCTATGGCTCCGTATGTAAGTAGAGGTCTTACTATTGCGGTGTACATCCATAACAGGGTCTCTGGCCTGCATCCCCAGTTTCTTCCTGCTATTCTTCTGCACACCATCAGGGCTCTTGTCGCCTTTGTAATAGTGGAGCTGATATGTTTCTTAAATGTTAGTGTCCTATCTAGTGTGATGCCCAGATATTTGACTTCATTTTTAAGTTCTATCACAATGTTGTTGAGTTTAATTTCCTTCATGTGATCTAGCTTCCTTTTTCGTGTGAAAGTGACTATGGTTGTTTTGTTTGGGTTGATACCCAAACCTGCACTTTTACACCATTCCTCTGTAATTTTCAATCCCTCTTGGATTATGTCGCAGAGGGTTTCCTCGAATTTGCCCCTGGCTGTCAGGACTATGTCGTCCGCGTATCCCTGACATTTTATACCCGAGAGGTTTAGGGTTTCGAGCAATTCGTCTACCGTTAGGCTCCATAAAAGAGGTGATAGTATCCCTCCTTGGGGACATCCTTTTGTTGTTCTGATTTCTATAGTGTTTGTTCCTATATTCGTTTCAGCTATTCTTGTTCTTAGCAGTTCTCCAATCCATTTGGATGTGGTTTGGTCTACGTGCTTTTTCCTTAGGGAGGCTTCTATTAATGTGTGAGACGCATTATCAAAAGCTCCCTCAATGTCAAGGAACGCGCAGATTGCTATCTCTTTTGTTTCCAGTGTTTCTTTTAGATCACTGGTTAACTGGTACAGTGCAGTTTCTGTTGATCTTCCTGCTCTGTATGCATGTTGACAGTAGTGGAGGGGTTTGGTTACCAGTGCTGTCATTCTGATATTGTTGTCTATCAGCTTTTCGAGAGTCTTTAGTAAAAAAAATGTTAGACTGATTGGTCTGTAGGATTTGGGTGATGTGGGGTCTTTTTTCCCCATTTTCGGTATAAATACTACCTTTGCCCTACGTCATGTCTGTGGTATGTAACCTAATGCTAAACTGCTTCTATATACTCGTAATAAAGTTGGAGTAATTATATCCATTCCTTTTTGTAACAGGATGGGATATATTCCATATCCCAGGGCTGAAAGTGCTGATTGCCCAGAGGATTTTCTTCTCTGTGACTAATTCAGCAGCTTTTTTCCAATTTTCTTTCTTGGGATTGTTTGCTTTTACCTTTTCCAGGGAGGTGTTGGGAGTGCTGCCTGGAAAATGTGTGCTCAGAAGGAGCATTGCTTTTTGTTGCATGCTTTCTGTATAGTTGCCCCTGGTTTTGAAGATTTTGGATACATTCCCTGACTATTTTGTCTTGATTTCTTTACATGCTAATGATTTAATGGTTGCTTGGCTATTAGATCTTATGAGGATGTTTTTGGTAGTGTAACCTCTTTCAAGATTTTCTAGGGCACAAGCGTTGATGGCATGTATTTCTGCTTGAAAGACCGAAGTTTACTCCCCTAATGAGTTCAATTGGTCATGTTTTGAGTTTGTACCGAAAATGCCGATCCTGTTCCTTCGTTTGTTTTGGAGCCATCTGTAACCATATCATTGTATCTGATGCTCTCCTGAGTTCTTCCACTCCTTTATAGATTGTAGTACTCTTACTTTATAAAATGTAGTTTATAGTAAAGAATATAAAAAAGTTGTGTATCGGATTTCATTTAGTTTGCGTATGAGGTCATTCTCTACAGCACTCTACATCAGGGACGAGAATGGTGTGTTATCCTCCTTGAGGACACTATCGCCACGACTATTTCTACTCTTTTCGTGGAAACTGGGGGCCTGCAATTTTCTGGTTTAAGCATTGATATATCCGTCTGCAGCTGGTTTTGTCAGTTGGCCGCTGTTTCAGTGATGTAACAATTGCTTCAAAAGGAGTCAAGTTATCCTCCTTCAATGTCCAAGAATGTTTCTGTGCTATTTCTTTGTTCAGTGAATCTATTTGTACCGTTAATTGGTGTAGTTCTGATTCGCAGGATTTTCATTTCTGGTAGGCATGTTGATATTTTTTCTTTTTCTTTTAGAGAGGTGCCCCTTACATGTTTTCAACTAGCTGAAGTGGTATACGATATATCAGGATACGAAATATCGAGATTTTACTGTATCAAAATGTTGTTAATAATATATTTAAATTTTTAATAATTGTACTATAGTACATTAGTACATGTTGTATATGTATGCGCTGTTTTATCAAAAACGGTTGCTAATGAGATTAAAACGACAAATATCTCAAATTTTTCTACTTGAGAACCTCTCTTGAACTCTCTAAGAGAGGGAGGGTGAGGGTGGGAGAGGGAGAGAGTGCCTTCTAGATCGACATGCCTTCTAGATCTCTCACTTTGTTGCTGCATAAGTGTATATCACCAGATCTACTGAACCATTTGACCAGAAAGTAAGTAGCGTAAATATAATAGAACGTAGGAATACATATATTTAAAAAATCGATATTTGACATATCCCTGCCGATTACTGGCTTAACGTAATGTGAAAAAAAAAAGTTTTTGCTTAATATGTGTTCTTTCTATTTACTCTTTTCTGACATGACGAGGATTCAACTCAAAATAATAAAGATTAAATCTAAATAAAACTATTCCATAGTAAAGTGATATTTAACACATACGATGTAGGACATAGTCATGCTTAATGGATGCCTTGCAAAAGCTCCTTTACCAACCCCAGAAACAAAACTACAGAATCTGTATATATTAAATAATTTAAATCTTATGCAGGCATCATTAATCGTAAAAATTTTAAGGCTGGGGTTTTCTAAATGTTGCCGTTTCATTGTAGTCTGGTATAGGCGGATGTCCTAATTTTGACTCAAACGTTATACAAATTTCAAAAAATTAGAGAGCAACGAAGGTTTAAAAAGGTACACAATGTTTCCGGGGAGCGAAGTTTCACAATAAAATAGTGCAAGGTTGACAGTCGACTGACGCCTGATATCGTTGTCAGACGTTTCTTTTCTCAGAAACAAGAGTATGAACGTTCCCTTCTATGTCCACCTCTCAATTTTTCGAGATAACGTCTGACCTTACAAAGGAATCTGCTGGTACTGGATTGTTCGTCTTCTCTTCTTCAGCAAGCGGAGCCCGATAAATAAAAACTTCTCGGCAAATGTTGACACGATCCAAACACATTTTGTTTTGAATTTGAATGAGGAGGACAAAAGATAGCTCACTCTAAGGTCTGACCTTCATATTATTTTGAAACGATTGCTTATTGCATATTTTTAGTTCTTGTTGGCTGTTTAAATTAAGCTAATCCAGGTAGATTCATAAAGCACGAACACCATTCTACTACATGTATACATATTTCTACTATCCTATTTTATATCAAATATTTTCGATATTATTTTTCTTTATAGTACATTTTTATATATGTTACCTTTTGCCAGTTATTGAATTAAACTGTCAAAATTTCATTAATGCGTACTAATTAAAAGTGTTTATTGAAGTATAATAAACAATCGTAATCGAAAAAAAGTGGTGAGGAGGATAAAATTATCGTCTGATCTAGAACGCACTTGTGAAAAACAACCTTGACGATAGGTTAAGTTATAATTTGTTCGTAATCAGTGAATTAAACTATATTAATTATAGTAGATAAACTACATTAATATAGTTCATCGTTTATGAAAATTTAACCAGTTTAAACATCCTTAAACGATAAAAAAGATGATGAAATTAACTTGATATCTAGACAGAGCAGGTGAAAAACAACTTAGAAAAGCCATTTACTGCCAGGTGAATCAAACTACAATAATTTGATTAATATACATTAATTGGCATTGTTTATTGAGGTGTAGTAAGCTCAAACTAAAAAATATATAACAAAATAAATAATTACAAATAAAAACTCCCAACGTATGTATGGTATTGACTTTTTCGTGTTTGTGTTTGGTTTTACTCTTGCATGAGGAATCTTAAATTTTTTTTCTTATTGAACTCGTTATTTTAAAGCCAAACTTGTGTTATTATATTGACAGATTGTTTCCAATGTTTTGTCTTTTTTTCCCCCGGAATGACAAAAATTTGTGGAATGGGGAACTATTTGTTAGGTCTGGGCTGAGGAGCGCGGATCCGTCCCGGAGGACTTCGACTCTTCGAGTCTTGTAGAGGAGGTGGTGGCGACCGAAGTGAAGAGTGGTGGAGGTTCAGGTGGTGGTGGTAGAGCTTCGGCAACAGACAAATCCCTCCGGTAAGCTGCGATCTTCAGTCCGACTCTGGTTTTCCTCCTATTCGGATCTGCGCGGAGTCGTTTTCTCTTCTTTTTTTTTTTTTTAGTCAACTTCGCCGTCTACACTTGCAAAGACACCGGGCCTTGCCATTTATCGAACCATTTGCACTTTTGTATATTAAGAACCTTTAACCACCATTCTTACAAATTTCGACCTCCTGAGAATTTTTCCCACGCCCTTCAAGGCGCGAAGCTCTCCCGACTCGGACTTATTAAGGGTCGTTTTCTCCTACACCTGCGAAATAAATCGAAGGAATATAAACCGAAGTCGTCTGAGGAGGGATGAAACCAAACGACCTGAGGTACAACAGGTTCTAAATCAGTGCCACGGAGAAGAAAAGATTCGGAAGGCGGTCAGAATTCCTTGACTTCTTGTGAACTTCGACCTGGAGAATACAGAACAGTTAATCGTGTTTAAGTGTGTGCATTTAAATCATCGGACCAACAGGAGCATCGCTGTAAGTACTCTTGACTTCTAAACTTTCAGTCTTAATTACCTTACATAGCCATTTAAAAAAATTTATTTCCTACATTAACGCCGAGCAAACTCATTTACTTTTATTTTCAGACACACCTTAAATTTGAAATATATATATATAATTAATTTAGTATCATTATTTTTCGTAAATATCCGCTGATATGAAGGGATTCATCATCGGGGTGAAGGGGTGAATAATCGTCTTTGAGTGGAGACTGTGTGTCATAGTTATCAACCCTGTCAAATCTTCGATATGGCACTATCAGAAAGTCGACGGAGCTTGCACAAATTTATCCAAGGTTTGATGATGATCGGTAAATATTTGTTTTTCCGGATTATTTGCTGTTAGTTCGTAGACTATTGGGGTTTTTATAAAAAAAGCCATAATTTCTGTATGAGAGTTGCGTCCTGCTCTTTGTCCACATCTTGGTTAAGGTCGGTCGGACGTCATTACCTCACTTTTTTTTTTATAACGATCCATTGTCATCTATTCACTGCAGACGCGCATACACCCACACTTAGAAGGCATACACGCACGAATCAAAAATACACCCGCTCATTATATATTAAGCCGGCCTTTAATTATTCTCCCTTCTTGGATTTTTTTTGTGTTATCACGACACGACCAGTTTTTTGGCCCCTGTTTTTTCTACCTCCGTCGTCTTCAATCTGAATGCGCTGCAAATTCATTTATGAAGTTCTAATCGTGTTGTTTAAGTTCACGGCGGATCTGTTCTATAGACAGATAATTATCAGCCAAATGAACAGTTTTAGACTTATTTGCGTGCACGACGGGCCCGACTGTCAACAGAAATTTGTTTCCTCTTTCTCGCCTTTCCCAACTTCAGTGAAAAGACAGATTGGCCCGAAGTTTGTAAAATCGTCATGACTGCATTAACCCATATTCAAACTCAACTACACGACCGGATTAAATTACTTTGAAAAATTGCAACCCTCGCGGTTTGTTCATGGGTATTTTGAATAGTTTTGGAACCTATGGAAACATGCTTTGCGAGGTCATTAGAGGTAAAATGTTTTCAACAGTGGCCCCACAATTATATTGAATTGGTGGATTTCCATGGTTGAGTGCCACAAATATTTACCATTTTGATTTTGTTTTTAAACTGATTTGAGTTAATTAAAAGTTAGTCATTTTCAGTTTCACTAACAACATAAACAAATATGGGATCAAAATGGTGCAGGGAGATTTAGAAGGCGTGTCGATCTAGACGGTGAAAACAAATTTAAAAAGTTCGTGATTTTTTTAAAGACCAGTGAATTAAAATATAATAATTGTTTTAAGAATATTAATTCCAATTGTTTATGAAAGTGTAATGAACAACCTTAAATTTAAAATACGGTGGTGTGGTGGCTAGAGAAATCTAGATGGCGCTTGTGAAAACCAACTTATAGATATGTTAGCGATCGATTAATTAAACCATAATATGTTTTAATTAACATAGTTTATAAAAGAGTAATAAAAACTTTGTAGAAATAAAGAGGTGGCGCGGCGATTAGAATTGTTGTGAGATCTAGATGGCAGAGGTGAAAAATGGCCTTATAAGATTATAATTAGTTAGTAATTATTTAATTCTATAATAATTGTCTGCATCCTCGGAGCAAAACTGAGTAAGTCAAATTTTGCAAAATGATTGGTTCACATTCCAGTAAGTCTTTAGGACTATAAAGACGGGTAGAATACCATCTCATAACCCAGGAAAAGAAAAAAAAAGTAATCAACTGCCAAATTGATTTTGTACCAGATGTCCAAACATTAAAATTGTACCCTTTGAAAGGTTAATAATGAATGTTTAACGGGTCCAATTTTTCGACGATTGCGATTTTGGACCTATCCAGTTTTGTCCAGTGGGTACAGAATTTATGAACAGCCTTAAACAAAAAACGAAAAATGATATGGCGAATTGTAAGATCTGGATGGCACAAGTGAAAAATCGACTTACAAGGTTATAATTTGTTAATGATAAATGATTTAAACTATAAAAACTGTATTAATATGTATTACTTTTATTATATTAATGTGTACAAAGTATAATAAACAACCTTATAATAATAAAAAAGAGGGGTATTATGGTTAGAGTTATTGTGAGATCTACTGGTGAGAAACAGCAGTGGATTATAATTTATTAATGATCAGTTAAATGATCTATAACAGTTGCATTAATTACTTAAAACGGCATGGTTTCCTTGAATAATTAAACCGTCTATCTAAAATTCGTTCTTCCTCCATCCAACATTTGGAGATGCACAGTGAAGCAAAGGCAGCAAAAAATTTTTAAAACATTTCTCCTAAAAGAGTATAATTTTTTAAAATCTAATAGTTTTTCACCGGCGCTGTCTAGATCGAATCATGCCTTCTAGATCTTACGGAATATTTGAACCGTTGGGGACAACAATAAGGGTGTTTTATTACACTTCAATGTATAACTACGATTTTAATTATTTCACTTAATTATGCAATAATATAGTTGAATTTACCGGTACTTAAATAGCAATTTATAACCCTCCCGGTTGTTGATTACAGGTGTCACCAAGTTCGACATGCCTTCTAGATGTCACTGCAGAAGTTTGTCACCAAATCTATAAGACGATTCGACCCAGAAAGGTCCATTCACTGGGTTTACAAAATGCTATTTCAAACAGTTGTAGGTTTATGAAATTATGTTGATTAGAATTGGTTAGCATTCTCGTTGTTACAACCCTATTAGTCGTCCTAAAATTAAGAAGTTTAGGTGTAGGTGGATCTATAGATTTCATCTCTTGATATTTTTAAACATGTAGGACTGTTACCTGAGCCACAAGATAAATTCACAAATTAGACTGCAGTTTTTAACGATGTTAGGTTTTTGCCGCTTTTTGTTGAAATTTAGCGACGCCACTTAGCAAGTGTTTTTTCCTTGCATTGCCTGTCATTTCTCTTATTTGAAGGGCGTTTGTAAAATGGGTCAGAAGGTGTTTAAGAGGTGCAAACAAAGAGGGCGAGACTGAACTAGTCCGTTGACCGGGCTAATAAAAATAAAAAATGAACGGAAAGAAATAGTCGACTACCTGAGACTAAATGTCGGAGCCACTCCTTCGTGAGGACAATGTTGACGCCAAGGGACTCATTCAGATCGTGTAACCAAGCATTAAAACTGTTTCGATCGTAAACACCGGCTGTGTTATGTTAAATGAACATCCGGCGAAAATTGTACGTTCGCAAGAAAACGGGACTTAGCAGTTTTCCCATAGAATCCATCTCCTTCCGTTCGAGCCTAATGGGAATTTTGATTGTGAACAGCCCCAAAAGCCGGATTACATACAGCGGGTGCTTTTATATGAAATTCTTCCGACCGACCAAACTGTTGATTCTAATTGTAAGCCTACATTGGCCAATGAAATTGGATATAATAAAGTCAGCAATTGACCAAAAACCAACGTCGGCAAACGCAAGAGAATTCTTTACCTCCAGGACATCTCGCGGCCCCCGCTATATTCGCCTGATACCTATACTTAGTATTTTCGCTTATTCCGGGCACTGCAAAACTATTGACGAAAACACGTTACTTCACTTGAAGACTGCAGAAAACTCATTAAGTTCATTGGTCAAAACCCGATCTGAAAGTAGGGAATTACAAAATTAAATGGAAAATGGCAACATATAGTGGAAGAAAACGGCTCAAATATTGTGGTTTAAATTTGTTTATAGATACACGAAATTTTCATTCAATTTGGCATAGAAAATAGGTAGACGATGTATTTACTTATACCGAAAGAAAATATTTATTTAATTTACAAAAAGAAGAAAAATGTGTAAAACAGTTGACGCTGTTTTCCCTACGCCCCTTTTTTGGTATTTACTTACTGCTGTCAATCAGAACAATAATCGAAAGGTGAGCAGGAAAAAGAAACGTTTGCACAAAAAACCAGATTTATCTATGTACTGCGGAGTAGAGCCAAGTGAAAATTAAATTTGGTTCATTTTTAAGTCTTTCGATGATGTCCAAATAATTTTGGCTGAATAGGAATTTGGACCGAAACGGAAAAAATATAACAACTGACGCTATTTTTCCTCCGTCTCCTTGTTTTGGCACTACTGTAGACAACACTGATACACGGGTGTTGGGAATACTGTGGGCAACAACGGATTAAATAAGTGAATAACACTATGGGCAACAACGATTCAAGGAAACATGCAACGTTGTTTGTCCATTGTGGGCAACACCGATTGAAAGAAGTGGGGAACACTGTTAACAATACTGATTCACGACAGTGGGGATCCCTGGTAATAGCATTAAATCACGAATGTGGTAAACATTGTTGACGGAACCATGGGAAACACTGATGTAGTAATACAGACTGTTGGCAGACCATTCAGTGGTAGTAGGGAACACTGTTGACAACGCTATGAGCAACACTGATTCAGGGAAGTGGGGGCTTACAATAGATTGGATCTTAGTATAGACCGTGAAATTGCTTTCGAGTGTTAATAAAAACTATAAAAAAAATAATTTTATTAAGGCGAGTCTCTATTATATGTGATTTATTGTGTAGTTTATATTTTGGTTAACTGTTGTGTATCAAAACGATAACCAGCTGAAGAATGTCTTATGAAATGTCTTAAGTGAACTTTTCACTTTTATCGAATGCACGTGACGTAAGTCGATTTTGTACATACTTATAGTTGGCAGTACAATAAAAACACAGGTCCAATCTTGTTCTTATGTAATATCATCTTCCGCGCTCGATATATGTCTATGAAAAGTTTTCCAGCTCGTCAGAAGAAACTTAGAAAGCACTGCTTTAAGAAGGTGGTCGTTCGTGTGGAACAGCTTTCGGTCCATGTCCAATAGGGAGATGCCGAGTTATACACCGACAACGACAAAAAAAAGGGTCAGGTGCATTTCAATAAGTTATAAGAAAGAGAAATTACCTCCCATCGATATGCCCGATTGCCTTTTTTCCAGGGCAATTATGGAACGTCTTCTGGCGAAACGAATGGCGTCTGATCGGTTTGCCCTTTTCACCAATTATTTTTCCTATCTTAGAAAGATTTACGATTATTCTACGTAGACTTTCAGGCTGAATTTTATGCCTGAAAGTCTACGTAGAACTTTCATTCCAATGAACCATTATAAATATGGAAAACTATGCAATATTTCATTTACAAACATGAATGTTCAGTAATTTTTCCATGTCTGACAATGCTAAAATATCAAGCTTTATCACAATCTTAAGTGTATGACTTGTATCTAATTCAGTACTTCCGGGGCAATGGAGGGCCAAACGTTTTGCATCAGTCTAAAGTTCAAAATGTTGTTAGATGTACCACATTGGTTGGATAGGATTGGGGGGGGGGGAGAGTAAGGTTAGTTTAGGGTGTAGTAAAGGCTAGGTTAGATGAGCTAAGAGTTAGTGTTAAGTTAATAATTAGGCTGGGTTGGATTAAGGTTAAGGTTAGGGATTGTTAAGGTGTTTCCTGTGTTTTGAGTTGGGATTCCACGTCAATCTCTCTAGGTTTGTTGACCGTACAGTCTGGGAGTGTCATTTACCCAATAGCGCAAATTGGTGGCTGGGAGAGGTGGTAACGCTGAGGGTGAAGGGTATTCCTAGGATTTGGATTCCAAGACGAGCAACATGTTTTTTTTTAATAAAAAATTTATAAGAGTGAATAACTTATTATTAGACATGGTAGCCTTTTTCTTCTTTTTCCATGGGTTTCAATAAAATGCCGTTTAAGAAAACGTACGCTTTAGTTGTAATAAGAGGTCAAACTTTGTTGCCGTGGCCGATTATCTTCGGACCGTATTGGGAGTTGTTAACTTTATTTGGAATTGGCTTTGTGCCCTGTTTGTTTGTTTCTTTTGCGATTCGCAACGTTCAAAAACAAAAGCGAGCCAGAATGCGACAAACTGACGTCCCCATCCACGTGCAAAATCAACGTTCTTAAGGTTCCAGTTTAAGTTGTTCTATTTCAATCGTCCCCTCCTTGAGACTAAAAATAACATATCGAATCCGAACCCCTTTGAATCTGTCACATGATGAACCAAACTCGTGTTAGTTTTCTGTATTGCTTGCCATTTTCCCTTTGTTTCTTGACTAATTTAGCTCAGTTAACAAATTCTGGTCCTTTCACAGTAGTACAAAGTAAGAGAGAATACCCAAGAAAGATGAGGACCTAAATAGGTCTAAAGTGTCCCTTTACTTCTGTCAGAGCTCTAGTGAGCTACGTCAATCTAGTTCCATAGGCCATATTCTGGCTAGGGTTCTTTTGTGTAAAAGGCTGCTTGTGGTTTTTCGTCTTGGATAGACTGCACACAACCCGCAATAGCTTCCTCTTCTTGGCATCCTCATGATGTTTCCTCTGCGAATACTCCCATTCGGTGCAGTATTTCTCAAAATCCTAACTTTCTGACTTGTGTGTAATTCGGTGGTTTTACATCTTTACGTTATATTATTATTTATTTATCTGTACATTTTTACATCTTTGATAAGCGAAAAGATTCTAACATGTTCCATGTCGGATCAGATAAGGTTAGAATAGTGTTACGGACTAGTACGTTTAGGCCAGATTAGCGTTAGGGAACGTAAGGTAATATCAGATTAGTTAGTTAGGGGCGGATAAGGTTAGGCTAGATTAACGATAGAGACGGATAAGGTTAGGTTAGGATGCGATAAGGACAAAAACAAGTTAGGTGAGAGTAAGGTTAAATTAGGATTAGGATTATGGGTTAGATTACGTTTATCGGTGGGGGATGGTGAAGTTGTCTCTTATGTTTTACGTGGAATTCTATCTTAGGACTCTAAGTTACTGATTTGTGCGGAAGTGAGTAGTGGGATAGATGTTAAATGTTCCAGGTCGGTTATATAGGAATCGGGTTAGGTTAGATTAGAGTTAGAAACAGTTTAGGAGTGGTTAAGGATGCCTTTATCTCTTAAGCCTTATAGTGGGATTAAACATCAGTCTGTTGATTTATATTCTGGGGGTTTCAAGAGTTCCAAATAGCGGAAGTTGGTTGCTGAGAGAGGATTGAGAGGAGGGGGTGAACGCGATTTTAAGAGATTCGTTTCACTGAGTTTGATCCCATATTTCTTGAATATACAAAACGGTTGATCCTGGAGGTTCCAAGTACGTCCCAAATGGCGGACACGAGTTGTTGGGATAGAAATGTGAAATTATTGACGTAGGCAAAGGTTATTTCTTAGGATTTGTTTTTGTTGAGGCTGATCCTCTATTTCTTGAACATCCTAAAGGGTCAGATGATCGTGGAGATTTCTTCTGGTTCTGTAGTTTACAAATAGTCCCAAGAATTCTGGTGAGCATTACTTTGGTCCCCTCTATGAGACTCATCGTGTGATGGGGAGTTGATGCCATTTATTTGGGTCTGTAAAATTGTAAGTTTGGGAAGCCAGAACTGAACTGTTGACCAGTATGACGACATCACCCCTGATAACCCAGTCGAGGATATCATTGCCCATTATACATCCATTATATTGTTGTCACCGACTAAAGATCTCATATGAGCGTGGTTGTATTCGTAGAGTGGATACCAAGGATAGTCTACTTTTGGATATATCTCTAGTACCTCGCCTCCGGTTTTGAACCATCGATGTACAGAAAGTATTGGCCCGCAAGGATCCAGTCTATCTTTACTTCTATTATTATTTTGTTTACTTTTAAATTTGAATTTAGGACTTAACATGCAGTCTGTGTGCCTTCTTAGTTTTAGCTGTTCATCGGCACGACTCAGAAATATGGATGAGCCGTTCTAGTTTCTCACGTCATGGAAGCGTTGTAACGAATCAAATGACATCTTGTTGTTCCACTGTTTTAACCTCATGGCGCGTTTTAGGTTAATGGAGTTACAAAAAGCTTTTTAAAAATCGTGACTATCTATGGATCCAAGAAGAGGCAGTAATTGAACAGCGATTGCATTTTTCTATATGACAAAACTTTTCGTGAGAAAGGCACAAACTTTTTTTTTTATTGAAGTTATCCAGCTTTCAATTTGGTCTACTCTATTTCTATTGTGTAATTAATATAATGTTATAATGTCAAGTATTAATCCACTCGGACCCGGAAGAGTCAAGTAGTCGAGGAGTTACCCGGCTATTTTTATTTTGTCTCAATCCACCCTTAACAGAGAAACTGCTGAAAGATGAACGTTCATCATTCTTCATCTGTAAATGTCAATTATCGATGATGGAGATAGTTCGAATTCTTTATTCATTCACGTCTGTCTTTACATCACAGTAATAAACATAGTTCGTTGGTATTAATCCATTTATGTTTTATTGGTCTAATTGATCAAATTACATATTTCAATTAATTAATTATTCTTTTTTGTGTAAGATCTTGGTTGAGAAGAAAAAGTTAATGGTACGAGAGGGATTCGACCCCAGCCGAAGGTCGTAACAACTTAAAAAGAATAATTAATTGAAATAGTTCGTAGGGTTGTTAACATGTTTTAAATAGCGTTTACGCTATTTGAAAAAGTTTGCATGACAGGGTACGGTTTCCTGGGAAGGATTTAGTAGATGAAGAGTTGGATATTGAAGAAAAAATTAGGGTTGCCGATACACTGGCAGAAACACTTTAAAAGCAACACTGCGCCGTAAACCCATGGCATTTACCGATTATCTTTGATAAATAATTGCTAATTTTGTATTGTCCTGAGGCAACATTGTACCAGAAAGGTTTAATACAGTGTTTTAAATAATATTAATGCCATTTGAAGATTTTTTGCATGACTGGGGATGGTTTTCGGAGGAGATTGTATTAAGTGAAGACCCATCCATATAGGGGATTGAAGATTCCATGAAGGATATTTTAGCATACGGTATTGACAATGTATATCGAGCAATAAACTCACACTAACATTGAAAAATTGCCAAATTGTGTCACTCTTGGGATACTTTGCACAGAAAGGGTTAATAACGTGTATTAAATAACATTGACCCAATTCAAGACTTTTTACATGACGGGGGAAGTTGTAGTAGGCGAAGAGCTTGAAAATTGTAGATTCAACGATAGATATTTTAGGTTAGCGTCAAAATAATTCAGTATTGCCTAGACACGCGTGGAAACACTGCAGGGCGACACTGCGCCGTAACGTTGACTCAATTGAAGACTTGCATAGCACGTTTCCAAGGGTGACCATAGTCGGTGAAGTGATTGATCCTAACCCTATTTAACCCAGCCTAAAGATCTCATACCCCCTTTCAAAGCAAAACTTATAATTTTAATATGGTTGAAACCAGGTCAAGTTGGGTTAGGAATTAGTTGCACATACATAAAAAAAAATCAAGGATAAGGCGCGAATAGAAAGATAGAAAAATACTCAATTCCTTCGTCAATCTTTCAAGAAATACATTTCTCTTTGTACAAAATTTGAAACTAATTTGACTCTTTTGTAGGATGAGCATATATATACATCTACTCATAATATTACTAATTATGGCTTCATCCATAATGAATTTCTTGTTGATTTTATCGAGTGTTTTTTCAAATTTTTTATGTATACAATCATAACTTTAAATAACCTAACCGTTTTTAAGCTAATCTAACCTGTCCCTAACCAACATATGCACGCTCTCCGGTAAAGCGAAATAGATGAAACGGAAGTGATCACGCAAACAAAATTACTTATCTGTTGCTTAAGGACGCCTCAGTTACATAAGCGCGTGACTTTACATTCAAACGGAACAAATCGACATTATTCTGCACAAATTAGAAAGAAAAAATCCTATATACGACGGTACACCTCAGTACAATTGACTATTCCGTCTTGATGTAAATTAAATTAAACGATAAATACATGAATGAAATTCGGTCATGACAAGTGATTACTGAATCGTCGGTAACACGTTTAAGCATGTTGAATTATTTATTTATTAAGTTCACATTTTAGTGTGTAGAGTAGATTCAAAAGGTTTTTTTTTATAGCGATGTAATCGAAGAGTATACATTTTTAAAAGGGTAATTGAGATGTTAACTGTGGACGGATATTGGAAAATTATTTATTGATATTTGAATAGGTTAGTTATTAGTCATTAGTGGAACTGGTTTGAAAAGAAATTGCCAAACCCAATACACATTTAATCAGATGCGAGTGATTAAGATCGACATTGCTGACAATGGTGTCACAGATGTTGAAAGTCAGTGAATATTTCACGTCTCGCGATATGATTTGTATGTTACAATTTAATCTGAATCACTTTTCTCTAATCAATTTTAAGGAATCACGGTTAATGGACCACCTCGAAGATTTGAATCAAAATTGGGAAAATATTTTCCGTTCCTTTTTTATATGTGGGAAGGGGGGAAAATGTGAAAATGGAAATGGCCCGGGGAGAAACGTGCCGATGGTATATACTGACTTTATTTATATAATACAAAAGAAGCCTTATACCGTGGCCTTTCATAAATTGGCACTAATAGGGCTCATTTGTATCTTCCCTCTACCGGAAAGGCATTTGTGTACCTGTTTAGTACCCTACAGGTCTCAGACGTCTCTATTTCCAGTGCGACAATTCGTTCTTTTTTTCTTTCCTCATAGGATACGTAATCAACTGGAGGCAGTAATTCACAAAACTCAGAGGGGAATAAAGCCTATTTATATTTCCCAAAGGGGGGAAATCATTGTTTACACATTCGAAATAGATACCAAGTTTCCTTTTCGAGGCCATTTTAAAATCAAGTGTTTTTTGACACATTCCTGTGGAAACTATTTACTCAATGGTATTTAATTTGTTGAATATTTCGATATGCCTGTTTTAATCAGATCGGTAGTACCATATAAGACAAATTTAGCATGGTTTAAAAAGAATGTTAATGGCATTGATATAAACGATAAAATAATTGATGTTATGACGAAGATGCCCGATGTTTTCTCAATTCTCTCAGTGATTCTATTCAAAATTCAATAAGTGAGTTATGGGAAGGTTCGTGTTATTCTTAAAGTGTATTGGCAACACTGAATTATTTTAGCGCCAATCTAAGATCCTCCATCTTGAAATCCCGTAATCTACAACTGAATTTTAAATTTAAATTAAATTAGTTCAATTACATTTAAAAGTTACCGTCCCAGTCAGGCAAAAAGTCTTCACATAGCGTCAACGTAATTTAAACCACGTTATTAACCTTCCTGGCTCAACGTTCCTTCAAAGAACATGAGCAATTTTGTTCAAAATTAGGGTGATAGGTGAATTCAGGGCAGCTATTGGTGTGTATGTATGTTGTGTACATATGGTTATGAATGTTCATAGGCAGTGTGTGGGACAAGTTAGGAATGGTTAGGTTCGGTAGAGTGTTAGAACTAACACTAGGTTAGGACAGGGTTAGAGAAAGGTGAGGAATGGTTAGATTAAGTGAGGTTAGGGTTAGAGACTGATTAGGAATTTACTTTAAACAACGTAAGGTATAGATCACGAATGGTTAGGCTACAGGTTAGGAATAGTTACATTAAGTAAGACTGTGGTTAGAGACAGGTTCGATTAGGTAAATCAGGTTATATTACAAATGGTGAGATTAGGTAGGGTTAAGAGTGGGAAGGTTAGGAAGTTTAGTTAAGACACGGTTAGGAATGGTTTGATTAGGTTTGTTTAAGATTAAGGACTTGGTTAGGTAATATTAATTAGAATTACGAAGGGATAGATTAGATAGCGTTAAGTTTAGGGTCGTGTTAGGTTAGGTTAGAGACAGGTGTATCTACAAATCTAGGATTAAATGTGGGTTCGTACAGTTCACATTTTTTAAAACAACTGTGTACGAAGGCTAGGTTAGATTTGGTTAGACTTAAGTGCTGGTTGGGTAAGTAGGGTAAGGGTTAGTGGTTAGGGACGGGTTACATATCCACGATTCAGGTTACTCAGGTTCGCAGATATACCCAGTTTCATCTGGGTGTTGTTGAAAGCTTCCCGCTTACACCATTCGCTGGTTACGTTGAGTGCATGTTTTTCACAGGATTTCAATCATTTAGAACATATGATGCAATAAGAAATGGGTTTTTAGTATCTGGTTTAATTATTAGCCTGTCGAACATTCGGTGACAGGACACAGTGGGTGAAAACGATATCATCTCTGATTTTGGGAGACTTTGCGCTTCTTCTCAATTGCAGTTGGTATCCGTTATCTTTTAATTGATTGCATATCCTGATATGATTCATGTAAAAACCTACTAGCCTTGGTCGTAACGACCTTGGATTCTTCGAGTCAAGTAGAAAGTGCCTATGGAGCTATAGCTTGTTTTCACGTCGAGGTAAAAACGAGAGTAAGAAATTCTTTTTAATTATGAAACAAATAAAGAAAATAAGGTGTATCTACTATTCTAGTTCCTAGCAAAGAATCGGTTTTGATGCCTATAAAATCGTGTACGTACTCGACACATTGTCCCTTTCAAACTAGCATACCGATAAAACCGTAAATTTATTCCCTTGTCCACACTGATTCTGGGAATTGTTGGCTCTTCCGGGTGCTTCTCGTACTCATTGTCCTCCGAGTCTTGCCTGTTTTGAAATCCGGCTGGAACGAATTTTCCTCTCCGCCTCGTGTTATCAAAACCTTCCCATAAGCTCGTCA
Organism: Cimex hemipterus; assembly: GCA_039619505.1. Taxonomy (NCBI): domain Eukaryota; kingdom Metazoa; phylum Arthropoda; class Insecta; order Hemiptera; family Cimicidae; genus Cimex; species Cimex hemipterus. The sequence goes on from CM077101.1 coordinate 32,266,479, forward strand.
AAAGAATGAATCACCTTTATTTTTGTTCTTTGTAATGGCCACATTGTCGAATGGAGAGCGTTTGATTAGGCTGATTTGAGTGGACGTATGACTTCGATTTTTGGACTTGACTAAAAAGCTCCTGAATTTGACCTAATTATTCCATCAATCCTTCAACTCACCATAAAAGTTACAGTTTTCCATAGCTCTAGGAATGTAGTGGAAGGTACTATGGTAGGTGACGAGGTGGAGATTGAAGATTCCAAGATGAATATTTTACATTGGCGCAAAAAAAATCAGTGTCGCCAATACACAGGCGGAAACACTGCGCCTGCCCTAAACTCACGTGATTGCCACTAGCCTACAGAAAATTATAACAGTTAGTCTTCGGGACTATATTGAGCCAGAAATGGTTTATAACGTATTTGAAATAACGTTGACCCTATTTGAAGACTCTTGACGACGGGGTGGACGGTTATTCGTCATGTTGGAAATTGAAGATTGCAATATAGAGATTGAAGTTTCCAAGATATAGAACGAAGATCATTGAAGATCTTCGAAGATCAACGAATTTTGAGATAGGGATTGAAGATCCCAAGATGGAGATGGATGATTCCAAGACGGAGATGAAAGACTCCTACATGGAGATTTTAGATTGGCATCAAAAAAAGAGCATTGCAATACACGGGCGGCGGAAACACTGCTTTGGAAATAGGTAATAGCTTGGCGCCTGCCCTAAACTCACGGCTTTCCCATCAACCTTAAACAAAATTGCGAAGTTCGTATGTCTTTGAGGGAACATTGAACCAGGGCGGGTAAATACCGGGTAAATCACATTGACGCTATTTGAAGACTTTTTATAAGAGAGTGCATTGAGCGAGAGTGATTGTAATTAATCACTGATTTATGAGTGCTATCACTGGTTAACTTCTTCACGAGATTTATTGTCCTGTTATCTCTGTGTGACTTATGCAACTGCAAACAAAAAATACTTTTTCACTGCAACCGCAGAATTATTCTTGCAGAATATGGAAGACAGCTATAATAACGTGTTGTTGAAATAATCCATATAATTGTTTTTTAAATTATTCAATTTTGGAGCAAGGTGATCAGGACGTTTGTGTGAAAACTAATTATAAATTCGTTCGTTTATAAAAACTAATTTTGTAAAAGGGATGTTATTTAAAATTTAACATTTTCATTTGCCACTTTTGTTTATGTTACTTTACAGTATTATAATTGACGTTTTCTTATATTGTCACAAGATATTCCGTATATTTTCGGACGATGACTACATCATACGTGCATATTTAATTCCTCCCAGGTTTAAAAACCAGTTTCACCCAGGACTGGTCTTCTAAATATAAAATTCCAAGAGTTTTAAATAGCGAAACTATTCCATTTGGATTTAACGCATTGGAAATTTTTCGATAAACAGTCGGAAAATCGTGCAATGACGCAACCTTAAGGCTCAATTTAACGTAACAACACAAAACAAACAAACCATCAACTTCTCTTCCAGTAATCGTCAAAGCTGTTGTTGCTTGGTCGATGAGACCAAGAAAAAACAGAATTTGTGAATTAATAATACATTTGTCATTGAAGTATCGATTTTGTAAGAGAACGACAGAATGTAACGGAGAGGTTTAAACTGGTAGGTCAGTTTCAAATTACAACATATTGATCGGTTTCAGAGTTCTTAAACTATTATGTTTCATTACGGTACAAAAACAGGGGGGCAAGAAAATCTTGACTTCAGTCTTGGTTTATCAAATTCACGACATTCAATTCAACCGGAACGACAAAAATATTAGTTACTACTAGAAAGGATTAGAAAAGACCAATGTCCCACAGTAGAATCCATTGATTAACAAAACCACCAAATATTTACACTGTATTAACCAGAACTAATATACTATGAAAATCGATTTTTTAAGCCTTTCGGACAAATTTTTTAAAACTTGGGGCCTAGAAAGAGAAAAGTTGTAAATTGTGTAAGTCGACAACAGGAAGCTGCTCCTTGATATAACGCTAAGATTTCGTCGTTACGAGCAAATTTAATCAAATTTGATCCTTAGTCGAACTTTCACCTCGAAGGGTTGTCACTCTCCGATATGTTGTTAATAATCCAACCTAAATTACGGTCGATGCGGTACTTTTATAATTGATTCTTATTATTGTTATATTACTTATCTACGATGTGTCCTTTTTAGGCAGAATTGCCCTTGAACCAATGACGCTATATTAAAAAAAAGTTTTTAATATTTTTAGACTAGTTTCAAAATTTTCCCTTTTTTGGAGGAAAATTATACAGGGGTACCTCAACCCCAGTTCCATGTCAAAATTACAAATACAACCCCATACATCCTGACACATAATTTCAAAGGATTTTTTATGCTCAAAGCAATGGTGCAGTTGAATTTCAAATTGGTCAAAAAATGGGGAAACGTTATGGCAAAAAGAAACCGGTAGCGTAGTCTCGAGGAGGAGCTGAATATTTTACTGTATACACGCGAAAATCCGGACTCCTCTCCCCCAACGTCGGAAGGGCTTTTTTAGGTTTTTCAAAAAATAAAATTAGAGTTGTACTCCGAAGTTAAAAAAATTAAGGCGTACCGCTCTAATCTCGTGCGGGTACTTTGGGACTCTGATTATGACAGGCGTTTAACATTTCTTGCACAAATGTCGATTTAGGAGGCTGAAGAAAACGTTCTTCCAAACATCCTACGTTCTGATGAAGCCAAGTTCACCTCTAATGGCTTACTAAACCGTTCGGATTTCCGAAGCGAATTGGAGAATTCGGTAGTCTTGTCATTATCAGGTGGTTCGTAGTATCAACTTGAATGCCTGTGTGAACTTTTCGAAAATAAATTAATTGGGTCTTATTTCTTCGAAAATAATTTAAATGATCTGCTGATCCCCAATTTTTCGAGGTAGGTTTTACCCACACTATCAGATGATGTTCCTCTGGAACAACGACAAGAAATGATTGTCTAGCTTGATGGATGCATTCACACGATTCTTTGCAGGTGAGACGTTATTTGAATCGACACTTCCAGTGTATCACCGATTTCACCCCATTTGACTGTTTTCTGTTCGCCATTAAAAAGTAGTGTCTTCGTCGATCATAATTCAGCACCCCTCAGTTGAAGAACTACAGCAAAGGATGGAAAATGCTTGTCAATCCATCTGTCGCTCTGAGCACCGGTGTCGTCTTTACAAGCAAAGCAGGGAGTTCGAATATGAAACATGATTAATAAAAATCAAACAAAATGATTGTTTTTTCAAACTTTTTGCTATAATTTCGCCATTTTTTGACCATTTTAAAATCCGATGCACCATTGTTTGCCGCGTACAAAATTCCTTTCAAAATGGGTCACGATGTATAGGGTCGTAATTGAACTTTTTGAAGTTGAATTGGGCCTGAGGTACCCTGTATAATATTACCCACTGTACTCGTTAGTAGTGCAGTACTATGGGTAGTAACACTGCTACCAACTCAGGCAGACAGGTTTGTAAGTTTCTGCAACACTCCTTAAGGTTTCGTGTAGCACGCATTGCTGATGAGGTCACCTTTTTTTGGACGTCCTTTTTTTTCTACATTCTTGATATTTGCTAATTTTACTGAAGAACATGCTCTAATTATTGAGTTTGTTAACGTTATTAGATAATAAAAAGGAGATCAACTTTTTGGTGGGGCAGTGGTCCAATTGCCCATGCTTCATGTGTTGATGGAAATCCTCTGGATTGCCAGATATCTTCTAGATGTTCGAGTAAACGATTTATTTAAGAAATTATGTAAGAGATATTTATTTGGTAACACTCCTACCAACACAGACAGGCAGCTTCGTAGGCTACTAAAAACACTACTTAAGGTTTCAGAGTACATATTGTTGATCAAGTCCCCTTCTGTTGAACGTCTAATTTAATTCTTCTTATTGGCTAATATTATTGATGAATTTGTTCAATTATTGTGTTCATTATTTGTATTCTTGTTATTAAAGAATAAAATCGCGTTAAATGATCTTTGAAGATATGTTAAAATGGTGGAAGTTGGTAACGCTGCTACCAACTCAGGTAAGCTGATTTTTAGATTACTATAGCCCTACTTAAGGTTAGGTGAAGCCCTCATGATTGATCAAGTTACCATTTGTTTGACGTCTAATTAAATTATTGTAATTATTTATGCATATGTTCAATTACTGTGCTTACCAATTATATTCCCGTTATTAGATAATAAAATGGCGCCAATCGAACGTTAAAATTTGACTCATATATTGGCATACCGGGGCTCTTTTTTTCCGAAGAAGGGCGGACTGTGAGGATTTCACGGTTGTTAAATAAATTGGCCGTTCCAAATCGGTTTTCGTTGTTCCACATAATTGGAGATGGTGGCCCGGAGATTGGAACGGGAGACGAGGCTGAAATTCGTAGGCCGTCTGCACCCGGGGGACTTTCCCTGCTTGTTTCTCAACCAGTCCTTTCTCCTTCGTTTTCCCTCATTCGCCAACTTCTGAACGGGCTCACTTTCGATGCGCTTTATCCGTTAGCTCATCAATCCGATCGAACGCCCGGCACTTTCCTGATCGGCATCATGCTGGAGCCTCATGAAAATGATCATCCTATATTCATGGAAAATTTTCACGATTTCACTTTAGTTATACGATTTTCGTTTTTTGAGATATTTTGTGCAATCTATATGATTTATTAAGCATATTTTTGTCATTCTAAGATCATTATTAGCATTACATTAATTTAGTCATTCCAAAAAAATTATTTTATATTCAGTGTATTATTAAAAACAAAATTACACTATTTGAAAGATATCAGAACATAGGAGTTCAGGAACAAAAACATTTTAGATGTATAAGTTGGTAACATGATAACTGGAAGTTTCGAGTAGCCCTCATAGTGGTTCAAGTCACCTTAGATCTCTTGTACTTCTAATTTATTTCTTATTAAAGTTTAATATTATTTATTTATGTTCCCAATGATTGTGCTGAGTATGTTATTGGAAAAATATAATTGGCATTAGAGGATTTTCTAAAATAAGTGGGGGGAAGGTGTATGTGTAATTAAGCCGCTACATAGTCGATCAAGTCACTATTTGTTGGATGTGTAATTTTATTCTTGTTTTTAAGCTAATTATTTATGTATATTATTAAGATGCCAGTGATACTAGTTTTGTTAGTAGAAAATAAAACGACGTTAAAAAGTAGGTGGACGCTGGAAACATTGCAAGTTGATAACCAGCATAGTTGAATGTTTGAGGTGGTAGCAATGTTACTAACGTCCACTTCTTCTGCTCACATAGTTAATTTCTAACATAGTTTAACCCCATTTTATTCTTTAAAAACAAGAATATAATTAAGAAACACACTAATTGAACATACTCGTCAAAGAAGGATTAAACTATACGTCCAACAAATAAGGTGAGATGATCAACAATGTGTGCTACATGAAACGTTTAGCGGAGTTATAGTAACTTACAAAGCTTTATATTGGTAGCAGTGGTGCCAACTTAAAAACACACATAATTTCTAAGTGAGAAAACTTGGAAATAGGCTGGATGTAGTTAGAATGCCTGGGGTAGAACATAGTCGTTCCAAAATCAGGTCTGAAAAAATATACCCCGTCTCTCCCCGGGGGGGATTTTTCCCAGATTCTATTCAAATTGATCAATCTATTCTATCTATTCTATCAGATCTATTCTATCAAATTATCTAAAAATTAAATTCAGCAAAAACTAAGGGAAAATTATTACGATAATTTCGTAGTCAAATGACCATATTGAAGAGGAATGAAACGTTGTGTTTATAAAAGGGATTCGGATGGTATTTCCTGTTGTTAGCCGGCCGTTTCAGGATGCCCGATTGTATATCGATGTCCATGGATCACTGAGTGTATTTTTATTTCGGAAGTGCTAACGGAACCCGGCGGTGACTGGGGTCGTAAAAAGGCCATTTCGAGTGGCTGAGAACAACCGTTCTCTGTATGCCTTTTTTTCCGGGACGGGCCCATTCAAGCCCTTGACTTTTTTTTATTTTGAAAGAGCCCTACAGGGTCGGGAACCGTCGATTTCAAAGGCATCCCAAACGAAACTAAGTAAAAAGCAGTCAAAACCCAAGAGGAATAAAGTAGTTAGGTCGTTAACGATCATTTTCAGCTCCATCACCTCGCAAACCAAGCAAAATCTCACAACCCAAAACCTACAGATCCAATGTTAACTTGTTATTTTTTTATGAGATTATGTTTTGGCTACAACAGAGGTCCATTTATATTTGTATAAATTAAAGAAAAACGTGTAAGATGAAAGCGAAATTACACACAACTTGCTTTGCGTTGCCAGGCCGTCAACATGACGGGATCAAAAGATACCTTTTTCAATGTACAGTAGTTATGACGTATTTACTTCTTTTAGAAGTCGGCCAAGTCCGAGAGTTACGGACGGCTAAATCGTTCGGTTGAATATGATTTGAAGGCTGCCAACACGTCGGAATGATTTATACAGAAATGATCGGGATTTCCGGCTTAGATTCCGTAGCGTAAGTCCCAACATAGGGCTCCTTCACTCGGGCTTACTCACACAAATTCACTCACAAACAGTTTTTCTGCCTCTCCATCCATCTCTCTCTCTCTCTCTCTCTCTCTCTCTCTCTCTCTCTCTCTCTCTCCGGATTGGAACAGTTACAAACTATGCAGGTATTGAAATTGGAATGATCGTCGGGTGAGGTGGTAATGAGGTCTAGCGTGCTTTCAACAATTTTCGGTTCACAAACGAACCCCAACGACGCCTTCATGTCGGGCTATTCAATTTAATCGGTGATGTAAGGTATTTTCCCTGATACTTGTTCATCCAAATATTCCAGATCGACTTGAAAAGCGTATGAAAAGCATAATCGTCTCTTAAATTGGCTTAAGAGGCTGGAACGAAGTTGAAACAACCGTGTGGCATAACCGAGTTTCTGTAAAAGTATTGGGCAGTGCTCCGGCAAGCAAATCCTCTGCGTGAGTACACCGTAGAGCGCTTTCAGAGAAAAGCTTTCAGTGCCACATTCTGCTTGTATTGCACCGCCCACTTCCCCGACAAGTGAAAGTGCCGACATAAGTCAATAATTCAATAGGCAATTATACAATTTCGTAATCTATGAGCTAACTTGGTGGGCAAATATTTATCCGGAAAGTCGGATGGGGAACCGATCCTCTATAATTCTACATTTTGTACTTTTTTGAAACCGTGATCATTGGGAAAATCGAAGGAATAAGTTATTTTCTAAGATGGTTTAACGCAATTTTATTCATTGATAACATGAACACGATTATCAACTATGCGTTCTACACGAGACCTTAAGTAGTGTTCTAGTAACCAGTTGGTAGCAACGACCAAAAACCAAAATATTTCGGTTTGATCCAAAAACTAAGCCAACCTTTTTTTTAAGGATTTTTTTTATAGTCCCCTTTGGGTCGAATGTATCTGACATGGTGCTCACATCGGCCTCGGCTTCTCAGACGAAAAACATGATACATTTCGTGTGGACGGTTAGATGGTCACTTAACATCCGTGGATTACTGTAATTCCGCGTCATTCATGGACACGATACGCCGATTTCCTTATGGAATCCTCTTTTAAAAAATCCTTCTCTTTCCTCTTATTTTATTACTATTAAGGCTGTGTAACTTAACCTATTTTATTCAATTTGGCTAAAGGGGTGTTTAATATGTTCAGCTAGCTTTTGTCTGCATCGTACATTCACTTCATTAATTTCGCCTGGTCATGGATTTTCCGTCTAATTGAACGTGTATCGTCAATACATACGTAATTAAGTTTTGCTTTAATAATGTCTCCATAGGGCTTTTTAACCAGCGAGGGCGCCTGTCAGTGGAAAATTCAATACGTACCGATAATATGACGATTCCTCTGGGCTCTCCGGATAGGTCGTGTCGAAACTTGGTTTGCTCAATCTATTACGTGCTTTATCACGGCAAAAATTGAAGGTTTGGGTAGTTTCTGTTCCGCTCCAATGAGTCGTCGATAGTTCCCACTAGCAAATCCGGTGATAAAGAGACGAAAACAATCTGTCTAGTTATTCCATGAAAAACATTTCACCCGCCCGATTAGAAAAGACGAATTGCCCGTCAGAATAGTTCGCGATATGTCTAGAGGGGTTGACATTTTTTGGGTCGTATCTTCCGTGTTGTAGATACTTCGTCGATTTTCGTTAAATCAGTATCAAGGTGCACCGATGACATGAGTAGTTTATTTTGTTTCGACCATAACTTTTTTTGAAATCAGGGCATTTTAACTATGAGGTCATATAGACACCTCGAGGTGCCGGTGATTTTGAAAAAAAGCCCATTGCAAGTAAGCATGTCGGGAACCCGGGACCTTTACCTGATAATGAGCGCACTGTTGTGGCCACCATCGCCCATCTAATCAAAATAACATTAAGTCCACTATCACTCGCATGATATCTCCACAGAAAAACTTTTGACGCATGGATATATAATCTAACCAGGCCCTAAGAGTACCTTACTCAACGTGGACCCACACATAACAACCATACGTAATGAGTCCCTAACCCTAACGCTAAGGTTACTTAATCCTTCCCTAACCCTGACTAACCTAGCTCGTTCATAATCCTAACACTAACCCAACCGTAATCCTAACTCCATTTAATAATTCTTTTTATGTAAGGTCTTGGTTGAAATGAAAAAGTTAGTGTTATAAGTAGGATTCGATCATCCGCTAAATACAACGCTGCTCTAACCACTATCGTGACTTCTATCCACTCGGATATTAACTCCCCATTTCATTCTACTACCTTTCTTAATTTTCCCTCTTTTTACCATTTTTCAAATATCATGTAATTAGGATTAGATTCTCAGCGACTTATGAAGTGGTCACGAGGAACAGTTAGTGGAAGGAAAGTGAAACTTTTTTACTTATTAAATGTTAATCCGTTTATGTTTAGAGGTCTAATTTACCAAATTGATTATTATTTTTATATAAGGTCTTGAGTTCGAATCCCGTTCGTGACATTAACGTCTTCAACGTAGACCTCTTACGTAAAAGAATAATTACTTAAAATACGTAATTCGGTCAATTATACCACTAAACATAAATTTCTTAATCGCGTAACCTTAACCTAACATAATCTGTCACCAATGCTATCATACCCTAACATCATACGTCACTAACTCAAACAATACCTTCCCTAATGGTATACTATAGTGACGATACTTATACCAGAATTCTAAATTTAACATAATTTAAACCGTAACTAATCTAACCCGTTCTTAATTAATCAAGGTACTAATCTAACCTTAAGCCTAACCTAACCGAACCTAATGCTAGCACAAGCTCTACCTTCCCATCCCTGTCATTAATTTAACCTAACTCTTACCCAAACCTAATCTAGCCCTGATCCAGTGTAGCCCTTATCAATTAGCACCAATTAACCTTGCCTAACTAAACCATTCCGATCTTATACACGCGCACTCCTTGGTAATCGATGACGCGAAAAAGATTTGTGTATCCAGCTCAAAGCATGTAGTTTAAAGGTCACTTGCAGGTCAAGTTCGTCATTTCTGGCAAAGTAATTTTAAAACCGGCAAATATTCATCTTATTTCCTCGACGTTTTGAACATTTCGACATGTTTCGACCTACTCCTTGACTACTCGGAGGAAGATCGGGAAAAATAATTTTTATTTTATTCTGTCTAGGAATGGCTTTTTGTTGTTGACAACAAAAATAATGTCAAGAAAATGACGTGAAGAGGATAAATAGGAAAGACTTATTTTTCTTTTCGTTTGACACATTTTCGTGATGTATCTTGTTTTGTTGATTAAAAAACGACCTCAATTTTGTTTATAAGTAAAGATTTTGTTGCTTTTTGTGCTTTTTATTTGAAAAGTCATGATTTTTAAGTGAACGTGTATCCTCTTGTTACTTCTTTGTTGAAGGTATATCAACGTTTTTAAGAAAAAAAAAACGAACGAAGCGGACTGAGTCATTGTTTGATGTAACGGGTCCACGGACCGAGAAGGTATTTATGAAAAAGCGCACCTCTTGGATGTTTATTGTCCACAATTCCTCGACCACGGCAAGGGCCCGAATGGGCAGCTCTTACGGCAGAGGTTGATTCCTTTTGTCGAATTCCACCCGGGTAACGGAAACCGACGGTCGACTCCTTTTGAATTGTATTTAAATCAGTTTGTAAGAATTGGAACGATCGGCCTTGACTGTTGTGGAAAGAAAAACTGGATTTGACCCCTGACTGTAGCTCGTAATAGTTCCAGGTCTCTAGGAGGAAAGAATTACCGGTGAAAACCGTGAAATGAATATGCGCCATCGCGGATATGAATACTTATTATGCGCACCGAGTAGAACGATTTAACGCATTCACGTACACTTGCCGACGTGTATTTATGTATAGATAATAAATAAACTGCGTAAATATTACACACTAAACTTCACCCTGGCATATTTGGTTTTTGCAGCATGCCCAGTTTCTGTAAAAGTTGTTGTCCCTACAGTTTGTCTTCCCATGTATTGGCAGCACTTAATTTTTGGGTGCTAAATTAAAATCTCCATCTTAGAAATAAGTATTAAATTGATTCGATCTACAGAGAAACACATATACACGAAAATGAAATAGATACTAAACAAGCACCTAATCCCTGTTAATTCAACAAATGATTTTCTTCGGTGAATACCGTCAATTTCTAAGATAGAGATTTTAATTTAGCGTCCAAAAATTAAGTGCTGCCAATACATGGGAAGACAAACTGTAGGGACAACAACTTTTATAGAGACTCATCAGAAGTGATTAATGATTTGATTGGCTATCCCATGATCACTGTCGTACTGCATTTTCATACAGTACTATCATTTCACCCTCCGTCGCTAATAACCCGATTTAACGTTCGGATGTACTGAATGGAAATCTCGCAAGTAAAAAATTAACTCAATTTAGTTTTCCTGTTGCAAGAGGTTGAATCACAAAAAGGAAACGAATGTTTACCTTTTAAACATAAACATAGAGGTTTTTCTATAGTTGAGCCTAAAAAGTGAGTTGTACATTAGCAACACTGCATTTTCTGGCGCCAACTTATAATATTGGAATCTTCAATCTCCATCTCTTCACATCACACATCGTACCCAGGAAACGTGCCTTCCCTCGCCTTGCAAAAAGTCTTTAAATAGTGTCGTCGTTATTTAAATCACTTATTAACCCTTTAGTGCCCAATGTGTTGACTGATAGAGACAACTTAGGAATTGTGTTAAAAATTCGCGGGAGAGATGAGTTTAGGGAGGGCGCAGAACCTGCTGTGTTTCTGCGAGTGTGCGTTTACAACACTGTATTTTTTGGTTATATTGTTTTGGTGCCAAACTAAATCTTCATCTATTACTCTTAATCCTCCCGCTCTTTGCCTACTACAACCATCATACAAAAGTCTGCAAATATCGTCATTTAAATACGTAAATAACCTTTCTGCACAAGTGTATCCCTACAACAACCCAAACGTTAGTAGTTGTGTTAAAGATGAGCGGGAAATTACATGACGTTAGGTCGTAGTCTTGCCCTTACAGTGTTTCTGCCCATGTACTGGGAAAATGAATTGTTTTGAAATGGAAGATTCCTAGCTGCAGATTTTAATATCATCTTGCAATCTCCAATCTCCAAGTCTTCACCTACTACAATCTCTTAAGGAAATGTGTCGCTCTGACCATACAAAACAGTCTTCAAATAGCGTCAATGTTATTTCAAACGCATTATTAACGCTTTCTGGCCAAAAACCCTAAAGCGTCACCAACTTTAGCTATTTTCTTAGAGGTTCCAAGTACAGATTCTTACGTGGACATTCCGTGAGGTTAGGGCGATGAGGTGTTGCTCTTGAACTGTTTCCGCCAGTGTATTGACAACACTGTTTTCTTGGCGCCAAACTAATATCTCCATCTTAGAATCTTCAATCTCCAATCCTTGTCCACTGGAGTTGCTTTGATAATCGGTGAATTTTTATGCAGGCACATGCTATCTTAAAAGAGTGAAGATAAGAAAATCAAAATCTTAAATAATTTTTTGGTGTAATATGTTTTTAAAAATAAACCTTTTTTTATATTTTGAGTAGTTATTTCTTTTACGTGGTCACATGTTCTTTCAGGCTTTTTCTGAGATAACGGTTCGAACGACCGCGGGGAGGAGCATTCCATCCGGACTTAACCAATTATTTCCCACTTGCCTAATGGCTAAATGTTTAACTACCAAAAAGCGGTACGAATGTTTCCATTTAGACTGGGACTTATCCCACCGACAAGTTAGTTAGTAAAGCTGTATTTCGTATTACTCATGACATCAACATTGACGCGACCGGCGTCTGAACGAGACAAACATTGGTCGTCGAAGGCATCCCCAAAGGGGCGGAGGAAGATGTGGGAGGCCCGACAAGTACATTCGTCTGTGTGGGGGCGATCGGTCTTGGAAAGCCTGCCGTGTTTCACCGCGGGAGTTAATCACAGGCGATATAATACAGGCGTGCACAATCAGGAAGGCTACGAAAATAAAAGATGGGGAGAGAGAGAGAGAGAAAAAAAACGAGTTCTCTATGGAAAACCGACCTTGGCGGTCAGTTGACCAGCGGCGTCAGATTCAACGCCGTGCTAACCTACCCGTCCATTTTCAACGTAAAGTTAACGTCCTTTTACAAGGACACTATTCGAGATGAGAACGTTTCGCCCGCATCCTCCCGGGAGGGCGCCCACATACACAAACAACTTTCAGGATCAACTATCAAGCAGCTTCATTTCCAAAAGCTATCGATTTGGCTTCCCATAACGACCAACTGGCATACACTCAGCACAACTAGCTAAAAACCTTTTTGTAATATAAGGACATCGTTTTGGGTGCCATCAGATCGAAGAATGGCTACAATGTATCTTCATGGTGAAGAACGAAGAAACGTCACCTTTTGTGAGATCTAATCATGAACGGGTCAGTGGCTTGTCGATGATTCGCCACGTTGGACATCAAACAGAATCTTCACCCCCACCCCGAAAAAAATATGGTCACAGTCTGGTGGTCGATGATCGGCGTAATCCACGCTTCTTCTTACCGCAATGCGAGTCCATTACCTCCCTCGGTCATACTGTTACCGGCCTGATGAATTTCGAAACCGCCTACAAAAATGACCAGCAGCAAAAAGGGGCCCTATTCTTCTATGAAGAAAATTGCCATGATTTAGGGAAACGTCCCTATTTCTATCTATCTATTTATATAAAAATACAAAATATGACTGCATTTGCTAGTCTATAAACACTAGAATGGACCTTTAAGACCATCTCGATATTTATAAGCTTGTGTTAAAAAAAAATGGTATCAAGCATAAAATAATTGGATAAGGAATTATTAATTATGAACCTCCGTGAAAGATAACGTTTTGATAAATATAAGGTGAGGAAAGGGCTAAGAGATAATTCTATTTTAATTTATTTAAATTGGTCAAAAAACAACAGGTGAACGTCTTGTTAAAATTAGATCTGGACTTAGGGAAAAGCTTGACTGAGTAGGGCCACGCGCCAAGCCATATGATGTGGGAGTTAAATAAACGTCAATGTTCTATATTAAATAAAACTGAATATTTTCCTGTGAACAACTATAATAATTCGACCCTATTGATATGGAGATTTTATATTGTCGCCAAAAAATAAGTTTTGCCAATACAAAAGAAGGAACACTTCGGGAGCAACACTGTACCCAAATTTGGCATGATGGAGGACGACCTCCGATCTCTAACTGGTAAGGTTGAAGTTGGTGAAGAGTTGAAGATTGATGTTTCCGATATAGAGATGGTACATTGGCGCCAAAAAAGTCAGTATAGTTAATACATTAGTAGAAACACTCCAGGAGCAACTATGCGCCCTAACCTCACGGGATTTCCCGCTAATCTTTAACCAAATTGCTAAAGTTGGTTACTTTCTAGGGCTACATTTGGCAGGAAAGAGTTTTAAATAATATTGTCGCTATTTGAAGATGGTGCATGACAGCACTTTTCCCCAGTAGGTTTTAGCAGGAGAAGAGATGGAGATTGAAGATTCCAAAATGAAGATTCCAAAATGAAGATTGCCGCCAAAACGTTCAGAGTTCCCAAAACACTGCACCCTCTCGAGGCTTACTTGCCACACTAACCATTGGTTAAATTAGTGTTGCAAGAATCAGCCAATTGGGCCAGAGAGGGTTAAATGGGCCTTTATGGTAAAATAAAGTCAAAAAATATTTCACTACCAAAGTAGTTGTTATAAAGGCTTCAATCCAAGTAAGAAAATATAATGCAATAAACATATTACACAAACTAACTTTAAAACAAAATATGAACAGCGTTCACCTAATCGTGAAAATTAATTGTACGAGAAATAGACTTTTCTGCGTGTAAAAACGACCACTCGGAACAATTTTACGCTCTGCTGACCTAACGCCAAATAACAACTCGTTAAGAACAGTGGAACAGTGTTGTCCACGAATGTTAAACAGGTCAAAATAAATGATTCTTGAAGAGTTGATTTGTTATGCATAGTAGTCATTTCTTCGTCCGTGGTTCTCGTGAAAACCCGCCGTATTCAGAACACATTTTTATACGGTCCTTTTGACTTTTCCTGTGGTATTCAGTGTGATTACTTTAAAACTTGCTATACCCGTGCAGCCTTAGAAGTTACCAATAACCTTAAAAACTCTATTGTACCTTATTTTTATGGCCATAAAGTTGCTAAAATAATAAAACAAATTATTGTTTATATAGTGGAACCTTTGTGTACGTTGTGAAATGAAAGTATTGTTGACAGTATTGTTGTTACCAGAATGTTTGAAAATAGAGGTTCATCCATGGTTCCTTCCATTTCTACAATAGGTCATAATGTCACATTATGTAACAATAACCATTTTTCCGGTTTGAGAAAATTGTAATACCGCATTTTTGGACTAAATTTGTGGACAACACAAGTAACGAAATAATTTGTTGGACGAAAATCAGCATGGTTTCCGTAAAAATAGCAGTACAAAAGACGTTGTTCATACAACACTGAAATATTTGGAAGAAGGGGCATATTCGGTGGTCACTTTTCTTGATAAGAGTAAAGCGTTTGATACTATCCCGCATGAGCTACTTCTTAAAAAAAGTTGAGCTGGTATGATTTGTCAGAGAGTCCTTTCAAATCTGAAGGACAGTCCGACGTTCTGAAAAATGTAAAAATAGATGTAACACTGTAATGGGCTCAATTTGGGGTCCAGTTCTGTATTTGATCTATACAATTATATTTTTACGACAGGCTACGCTCATCCGTTAAGGGAGATGATTTGGGAGATCTTTTAGAAACAAATAAAAATTCTTTGGTCGGATGGATGACTGGGGTCAATTGGAATGGACTTAATCAAGTTAAACCTAAGCTACTTGTTCTGTACCTTCTCGATCTGTCTGGGGTGTCCGACATCCTTGAACTCCTAGAAATAAGCGTTGATCCACTCCTGAATTGACGTGATCATTGTGAGAGACTGGTCAAGCACCTGAACGCTAATATACATCTATTGCGTGGTCTTATGAGTCAGGTTTCCTTAAAAGTAATGAAAAGTGTTTATTCATTTATTCAAGCATAACGTATGGCATACTGGTCTGGAGACAATCAGCATCTGATAGGGATGTCTTTGCATTTCAATAAAGAGTGAGTCATTGACAATCTTGGGTATCAAGAAAAGAGTAAAAAAAGCTTTGTTAAATTCCATATAGTACATTGAAAAAGACAGAGACCCTTTCAAGAGAGAGGTTGGTTGTACAAACTACCGGATGCCCAATATCTTCAATTGTTGGCGCAAAACCTTCAAGTCCTTGTCTTTTAAATAAAAAAATAATTAATAAATTAATATGTTGGTATCGGACTTCACCCCGCAGTGTTGCCACTCCCTGATGTGCTGACTCCGATGGGGCTAGGCCATTTCGTCCATCCCCAAAACCATGTAAACTATAATCTACCCCAATACTAATTAAATTAGTTAAGTAAGTCGCACACATAAATACATTCGTGCACTGCGTTCATTCTGTTCACTCATGTAGGTATCACGGGCTTTTATGTCTGTTAATGAATTTTGTGAAGTTGAATTTTAATGTTATGTATTTATAAAAACATTTGTTTGACTATTTTGACTGTGTAATACCCAAAGCTTGTAGGGGAGGACTGATGATGTTCCTTGAAACATTCTTTACAACATCCTACAAGTCTCAACAGACAATAAAGAAGTGGAAGAACTCAGGAGAGCAGCATATACAATGATATGGTTAAATATGGCTCCAAAACAAACGAAGGAACATGATCGGGCGTTTTCTGTACAAACTCAAAACATGAGCAATCGAGCTCATTAGGGAAGTACACTTCTGTCTTCCAAGCAGAAATACATGCCATCAACGCTTGTGTCCCAGAAAATCTTAAAATAGGTTACACTAGCAAAAGCATCCTCCGTCAAAATAGGGAGTGAATGCATCCAAAATCTCCAAATGTTGGAGAAACACAACAACCTATCATCTGTGCCAGGTCACAAAGGGATTTTGGGTAACGAAAAAGAAGACACGCCGGCCAGACGCGGATCTGCATCACCATATACAGGCCCCGAACGTTTATTAGGGTTAACAAAAACTAACACAGAATCCTCCATCCAAAAGAAGAAGTGAATAAACCCTAACGGCGCAACACTTATGTTAAAACAACCCTCACCAAGTTTGGCAAACTGAGTGCTGCAGTAGGAGAGGGGTGTTAAGGGGTGGTTAGAGGAACTCAGAGATGGGACTATTAACCTGTCACTGGCTTCTGAGAAAACACTTTCACAACATGCCATATATAACGATGATCCCATGATTATGCAATGAGGAGGAGGAAACAGCGACCCATGTGATCTTCGAATGCGAAGCAACGGCTCAATACTTCTAAGAAGAAGGATCGAGTCTATTGTACTGAACTAGGGAACTAAGTAGGTACAATAAGCCAGAAGACTGCAGCGCCTGGGGAGAACAACCCCCCCTTCCAAAAATGTTCGTCACCACAACAATACCATTCTATTATAATATTTATTTGTTCTCTGTTGTTATCAAGTTTAATTTGGTGTCAAACAGTGGTTGGAAATGTGAAGCCCTTGGAGGGATGTTTGGTAACTGTTGTATTGCTTGCCATTTTCATTTAGAAAGTTCGTGTTGTTAAAAGGTTTCTTTTTAACGGAAATGCCTTTACATAAAAGATTATTTATAAACCTAAATAAAAGAGTATCGGGTCAATTGTATACGTTATAATTGTAAGGGAAAGGACAAGGATTCATCTTGAACGCTTTTTTTCAATATGTGTATCATGATTTTTGGTTCTGTTTTTCAGATGAAGAAGCCGAAGAACACGCGGAGATTCGACGAAACGAGATGGAGGAAAAGTTGAAAATCAACCGGAGCAACACACCTGTTCAATGTGAGTCCAGTTTGGAAAATTATTAAATTTCTATTCGGCTTCTATTGGATCCTTTCTTCGTCGGATGTGAAATTGCATAATTACGACGGCGAATAGTTTATATATGAGGCTCATCGATTGCTTCTCGAGAATTAGCGTTCCCGCGAATGTGACCTAAACGGAGGCGTGTCCGGACTTAAAATCCTTTCACTTTGAATTCTTATCTGCCCACTGTCGCGATCCTCCCGTTTCTATATTTTTAAATACCTTGAATTTTTTTTTTGCTTCCTTGGTTTGGTTTATTGAATGTATACGTAAACAAAGAATAAGTTTACTTTGCATTTTAGGAGTCATTGCTTCTTAACTTTGATTTCTATTATTTCATTCGCTGATAACTTATTGGGTCATGAAATCATTTATTTCTCTTTTTTATATTTAAGTTCTCACTGTTTTACGGTAGAAAGTTCATCTTCCATGTTCGCTCAACTGCCAATTAGTGTTGCCAAGTCTAAAAAAATTTCTACTAGAGTTGCCTCGATGTTTAACCATTTTAACCATTTAAACATTTTTTTCCTCAAAACTTGATGAAAATCCTGACCCCTGGCAACACTGTATTAGTTAGAGAAAGGTTAGGTTAAGTTAGGTTGGATTAGGTCGTGTACAGGCTAGGATGGTTAAGTTATATATCCACTTATACAAGCTACTCGTGTTACAAACTTCGCCGGTAGATTCTACATTCAAAATGGCGGCGAAATGTCCTAATTAACTTTGATCCGAATCTCAACAGTTTCCGAGATGTTCCTTTTCTTTTTTTCTTTTTTAATAGATCTCGACACTACAAATAAACAATGATAACGCCAAAACTGAAAGTTATATACTGTTGAAAACTATGTTAAATATCCAATAAAGTGTGATCAATACTAAATTCTTAAACTTGGTAAAACTAGCGTTTTAGTAGCCAGAACAGTGAAATTTGCTTCCAAAATTAAATAACTTACTATTGTGAATCTAAACAACTATTTCAAAACCTAGAGACGAGCAAATTTCAGAAAACGTAATCCATTTAATATTCTATTTAGTGGTATAATTACTTTTTCAAAGATGAAGAAATTGTTGAAGGTAAGGAAAAAACCTTGGTTGACTGAAAAAGAAATTAGAAAAGCAATAACACCATTAAAAAAGATATTAAATGGAGTACGTTTTCTGAAATTGGCTGGGATCTGGATTTGGAAACAGTAGTTTTTGTTTTTCAATTTTGGACAAAACATGCAATGTTCCGACTACTAAAACGCTTATTTCACCAACGTTTAGAAGTTCACTATTGATCACATCTTATTGAAAATTTAAGGTAGTTTTCAATGGAATATACCTTTCAGTTTTGTCGTTAATCTTAAAAAATAAAAAAAAGGGGAATAACTCCAAAACTCGGAACGTAGTTAATTAGGGCTTTTCGTTGGCAGTCTACTGACAAATTTCGTAACACAATCACCGAACACACCGTTTCTGCTTACATAGAATTCGGTACCGGGTAACCAAGCCTAAAAAACTATTTCCTCAGCCGAATGGAGTGAATTTTTGGCGTAAATTGGGGGAAATCCTCACCCCCTGGAAACACTGGTTAAAGTTAGAGTCAGGTTATGTTATATACCGAAGTACTGCTTATCCATAAGGATTCCATACACCGTTGCCAGGTCGGTAAAAAAATATTTCTCCACCTGAGTTATGTAGATTATTCCCAAATTCTATCCACGTTTCACCCCCTGTCCAAAAAGATTATTGTATTATCCACACATTTGTTGAATGCGACGTGGAACTGCACGTTTCTGTTGTGTATGTTCTTGTTTAATATTTTTTTATTGGACGGCAAATAAGTAAAATATACTATGGTATATAAGCCGTTAACTAAAAACTTTCCCCACTTAAAAGGTATTTTAACGATGATATATGGTAGTTTGACAGTGGCAACGATTGGTTGGAAGTAGCGGTCGGTTTGAGGTTTTGGGACTTGTCGTCAGGCCTGGGATAACGTCCGGCCCCCAGGTCATAGATTCCACTCTTCAACGTACTGAGTCCTTGATCTCCTCCCCACTCTGGGCCAATCCTTTCTCTCCTGATCTTTCCTCCTTCTTTCATTGTATAATATCCTACATCCGAGCGTTAAAGGTTTAGTATAAACAATACGCCTCTATTTTTACCTTTCGGCCCCTTCCATCCACCCCGCTACGGTTGACATTTACATCTCGCCTTCGGGTGGTCCGAGAGTTGTACGATATTCAGTAACCAGCTGGATTTAAATGTAACGCGATCTGCAGCTGTTTTGCTTTGGTCATTTTCGACATTTCGCGTGACCGAAAGCGAAGTATGGACCTGCGAGAGTGGGCGGGACGGAGCTACTGACTAATATCGTGTCATTGTCGACATCAACACTTGTGTTGGAATATTTTCAAATGAAATTATTTTCTTCCTAAACACTCACGAACGTAATAATTCATGGTTGTGTCTGAGTCATAGAAGGTCTTTTCTCTAGGACTTGATAACGGAACAGTTGGACTTTTTGGTTGACCCAAACACCTTATACATTAAGTCCATATCGGTCTTATGACAGTTTTGTAAAACAGTAAAAAAAGAATGTCGAAGTACAATCCTAGACAGGGAACAAGTAGTCCGTATACGAATTTCATTCAAGCCTAAAGTACAAACAGTGTGAGATGACTATTATCTTGAGATAACGAAGGTCCTGAATGGGAAGAAAAACGTGTGAAGAATAAATAAAGCATTAGGGAGAATTTGTTGAGTTTCCAAAATAGGCCTGGGTTCTCTAAACCCAAAATCCAAGCTTGACTCGAGCAATACTGCTTCCGTTAAAAAAGTGGCTACTACATTCATCACTAAATGTAGTGGAGTGAAAAGAAAGGAAACTAAAAACACGTTGTTGAGAGTTAGGGTCAAATTAGGTTAGGTTGGATTAAAGTTAAGGGCAAGTTTGAAATTTGGAAATTATTAGGTTAGGTAATTCAGTGTTGCCACGAGTGAGGATTTATCCAAGTTTTGGGGGTAAAAGTGTTCCCGGTGGGAATCCGGTGGGGATCCATTGGAGAAACTGTGGAAAAATGTTTCATGTACAAAAAATAAAACTATAAAACGCCTTACACTCCGACAGTGAGGTTTTTAATTAAAAAGTGTAAAAATCAATTCAAATAGAAGATTCAAAAATGACATAGGATACTGTCGACTTATATATTTTCTTTTAGGTACTGGTGAATTTCCAAGAAAAATGTTTTGAACGGGGGGGGGGGAGAAATTTGGATGTAATTTGGGGGAAAATCTGCACAACTCGGATGGATACTTTTGTTTCCATACTTGGAAACAACCGAAACAACCTTATGCATAAGCCTAATTTGTAATCTAACTTGACCCTAACCCTAAACCTAACCTACCATTTATCCTAATCCTACCTAACTTAAACCTTTTTAACCTTGTCCATAACCCCTTATTAACCTAGCCTAGCATGCCCTAACTTTGATCTAACCATTGAACAATGTTGCCAGGTGTGGGATTTTCCCCATTTTTTGGAAGAACAAGTGTTCCTGGTCGGGAGAATCGAGGGAGAGAAAGTGGAAAAACGTCCAATTTACATTAAAAAAAATTAAACAGTAGTAAATTTATTTTTACATTTTGTTATTTTATATAAATAACACTACGGAACGCTTTATATTCCAACAACAAGGTGATATTATTAATGATATTATTAAAAAAATCGAATAGGTTTACCCACTAGTGACTAGTCTTGAGTATTTATTTCTGGTGGTGGTGGATTTTCAAGAGGCAGGAAACTTTGAACAGGCGGGAAAATTTTGATGTGATCGGGGATAATTCGCACGGACCGTAGTGGTAAATATTGTTTTTCAGACCTGTCAATACTATCCCGAATCCTTTGCATAAAAAGTATTTTGGTTATATAACCTAATCTTTCCTAACATGTCCCTAACCCTAATCTAACCTGTTGCTAGCCTCTCAGTGTTTTCAGAGGTGGGGATTGTTCTCCGGTTTCAGAGGAAAAGTGCCACATTTAAATAAAAAGTAATATAATTTTGAGCAATAATATATTAACAAGATGGCCGCACTGGCCGGTTGGTATTTGTCATGGCGGGTCTGGTTCTAAATTCTGACATACCCCATGGCTTTTTAATTGATCATAACATGAAAAATTATTGTATAACTGTTTGATACCTCGTTTACGAAACCCAACGTGTACTAGGAGCGCTCATGATACAGGAATTACTTTACTTTTATTTTTCGAAAACAAAATACCACATACACTACAGATAGCTGAAAACAGTATTTTGTCCCGTCTTGCCAAAGAATGCGCATAAATAGAAACAACATTTATATCGAAAGTGTTTACCTCTGGGTTTAAGCAATTAACGGGAAGGAAACAAATAGTATGAGGAAAACATGTTTTTCTATGAAAATTTTAAAAGACACAGTATAAGAGATTGAAATAATAAAAATAGAGGCCGTCCACATTTACATTTCCTTTCCTATCACCCTGAAGATTGCGGTTGTATAAAAGGATGTTGGACTCGACGAAAGTGCAATCTTTGCGAATACGCCAGGAGAGAATCCTGACGTAGAAAATGATGACATCCTTTCCAAACGGTCGAAATACAAGTCTGACTTCCGCTCGTCACTTTCTTTCCAAAAAGGGAAAGTAAAGGGTGATTTGAGGACTGAGAGAGCGTTGTATTTAATTTTTAATATCGACGGGTGGCGGCTTTTTTTCATTTTTTTTTACGAAATTACTCGTGGAATTAAGTTGTTGGCACTATCTTTTACAACGGTGGCGAAAGTACCCTTTCTAAAATCTATTTGATTAGTTTTTTGTTAAAAGTGCCATATTATAATCTTTAATTAATTATTTTCACTTTATAATCTTCCAACGTTACCTGATAGAAAAAAGGCTTTTGATCTATTTTTTCTTTATAATATAATGGCGACTAAATTGTACTGACCTCATTTCATGTATCACTTTCAATGTCCCAATACATGCTACCAGGCATTCATCTATGTTTAGTGTGCCCTTTTGTAAAATAAATTACATATTTTATTCACCAATAACTAGAATAATGAGAGAAGGAAATATATGTCCAAATATTGTTTTTTTTTTAATCGAAATTTTAATACATTTAAACGAAAATTAAAAGCAATGTTTTGTAATAACTATAGTTCTATTATACGAAATATATAAATTTAGTTTACTGTTTGTTATGCTAGTTGTCGTTTTGTTCTTGTTATTTTATAAATGTTGTTTATCTACTGCTTAAATTGTTTATAACCACGTGATTTATACAGTTTCTAAAAAGTTCATTCATCCGTATGTATATATGAATAAATAAATGAGAAGTGTGAAGGGAATATTATTAGGGATGGTTAGGGAGCGGGATTCGAACCCACGACCTTCGGCTTGATAGACCGCTGTTGTACGGCTTGAGCTATCGTGACTTCGATGCACTCGGACATCAACTTCCTATCTCAACCGCATCTTTTGAATTGTCCCTCCTTTTTGCCATTTTTCAAATTGTCATACAATCTGATTGGAATGATATAGCCACGGAGAGCTTTAGTGAAGTATACTTCATTTCAAATCATTGAAATTCACTAATTCCGTGGCCCGCTCGACCAATTGATATATTACAATTAATTGGGGTTTTTAATTGGGTTAAAAAAGTCAATGGCACGAACGGGATTCGAGCCCACGATTGCTGCTGTTCTACCACTTGAGCAATCCTGACTTCGATCCACTCGGACACCAACTTCCCATCTCAACCCAGCTTCCCAATTTTCCCGCCTTTTTGCCATTTTTATCTCAGCCAATATCTAACATCTTAATTAATTGGGTCTTATT
The DNA here is from genome assembly GCA_039619505.1 of Cimex hemipterus. Taxonomy (NCBI): domain Eukaryota; kingdom Metazoa; phylum Arthropoda; class Insecta; order Hemiptera; family Cimicidae; genus Cimex; species Cimex hemipterus. The sequence goes on from CM077101.1 coordinate 32,289,831, forward strand.
TCTTCGAAAATAATTTAAATGTTCCTCAGATCCTAAATTTTTCGAGGTAGGTTTAACTACACTCCTACCAACCAAGGTAAGCAGCTTTATAGTCTACTAAAATATAAATATTAATTACCTGAAAGAAGTTATTTGGTCAATGGATTTAAAAAAAAATTGTTTGATCTGTTCAATACAAGGTGTCCTTTCTAGATGGACCGGTTGAATTTTCTCTTGAACCAACGACACTATAAAAAAAATAATAATAAAAATACTTGTTTAATATTGTTATTAGTTTCAAATTTTTCTCATTTTTTGGAGAAGAATTATACAGGGGTACCTCAGCACCAGTTCAACATCAAAATTTCAAGTACAACCCCGTACATCCTAACACATCATGACAAAAAGAAACCGTTAGCTTAATTTCGAGGAGGAGCTGAATATTTTACTGTATGTCCGCGAAAATCCGGACTCCTCTCTCCGAACATCAAAAGGGTTTTTTAGGTTTTTCAAAAAATAAAATTAGAGTTGTACTCCGAACTTAAAAAAATTAAGCCTTACCGGTCTAATCTCGTTCGGGTACTTTGGGACTCTGATTATGACAGGCGTTTAACATTTCTTGCAGAAATGTCGATTTAGGAGGCTGAAGAAAACGTTCTTCCAAACATACTACGTTCTTATGAAGCCAAGTTCACCTCTAATGGCATACTAAACCGTTGGAATTTTCGAACGTGGGCAGAGGAAAATCCGAGAATTTCCTACTCTTGTCATTATCAGGTGGTTCATGGTATCAATTTGAATACTTGTGAGGACTTTTCGAAAATAAATTAATTGGGTCTTATTTCTTCGAAAATAATTTAAATGTTCCTCAGATCCTAAATTTTTCGAGGTAGGTGTAACTACACTCCTACGAACCAAGGCAAGCAGCTTTGTAGTCTACTAAAAACACTACTTAATGTTTCAGACTACGCATTGTTGATCAAGTCACCTTTATATATAGTTATAGGTGTATAGGACCTCACGGAAAAACATCGTCTTCGTCAATCATAACCCAGCAACCTCAGTTGAAGAACTGCGGCGAAGGTAGAAAATGTTGGCCAACCCATTTCCCTTGACTCCCTAGCTCTGGGCACCGGTGAAGAGAGGTTAAAAGTAATGCATCTTTACGTAAGGCAGGCAGGTCGAACATGAAATGTGATGATTAATAAATAGCAAACCAAATGACTATTTTTTTGTTCAAACTTTTTGCCATAACTTTTTCATTTTATGACCAATTGCGTCGATTGCATTCATCGTAAAGAATCCTTTCAAATGATGTGTTAGTATGTATAAGGTTGTATTTGCAGTTTTGGAGCTTAACTGTGCCTGAGGTACCCTGTATAATTTTGCTACAAACAAAAGAAAACATTTGATAGCGTCATTGGTTCAAGGGAAATTCAGCCGAGCTATCTAAAAAGGGCCCCCTATATATTAAAGAATGATTTAATTAAGTCTACATTTTTTTGTTTATCCAACTGAGATAAAGTTAAGGCGGAAAAGCTTCAGGTTTTTTATGTAAAGTATGTTCGTTTAGTCTTCTAAAAATATACGCGGATTTAGTCTATCATCATCAGCTTGCAATGTCGGTTTTGAAACTATTTATTTTAATATTGTTAAAATTTTAAAAACCTTACCGTGGGGGTTTTAATGCGCTTAATGGTTTTGACTTTTTTTAAAATAACTACCAAATTCAATATTATTGTTTAGTAAATATTGTATTATTTTTTAATAAATTATTCTTATTGTGTAAGGTCAAGACCAAGGTTGAGATGAGAAAGTGTCCCGCCCGAGACACTAACTTTTTCGTCTTAACCACGTCTTTCAGTTCAAGTTTCAGGATTGCCAGGTCTGAAACAACTTTCCTACCCGATTTTTTGTGTTCTTTTCCCATTCAAATTTCCGAAAATTCACCAACGCCAAAATTGTGTACTTTTTTCAAATTGCGCGTTTCCCTGCAGTTTCTCGGTGGATTGTGAACAATCAGTGGTTTATAGTTCTGTATAAATTATTCCGTATCCTTTTCAATTTATGACTTCGATAAAGTCTCCTTGGAAGTAACCTCATTTATCGTCATCGGATTGTTTCGCTATAGATCACATTTGTCAATTTATTGACCACATGCTCTGCGATCTTTCATCACGTTCTTTTTTCCGATAATAACGCTCCAGTTGATTTGTGTCAATGTGTTTCTGCTTTTGTATTTGAATTGTTTTCTATCTGGTCACGCCTGTTTGGTTAGTAATCCGTTAAAGGATCCAAATTTGGCAGGGCCCATATTCGAATTTTGGCTGCGTATAAATAAAAAAAGATATTCGTATTTCCTAAACATTTTTGTTTCTAACTGTATACAGCACAGGTAGAAAACTGATAGTACAAGTTGAATAAATAACCCTGGATTCCAAACAATAAGATAATTTATAAGGCGGGAAAAAGTGTAAACAATAAATATTGATTTTTCGAGTATCACGATCGAATGGAAAATTACAAGGCTGTTTTGTTTGAACCAAATGGCAAATCCGTTGGATTTCAGGGATTGGGACGAAACCGTTTCAAAGGTAAAACTTATATCAGGCTTTCATTTGTCTCCCCCTGGAATGTTCGAGCGAGGGCGAAAGAACGTTTGCGAACTCGAAGAATCCTTGAACTCGCGGTCATGTTTAGTTATAACACTTTCTCTTTTTTTATAGGATATTGAGAGTTGAGGCAACTCCTACAACTGTCCCTTTTATTCGGTAATTTCGATTGTTTAAATATGAATTTACAATCGGCTCTTTTTTTATGCGACTTCAGGCAACAGACCCAAGTGTAGTGATTTATATGTTTACCTTGCGTGTTGTTTGTTTTTTCTCAAAATTCCATTCTTTAAGCTTGATGACAAATTCAAATTGAAACCTGACAAATGGGGGGGGAAGTGTGAGAGTCAGCGGTTTTTCCTTGAGAATGCTCATAGCCGGTTGTTAAAGAGACGACTTAAACAATTTCGTTGTAGGCGGGGAATCCCGTGATTTTTTAGGGCGGCCTAATGCTGTTCCTGCACTTTATTGACAATACTGAATTGTTTTGGAGGCAAACTAAAGTCTTGTACAGCCAACATCTTGGAATCTTCTTTCTCCAACTTTTCACCTACTACAACTTCCCCAAGAAACTTACCGCCCGTGTCATGCAAAAAATTTTCGAATAGCCTATTCCAGCTTTTGCTATTTGCAATAAACTGTTGACAGGCTCAAGAATCACCCACCCCGGGTGATGGCGCTTCGGGGGCCGACCTCAGTCTTATACGTCCAGCCAAGGAGATAGTGGTTAGGAGGGAGGGTGCTGTCGACAGCTAGCAATTCAGCACCCAATGCATGCAGTTCTAATCCCATTCTTATTCATACATTCTTAAATACATTTTCTACTACAAACGATTCATTCAATTAGGGTGATGGAGTTCTCGATATTCTTCCAACACCCTTTATACCTGTTACACAACTAAACCTAATATCATTCAAGAATGGTAACAGCGGACCCAAATATCGAGTCTTGTGCTCAAAATGCTCAAGCATAATTCCCAAATTGGATGGCATTCTTGCGCGCTCTCTGTATCGGGCTAAGGATTTGCACCCTTCAATTAAGTGGAACACATCTAGCAACCTTTCTCGCATGCCGGACACATACGCGGGGTTTGCCCCAAAATAAGTGTCCTTGTGTCAACCTCGCATGGTCTATTCGACGAGGATGTGAGGATGACCCTTTTTTTCTATGTGTCAGGTCCTTCGAGGGCCACCCATTAACACCCGTCCTGCCTCAGGCGCATATGGACTTACGGAATTTTTTGATAGGTTAGAGGGAAAAGTGAATTTAGGGAGGGCGCAATGTTGTTCCTGCCTGTTTCCGCCCGTTTGTTGGTAACACTGAATTATTTTGGAGCGAAACTAAAATCTTCATCAATCTTCAATCTCAAATTCCTAACCTCACACAACGTCCCCAGGAAACGTGCCGTCCCTCGCCTTGCCAAAAGTCTTCAAATAGAGTCCATGTTATTTAAAACACTTAATAACCCTTTAGGGACCAATAGATTGTCTGTTAGAGACGCATTGGAACTTACGATCACTATCTTGGAAAGTTCTATCTCCATCCTGGAATCTCCACCTAAGTTATTAACTTTTTTGGCTTACTATTGCCTCAGTGCAACCTCAGTTTTAGCCATTGGGTAAATCCGTTTAGTTTATAGCGCAGTGTTCTCCCAAGTTTCTACCCATGTATTAGGAGCACTGAAACTTTTGGCGCTAATCTAAAATATCCATCTTGGAATCTTCACTCTCCCATGGTAACTGATGTGCCCGTCATGCAAAAAGTCTTCAAATAGCGTCAACGGCTTGTAATCATATCTTTAAATACACCAGCACACTTTTCGTTTCTTTTTGTCCCCTTTTACAGAGCATAAAATAAAACTGAGCCAATTAACAAAATTAAGGCCAATTAATATTCCTTCCCGGAAGGAAGTGTAGTAGACTGTCTCAAAGTCATATTCTGTTTTCGACACGAGAAATGCACCTAGCAATCTAATACATAAAGTTAATAAATAACCCGACATGTCGCTTTATATCGTCAATGTTCAATCTAATGGCACTCCTCCTCCGCAAGCCAGAGTTAACATAAACATCTATACTAACATAAACAAACGACTCAGTTGAATAAACGGTAAACTGCCGGTGTACTTTATAGTTCCCACACGACGGTTTGTACATTTTCTTACTATCGTCCGACCTTCATAACATATTCTTTCCGCCGAGGTGTAATAAAAACCACTCTTCGCGACTGCGGATTTTGTACAATTAGAGCAGAATAAGGCCATTTAGATTTGCTTGTTGATAAAGAATTCTTTGGTATTCTCTGATAATTGAATATGTGTGTGTGTTAACACATTTTCACTGCTAAAATACTGAATAAAGAACGAACGCCTTTTTCAATTTCCTGGAAAGAGGAATCGGATGCCAACGTTTCTCCGTCTTCCTTATCTATCTTTTCCTCGACTCCTTTGAAAAGGGTGATAACGTATTCAACATGCGCCCCGTGTAAGACACGGTGTCATTCAATCACGTAACACAATTGGCTTCACTTGTAAAAGGACGGTACCACTTGGTTTATTACTATTCTCATTCTGTCTCAGGAAGGTGAGTTGAAACAGTAATACACCGACCGCTTGTAAGACCAGGATATGAACATGTTGTCCTCTGCTTCATCGCCAAGGAAGTACTGTTCTTTGTACTACATTTCCGTCTTATTTGAAGCAGAGCCAAGTGTGAGAACACTGTTTTTATATTCCCTGCGAACCTTCCCTACAAGGCAAATCTGAACATTAACTCTTATTATGCATAGAACTAAGTCTATTTGATACTTACTTGAAACCTCCAGCCTAAACAGAAACCTTTAGAACCAAGTATCCTGGTCTTGGGAATTCGAGAAATTGAAGATTGGACAAATCCAAGACGATTGGACTTAATAAAACCATATCCCAGGACTTTTGCCCTACCCCCTCTATTTTTCTCTAGCAACCAATGTCTGCTATTTGGGATTTTCTTGGAACCTTCAGCCTAAGTAGAAATAACAATATGCTCTGTTTGGAAGTTCAAGAAACCTATGATTAGACTTGACAATCCCATATCCCAGGAAATAACCTCCACCCTACGCCATGTACCCTATCTATTTCTCTCTTCGCAACCAAGTTCTGCTGTTTCATACTCACTTGGAACCCCCAGACCCAGTAGAATCCTCTAAAACCATCTGTCCCGCTTGAAATTAAGATCGATTTTAACGAAAACAAATCCCAGCAGGTTGCCTTCATCCTAGGCCCTGTAACCTCTCTTTAAAAAAAAACCATTTGTAAGTATATCGGTTCGAACGCCGGGACGCTGGACGGTTTTAGGCTTGGATCCGGCGCTCATCACTGTAAGGTAAAGGTCCGGGGTTCGAATCCAGCGGCCCGGAATTCGAATCCGGGACCTTTACCTTGCAGTGATGAACGCCGTGTCAAAGCCTAAACCGTCCGGTTTCAAAGTACAAGAATCGGAAGATTTTCTTTTCTATAAAAGTTTTAATATGATTGTTAATGTATTACTCATATTTCAAAATAGGACTCCCTTCTCCATGGGAACGTTAGCTCGAACGTATGCGTTTTAATTGTCTTAACCAAAAAAATCCTCATTTTGATTTCGTTTTGGTAGCGCGCACTTGATGTATGTACGTTTGAAAAAATTTTAATCTTGATTATGATGACTTGTTTTCAACTGTTCTTCTTCTATAATGACTAGACCTAATGACTGAAGTTTACTTGAAAAGTTAAACCTATCTATTTTTTATGTCATCGTTATTTCCACTTGATACTCGAATTGTTCGCCCCATATATAACATGAAATTTCCTCGCAGATCCGTGGGTCCTTGGAAAGTGCGTCAACCTTTGGGGATTTTTAATAGCCGAGACATTGGATAACCGCATTCCTCCTTTTGTGCCCCTCATTAAAAGTTTCATTACGATAGGAGATTAGCGTTCGCTCTCTTTCAAGGGACACCGTTTTGATTTTCTACCCTGGTCCCCAGTTCGTCAAAGGTCGATATCATCTCGTTAGATGACGGGCTTTTTTATATGGATGTGATGTAGAACCGCTTTTCCTTTTATGTTCCAACTTTCCTGTCTGTCTCAAATCCAGGGGAGACTTTCTTAAATCAAGTCTGTATGATTAACGTGAAAGCGTGTTTTGAAGTGGTTCGAAACGTTCCTCGTGTCCTGCGTTTTGAGGTGATTTTCTCGTTTACGGCCCATCCTTGAGCAGCTCGAGTTGAACAGTCCCTTGTAAATATGTTATTATGGAAAAAAGTACTACTTGTAACATATTATGTTATTACAACATATTATATTATAAAAAAGTACTACTTGTAACATGGAAATTTCCTAAAAGTTTCAAGACTGAAGTACTTGTAGGCTTTAAGAAAAATGTTTAAACGATGTTTACATTTATTATTTTACTTTATTTTCTCCTTCATTGTTTATAACCTGGGAATCATAGAGAATCTTCATAATAATGCTGTAGCTATTTCTATAGTGCTAGCTATAGTTTTGGCTTAACCAACCTGACTTTTCCGAATATTGCGATGTGCTGAAACTGAAGAATTTACTCACTGCGTTCATAAAAGAAGTTTAACAATAAGAGTGAAGAAAAGTAACGTTTAAAGCCCCACGTGGCCTACAAAATAATCTTATGGGGTTTCCACACGTCAAATCGGTGATTGGTATCGAATCGCTTACAATGGTAGACTTACCTTGGGATCACCGATTGAACCTTTTTTTATGGCGATCCTAGGTCGAAAAATAATAGAGCCGTGTTCGATCGTTGTTGTCAATAAGCTTATGAGCCGAAAATTTACTAAAACGTAATTTAAATATTTTTTAACATGATTTTCTGCCTTTGTCGCAAGTTTTTCATATCATTATTATGTCTTCCGCTTTTTAACCTACGATAAGAAAATAACAGGCAGGATCGTATTAAGCGATGAATTACGGATTAGATGAAAGTTTGGGTAGGGCTAGATTCATTTCAGGGTTATAGGGGTGGTTAAAGACGGAATAGCATTAGAGGCGGGTTCAAGTATCCAACGTAAGATTTGGAGGGTTTGGGGTATTTTTATTGTTACGTAGGTTTAGGGTAGTGGTATGGATGGATTTCAGGTTGGATTAGGTAGGACTTGGATAAGGTTAGGGTTTGTTTAAAAGCTAGCTTCGGGGCAAGTTAGGCTAAGGTTAGTTTTAATAGAGTTAGGGTTGGATTACGGTTAGGTAAATCGATGAACATACAATAATCTACGGGTTAAAATATCCTGACAAATGGCCTTTTATCTTTTAGTTTGCCAAAGGTTGAAAGATATTTTTCCCTTTCATTAACAGGACAAGTTGTTGTTGGATTCCTAACGTCTTAAATGTACGAACGTACGTAATGATTTTCATTAGTTGTGATCTCGTTTTTTCTTCTAGTTTGTGTGATTAGTGATGACAGTCAATCTGATCCGGGTGTCAAATTCTCCAACTAGGTCAGCATTTAAGTGCAAAAGTGGTTTCCTCAGTGAGCTAATATTTGTTCAGGCATGAAAGAAATGCATTTCAAATTTTTTTTAAATATGGAAATTAAAGCTAAAATTATTCTGCTCGAATTTCATGGAAGGGCGATAAAAGGTTTCTCGTCTTGTTACAGGATCGAAGCCTTTCAAATTTTCAGCGGGTGGCCTTAATCGAGTGGGAAAGATTTATAAACCAAGCGTTTAACAGATTTCCTTTACATATAAAAAGCCCCATGACAAAAACTTGCCTCATTTAACTCATAAATTAAGTAGTTTTAACACTTTCAATCCTACTACTTGAAAAATTAATTTAAGAAGTTTTACCTTTGTAAGATTTCTTCCTGTGGTCTACGTGGTGATGAACCTGTAATTTGGCTGTTACCGGTCATTTTTTGTCCGTCTACCCTTGCTGTATCAGTCTGGAAGACGCGTTTCGGTATTTCCCGTCTTCAGCGTTGAGTTTTCGTCTATAGTTTTTCTCTGCCCAATTTCTGAGATTAAATTAAACCTTGCCAATTCTAGAAGAACAAATCTAAGTGGCTGTGACCATGGCACACGGAACATAAAAACACCATTAGTTTCGCCCAAAATTAAAAAAAAATGGATTCTGATGATTTATAAAGAATATTTAGATTATGATCTATCGTTTGTTTGCATAAAAATAAGCAATTGTAAAATAAACTTATTCCCTGGTCGTGAAGATTCCAAGATGGAGAGTTCAGTTTTTTGGTGCCAAAAAATGCAGTTTTGTCAACTACAGGTGCAGTCACCACAGAAACAGCGTTTCACCCTCGAAAACAAAATCTATGTTGCACCAAACCACATTAGTCTAAAAAGGGTTGATAATATTTTTTTAATCATTTAAATTAATTATACTTTTTACCTAAGCTCTTAGTTGAGATGAGAAAGTATAATTAATTTAAATAATTAATACTGTCAATTTTGACACTAATAAATATATGTTGTAAATAATGTTGCCTCTGTTTGTAAACATTTTACATGACAAGTGGCGGTACGTCGGGGTAGTTTATACTTGGTGATCTATACAGTAAATTAAAGATTACAAGGAAGAGTTCTTAGTTTGGTGGCAAAAATACAGTGTTGCCAATACACTGCGGAACTACTGCACGGGCAAGACTGCCTCTTAGGATTTCCCGCTAATTGAAAACTTTTGTCATGCGGGGGGACACGTCTGGGTAAAATTGTAGTTGGTGAAGAGTTGGAGATTGAAAGTTCCAAGATTTTATTAAAAAAAAAAAAAACAGTGTTTCCAACACACAGGCAGAAACACTGCAGGGACAGCACTACACCTTAACCTCGTAGGATGTACTGTTCTCTATCAACAAAGTTGCTGAAGTTCATTTGTCTTCGAAACAACATTTGCCAGCAATTGTTAATAACGTGTTTTAAATGATTTTAAAGCTAATTGATGAAGTTTTGTCTAATGGAGGACGGCACATTTCCTGTAGGAGGTTATAGTAGGTATAGAATGGTAGATTGAAGACTTTTGGCATGACGGAGTGCTGCCGTTTCTGAGTAGTAGGTGAAAATTCCAATATGGAGCTTTTAGATCGGCGCCAAAAAATACAGTGTTGCCAATACACATAAGAGTACAGGAAATCATAAAGGCTTAAATGACTAATCTTGTCTAACGTCTTTACTAATTTCATTCCAGTGATGAAATAATTAATTCTAAACTTGAACATTGAACACATAACACTTGAAATTTATTTGATGACCCTTTTTGAAAATATGTAATAAAACACTGCCCTCTTTTTGAACTATTTGTGGGTCTGCGGGATGACAGTTGATAACATCATGCTTAGCCTGCAGTTTGGACATAGCATATCTTCACTGGTATTGTCAACAAGAGACAACCAAAATGAGCAATAATGACCTAACTACAGAAGTTATGTAAAAATTAATTATTAATTTAAGACTGGATGTTCCATGCGATGCTGAAATAAGCACCATGCGGTAGGATTATGGGCGAAACAAACCGGTATGACACATCGCTGCTTCTACCGTCGAGCTTTTTACGCCTGTCATCGTGCTTAATATTTAAAAAGAAAAACGTCTTTCATTGTTAAACCAAATTTGAAAGAAAGTAAAAATTTACAAATCGAAAGGCTCGACAGCAATTAACTGTGAGAAACGCGATGCTTGCAAGGTTGTTGGTATGTAGGCTCAAAACCTGTTCTGACCCACGGCCGATTCCGTTGTTTCGCCGTGGATTTGAAATGCTCCGAACATCGAAAATTCTTCAATTTCATCCTGCTATTTCGGCCCATAATAAAATCCATCTAATTAAAATTTAGTTGGTTTTCTTTCTGTTTTTTAGGTCTGGACGGATGAAACGACTTCTGTTTAACGAGGAGGACGCAGTGATACCGTACTAATGGCTATGGTAAGCGTGATGAATTTAATCTTATATAATCCTACTTCATGTCTCACGCCCGTTAAACATTTTTCAGACTCCTCAGAAGAAGATTGGAGGTCGCAAAAGCCATACGCTCATTCAGTCTCCTATAGTTAAACGCGTCCTGTCCACTCCGGTCACCCTGCAAGGATGGCTTCAAAAACGTGGCAGTGATGGTCTCATGCTCTGGAAAAAGAGGTGGTTCGTCCTTTCCGACTATTGCCTCTTTTATTACAAAGGTAATTGTCATTATATGTGGATACCACTTCAAATAGTGGCCACCAAACGTGATAGTGTATTTATTATGACTGTATAAACCTTGCATCTGTTGACAATGTACGATTTTTCGCCATAGTTTTGCTTCACCAATTTGCTATTTGGTTTAACCCTACCTAGTCAAATACCTTAACCCATTTTACCTTACTCATTTCCTGAGATGCTGAATAAGATACGAAGGAGAAAATGAACAAATACTTGAAAGAAATTCGAGTGTTGTGAACGTGGTTACCTATAGCGCATAAAGAACACCTTGTATCAAGTCCACATTAAAACGAAGTTTGTGCTATATCAAACTCAACAATTATAAAAGATTTATCACTACCCTTTAACAAATTTGTTAAATTTGTCTATCTTAGGCAACATATTGGGCGCTAAGGGTTAAAAAATTTAAACAAGGTTGATGCTATTTGACGACTTTTACATGACGGTGGACGTCACCTTTCACGGTGAGTTTGCAGTAGGTGAAGAGCCATTTTGGACATGGAAATTTTGGTCTGACGCAAAAAAAAAAAAAACAGTGTTGTCAATACATGGGCGGAAAGACTGCAAGAGCAACTCTGCGCCAAAATCTAACAGGATTTCCTGCTAACCTTTTACAAAATTGCTAGTTTGTGTTGCTCTGAGGCAAACTAGTAACAGAAAGGATAATTCCAATCGCGTGTTTTAATTAACATTGACTCTGTTTGAGGACTTTTTGCCAGACGGGGAATATCACTTTCCCGGGGAAGTTGTAGTAGGTGAAGAGTAGGAGATTGAAGTTTCCGAGATGGACATTTTATTTTGACGACAAAAAATATAACGTTGCCACAGGAGAAAACCTGCAGGGGCACAACTGCGTCCTAATCTCACAGGATTCTCCGCCTTTACCTTTAAGGCTACATTTGTCTTTCAAAGGGAACGTATCTTTTACCCTAATGGGACAAAAGTTTTTTTAAACATCGTTGATGCTATTTGAAGACAATTGTTATGACGGGGGACGGCATATTTCGTGGTGAGTTTGCAGTATGTGAAGAGCCATGTTGGACATGGAGATGTTAGTCTGGCGCCAAAAAATACAGTGTTGCCAATACATAGGAGAAATATTGTGCCCGACTTCAACTCATTTTTCCCTCCAACTTCGTCAAAATGGCCCAAGTTAGAGTGTACAATCCAAGCCGCCGAAACCCCATCTAATCCTAACAGGATTGAGAGACAGCTGGATTTATAAAAAAGATGCTTATCATAAATGAAATACACATTAGCTGGTTCAAATCACTTTGCATCAGTTACAAAGTTCCATTCTTAATTTCTTACATATGTTTTTGTTTATTTTACTGCTAAATATTCTTTTAAAACGTTTATGTCCCATCCTAAAATCACATTGAATCAAAAACGATACCACATACTCCGGTGTAGAGAACAAAACGTGTTCCTTAATGTGACACCGACTTTTAATAGCCCATTCAAGAGTCTTAAGTAAACTTTGCTTCCTACTTTTTATTATGCTGGAATTTATCGTGCCTCTACTTCAGAGTACAGTGCACCAACACAAATATCAAACGGATACCAGAGTATTACAAAGGAGCATTCTTGGTCCCATCTTGCATTCACACTGCAGAAATTCTGACAAGACAGAACAGCACAGTATACATTGAAAAAACAAAAATTATGTTTTTTTAAATGTACAGTAAATAAATTAAACCTGTTTTTGGTCATTTATGATTATCCTGGTGTCTTTGGCTTGTATGTTTAGGCAGAGCAATGTTTCGAAGAGAATGGACTATGTCTTTTACTTCTTTTAAGAAATTTATGTTCATTACTTTTTATTTTGTTTTAGACACTGACGAAGAAAAGGTGTTGGGCTCATTTATACTTCCTTCGTACAAAATATCACCCTGTTCAAATGAGGACAAAGTTTACAAAAAGTATAGTTTCAAGGCTGAGCATAACAACATGCGAACATATTATTTTGCTGCTGATAATGATGTATTGATGGCTCAATGGGTCAAAGCTTTGACATTAGCTTCACTTCTCCAAGAAACACCTGGGTAATATTATTGATTGCTTTTTGTTTGTTTGCAACTGTAACTTATGTGCTATTTAATGATGTCTAGACCTATGGCGAAGGCGATTAATAATCAAACAGCTGCAGCAAACAGAATGAATTCCGATTCGTACGGTTATGGAGATTATCAGTATGGCACTTCTGATGTTGGAATAGGTACAAATTCAAATAGTTCAGACAATCAACCTTTATACGCTAACGCCCCACCCAAACCCAAACGGATGAACGAAGCCCCTTCACCAAATTGCTCACCGGAACTTCAGACATTAGAAGAGCGAGATGCAAGAACTGCATATCCTCAAGAATGGACACATTCATATTATAAGACACCACATATGCCTCCCATATCAGCAATTAACGTTCAAAATTTTGAGAAAAGCATTCCGGAATCTTACAGTCGTAATCTTTACCACCAAGGCAATTTGCAGCTCAACAATGAAACACACTTAAGAAATAACATACAACAGTCAAATGCAATCAACCACTATCAGCATCTGCAGTACTTTACTTCAAATCCAAAAGTTCTCAACAACCATCCTCCTCGACCACACAGTGTTGACTTTTTAGACTATGAAGCTAAGCAACCGCAACAACCGTCAGCTCAAAAAGAATCTAAACTCATCACATTACCCAGAAGACCGAAATCTAGTTTAAGCATTTTAGGTCCTAAAGAAGAAGCATTTGATTCTGTTCATTGGTCAGAAGAAAGTTACGCGAAGAAAATGAGGCAGTCGTCTATGTACGTGAGGCCTCAAGTTGACAGTACGCCTCCCGGTATGATGAGGATGCCACCGCCGAATAAACAAAGAGTTAATACGAACACTTCAAACCTCGACCGGTCTGACATCCACCATGGATTAAACCCTCAAGAAGGAACAAGGTACTACAAAAATAAATTTTACAAATTATTTTTTTTTAACATAACAAAAAATTCAGAGGATATGAAGATAGTGAGATCGACCCATTATTTAAACGTTCAGCAAGCGCACGACTACCTGAACCCGATCAACAATATCAAGCGAACATCAAAAATATATCAAACGATGGCGACAGTAACGAAAATTTTGACAGAAAGAAAACTCAACAGGTGACAACTTTATCAATAAAATCGATAAATTAATCTTTTTTACATCGGCTTATTGAATTTTTAGAAAGAGGAATCTATGAAGAGGCTGTTAGAATGGAAACAACGGATGTTACAATCGCCTCTGACACAGAAAGTGCCTCCAAAACAGACTGAATATACGAATTATAATAAAGAGGTCTCTGTCAACCCGGAGATTTTAGCTAAAGGGACAATGTACAACAGCAATTCACAAAATCCAAACATTTTCTACCAAAAGGGCATCGAAATAATGAAAAAACAAGATGAAGGATTGGAAAAGACCAATACAAGACAGGATTTTACTATTGACAAGGGTATGTAAATGCATAAATGTTTTGTATATTAAATATCAAGAATTTTATTTTCATGGACTATAAAAACTTTTTTTCATCCTCTGGGGTTACTGACAATGATAGCCTTCTTGTCTTAGGTGTTAGCAATGTTACTAACTTACACCTCAGAACAGTTGCTTACGTGAATAGCTATGACAAATGTATGCCTCAACATAGTTACATACTTGATTAGCAATATTAACAACTTAACCTCACGATAGTTGCCTACCTGAGATGATAGCAATGTTACCACTTATACCTCAACGTGATTGCCTACATGAACAGCAATGTTGTTAACTTAATCTTACCATAGTTGCCTACCTGAGGTGGTAGCAATGTTAATAATTTACATCTCAGCATAATTGCCTACTTGAGGTGGAAGTTCTTGCTAAATGAATAGCAATGTTTCCAACTTACATCCCAACAACCTGAACAGTAATGTTACCAACTTACATCACACCATAGTTGCCTTCCTGAGGTGGTAGTAATGTTACCAACTTATACCTCAACATAATAACTTACCTGAATAGCAATGTAGAGTGGGCGACCAAGACCCGAGGGGTTAAAAGCCTGGGTAGAAAATAAGAGTTACCTTGTTCTCAAACCTGGAAGAGATCCTATTGATAAGATCTACAATTTCCTCCACCCGTCTTGAGGTTGACAAATCTTTTTGGAATAATCTAAAACTAGCCTGGCTCAGAAAAAATTCTAATCTTTCCCTTAATTTTATTTTCCATAAGTGTCCAACAACACACATTAATGGGCCAGATTTCCTCCTGAAAAACAGAGTTGTTAATGCCAAGAGGGGAGGAGATGCTGATTCGTAATTTAGGTATGTGGATTCCTGCACTGCTCCCTCTACCTCCGATAAGTGGATCATTTGTGTAGCAGTCTATGTTGCAATGGTCGTCACCCAAACTATAAGTATATTCACAAGGGTGACTACCCGAAACAACTTTTTCTCCAAAGAGGTTTTAATCTTTTTATCATGAACGCTAAATGTTGGCCATTAACCGTATTCATTAATTGTAAGATTTTCAAATGAACTATGTTATTGCACTTATGATTCCAGCTGCCGTCACTAATTAATCTGTAGCAGCTGATTAGTGCTCTGACCTTAGCCTCAATGTGTAGAGGTGTGGTTTGGTTATGATTTCAAGTGCTAGGGTGGGTGTAGTTGAAAATGCTCCTGTCCTCAATTCCAGTTTAGCTGGATTACTTGATAAACCTTTATCACAACACCACTCATAAAGCAATCCCATGGCATTTTCCGTCAGTAGTGCAAGTCAGGGGATCCCTACCTGTGAGCATTATGGTACCATCACCTGAGAATAATTGACAGTAGAAACCTGAATTATTCAGAAGTTCTATTAAACTGTTTACTGTAATTAACCACAAAAGAGGTGACGAGCAGCCTCCTGTGGACAACCTCCTTTGACATTAATTCTTAGAGTACTACCACCTACACACATATTGACCATCTTTCCCTCCAAGTAGGTCTTCACCCATCTAGTAAGGTGATGGATCAACACTGTAATTATCTAGTGCTGGTATAATGCAAGATGTATCAGGATTATCAAACACCCCTTGGATATCGAAGAAGCAGCCTAGTGTATATTCATTACTAAATAATGATTTCTCAATCCTGCCTATCGGTGAATGCAAAGCAGTTTCCACTGATTTTCCTGGTAGATATGCATGCTGATTGGGATATATCATTGTATTAATTCCACGATTATGTCTAATATTTATCTAAATCTATTTTTATTAAAATTGAACGTATAATAGGTCTATAAGATCTATGTAATTGATGAGACCTTACCTGGTTTGGGTAAGAAAATTACCCTTATTTCATTCCAGCATTTTGGTATATGACCAATGCCAGACTACTCCTTAGGAGATCCCACACTGTACTAAAAAGACTAGGTGTATACTGTTGAAAGAGAGCAGGGAAAATCCCCCCCCCCCCCCGGCTGCCTTGTATTTCTTGAAGGAATGTACCGTACCGCTCATTTGTAGGCCTCCCAAGAAATTACTTCATTGGCCTTATCCCAGTTTGGTGCTGGTATTAATTCATCCTAGGCTGGAATAGTGGAAGAGTCTGACCTGGGGAAATGACTTCTAGCCATCAGATTCGGGGTCTTCTCCCAGGATGTGGTGTACCCCATGATCATCCTGTAATAAACTTAAAGGATTAACATAACCTTTTTCCAAAAGTTTAAAAATACAAGCACTTTCCTTAATAGTTATAATGAAACGTGCTGATAGTATTTTAAAATAAGATCTTCAAAACTTTTCTTTTTAATTGGATCTTACCTTCTGTACAAAAATAAGCATCTATAAAGGGGGATTTATCTTGCTGGAGTTATGTTTTAATTAAAAAAAAAGATAATTCCTTGTACTTGAAAGGTGATATAATGTATTCTATAATAATGACAAGATTCTTAATTATTATTATTTTTTAATGAATTATTGTTGAATCTTATTATTATCTATTAGGGAAGATTACAAATTAAAGTCACTGGTTTATAATTGTATTGTATAGCTGTATGTAAGTTGATAATTCTTGCCTCGCTGTGCTGATTCTGTAGAGAAAAGAAAATTCGTTTTGACCTCAAGGAAATGCTATTCTTGAATATTGATCTCTGATGTTGAAAAGAGTCCTCTTGTATCATCCTAGGCCAAGGATATCTGACTTAGTGCAGATAATCAGCTCCCGAAAAAAAGTCCTGCCTTCACCCGGTTCCGATCTTAACTACACCGTAGTCCTCCCCTCTCTCTTCGGGCCAATGCCAACTGCATTTGTTAAATAGTTTGTTTCCAAACAATAGTCCCTCCAGGCTTTCCGCTTAGTTTTCCTTAACTCTTTTTTATATTCTTTTTTTCATGGATAAATACTCCCTCCAGTACAGTTTAGAGTTCCACTGCAGTGCTTTTTTGTGTGGTACTCTGACCCTTTTCCTTAAACTAGCCAGATCTTTATTCCACCAGTGATGTCGATTCTGATGTACAGTGTAGTATTTTTTCAGGACATGCTTCAACATATGCAGAGTTTATGATCTGTATAATGTTGTTAGCAACCAGCTCCAGCTCTGTTGATTAGTAGGATCAGGTATGCATCCTGTAATCTTATTAATAATATTAATACAGGTTTCCCAGTTCGTTAGTTTTGGATTCCTAAACCTTATTTTGTTAACTTCTCCTGAAAACCAATTATACAATGATCTGAGGGACCTTACCTAGAGTCACCTTCCACTCCGTTATCCAATTAGCAACTGGCAGAGAGGCTAGTGATACATCCAATACTTCCATTATATTTTTGTTATAAAAATGGGAGTGTTACCTACATTCGGGATGGATAAATTTTTGCTTAATATGTATTCCAAGAATGTTATACCTCTTGCATTGTTATCTGTGCTGCCCCATATAATCATAATATAAGTTCCTTTACTGCCTCGGTTGGGCTCTTCGTGGGGGTAAGTATGCACTTGTCAGATATAAAGTTTTGTGGCTCTCCCTTCTCCTTAAATCAATTGTTATTGTAATGATATCCCTAGAACAAAACCTGGTTATAAGAATCGGTCTTAATTCCTTATGGGCAATACATGCTCATGGCCTGTCATGCCTTAGATCCTGAAACAGTTGAAATTTTTTATTTTTTTAAACCAATTGCTAGGCCCCTATAGGTATAGGGTTCCTGTATTAAATAAATTGATGTTTGCAGTACAGTCATGTCCCTACCAATTTCGGCCATGGCAATCTTACTATGCTGCATATTAATTTGTGACGCCCTGACAGGTCTCATGAATAATCCATGGTACACTCGGGGTGAGTCACTTAAATGAAAAGAGGAAGGTTTAACCCTGATTCAGAAGGGAATCATCGAATTCGCTAGAAAGCTCACCAACAATCACCCCTTCCACACCAGGACCACCCACTCCTACATCACCCTTAAATCATCCATGTGAGAGGAATGGGAGTCACTTCCATCGTCCTTTGTCAGTGGAGACAGGTCCTTATTCCATTATCAATGGTAGAGAGGGTATGGAGGTATGGAGACTTCCACCTTGATGCGTTTCAACTCCAGTGTCATCATTGGATTTTGTTGGAGCTTTATAGCATCTGTTTCTGGTACTTCCCAACAGAGGTAAGTCCCGTGGCCTGTGCGGGGTTCTCTGTTGTAGGCAACGAGTTCCCAATCCTTTATATTTAAACCTGCTTTCCTGTTGGAGATTCTCAGCAGTTTGTTTATTGACTCTTTCCTTGTTTCGAGTCCCACTGCATATGCGGACACTTTGGCCTTCTTTGGGAGGTTGTTAAGGTCACAGACCACATATTTCCTTTCATCCCACAGCTTCTTTAGCGCGTCCCTGACAAACTTGATGGTGAATTCATCCCCGCAGCTTATCATGAACATAGATCCTCCTTCAACAAGACCTGAATTTATGAAATCCACGCCTTGGTCCTCGTTTTCTTCCTCAATCAGTTCAAGGGCACTGTTGCAGATCAGTGATCTCAACTCTAGTGCCTCATCGTTTGTGAAGAAACCCTTGTTGGCTTTCCTAAAAAGAACTTTAAACAATGGTTTATGAGTCATTACCTGTTCTTCCACTGCCTTTCCCTGCCTTGGTTTTTCGGCAGGCCCTTTTGCAGACGTTGGAGTGGAAGAATACTCCATCCTACTTTTTTTAGTACTGGTCCCCAGTCGATTCTGTGCGAGGCTAGTACTTACCTGAGGGTCACGTCTTTGTTTAAACCTGTCCCTGAAGGCAGGTTGAAACGTGGGTGTGAACCCAACCTTTCGAGAATTGGAGCTATCCTTATTGTGCCTGAGGCTGGATCGCCCTCCTCTGATACACCTTTTGCTTTTAACCAGGGTGAATCCCTCGTTTTTATCACCCTGCACCTTAAGAAGAGCAACCTTGTCTCCTTCACAGCGCTCCAAATTGGTGCTGCCGGTAGAGGAAGGAGTGCTCTCCATCTCCGTCTGCTTCTTGGTTACTGTTTCTGCTTCCTTTCCACTCATTCGAGTTGAAAATACACTTGTTAGTAAGTGGAACAAATAACGCCGTTGGCTCGTGGCTTTACGGGCGTGCAACTTCCCACGTGGTTCACGGCCGAGTCTTTACAGCCTACACCTCGACATACTAACCTACCTGAATAGGCTACCAACTTAACATAGTTCCCTACATAAGGTGGCTGTCTTAAAAAATATTTATGCACCTTTTGGTCCTTTTTTTGTTCGCATTTCTTGTGCACAGAGTTTTAGTATCTTGACAAAAATTGACGGGATGTGGGGCCTTGATGATTCGTTAGGTTAAAATTTTGTCATTTAACCCCCAGCGTTTCACTTTGGATTTATTTACGTACAACTGTTACTTTTCTATTGTGGCTTATTTTTCGAATTGATTTTGTGTCTTCTTTTCCAAGGTTTTTGGATTTCTACCGCATGTTTGCCACAAAACCTTAGCCTTAGAATATAAGACTACAAAGTAATAATCTAAGTTTTAGTCATTAAGCACTTAAATGGTCATAATTTTCCCCCTATTTTACAGGTATTATCAAACGGAATTATGGAACTTTATATAAAGATCAGAGCAATAACCAAATAAACGTTGGAAAAGCAGAAATGAAAGCAAACTATCGTGATTGTGAATTACGTGGCGAAGGGCAGATATCGACAGCCAAAGTTGAAAGTGAGACATTAAACAAGCCTCCAGTTTTCCCGCACATAACGAGGTGCTACTCGAGTGATAAAAGGAGCAGCTCAAGTGCGAATTCATCGTTTGATAACAATAAACCGATATATTCTAATACGATAATTGACAATAAACAAAGCCCTTCGACGTTTGATTTCCCCAGAGATAGGAAAGCTGTAAAACTACAACCGTATAATTCTAATACAGAAGAAAAAAGGGGAGTAGTCGATGAGGAATGGGGCTTAAAACTGGACGAATCGCGAGTTATTAAGGAGTTTTCCTACCATTACATTAAAGGCGACAATCACGAAGGGATTCCTTGCAACAGAGGGATTGACATGATGCAGCCAAATTACAAAACCAGACATTTACCGTCTCATTCGTCCAAACAGGAAGAATCCGTTAAAAAACAGGTCGACATATTAAAATCGCCTATTTTGAATTTCGAACAAAAACCAAATATTAGGTGTGGGGAAGAAACTAAGCCGAGAGCTCCGACAGGCATTCTAAAAACATCAAAGCAGAAGAAAGTTCAGAGTAAATTGGACGAGTCTCATAAAATTCAGAACCGAACAGACTGGACGCAAGAAAACTCAGATGATTATATGAAAAAACAAGTCATCAGTGATACTGAAACTCTTTTGTACGATACTTCCAGTGATGTAGATGAAAAACGTCCCGTGTGTGTTACTCTTAAACAGACCAGTTCGAGCGATGACGACAGAGACGAAGAAGTGGCTTCGGTCCTTGCTAAAGAGCACAAACTGACTGGCCTTTGCCAAACTCCGACTCAATCAGAATCGACAATGAAGCACATGGCAATGAATTCAAAAGACGGTGAGAAACGTACCACATTTAGTAGACCGTTAAGTTTGCCCGATTCGAATTCCACACTTCC
Organism: Cimex hemipterus; assembly: GCA_039619505.1. Lineage (NCBI taxonomy): Eukaryota > Metazoa > Arthropoda > Insecta > Hemiptera > Cimicidae > Cimex > Cimex hemipterus. The sequence goes on from CM077101.1 coordinate 32,310,716, forward strand.
GGAGGAAAACTATATGCCCATGACGCCTAGGAGAAGACCGATGTCCACCACGCCAACCAAAGAGTCTGATCAATCCAATCCTCTGACTTCCCCCCACAGAATAAGCCTCGAGCACGTGTTAGACGCAGTCGAAGAATGTCCATACGTAGAAATGAACCAGAACGGTAAAGACAAATCGAAATCCACAAAAGTGTCTCAGACACCGAAAGACGCTGACTTCGATCTTGAAAGTTCGACCTACATCGATTTAGACACGAGTAAAAATTTGAACTACGAGTTACACGTCTACAACGAAATGCAATCCCAAGAGCCTCTTTACATGGAAGTCAAAGATAAAAATATGTCTGAATCTAATTTTATATCTCGTGAAATTTCAAGCGTGAGCTTTATAGAGTTGGAAAACAAGGATGAAGAATCTTGCGAAGGGCGGGATGTTTCGGCAAGAACTTCGTTGCCGGATATTCTCACGACTGCGCCTTCGTTCAACCACGGTTCTGGTAGATCGGATAGTTCTGATGCTGACGATGAAGCTTCTAAAGATTTAGACTCGATCGACGCCCCGAGACACCCAAGATTTAGCCTTTCTGACACATTTAGACCGGCTTCTTACTATTTAGGAAATAGCCTAAGCGAAAGGACAATAATCGCGATGAATTCCGATAATCCGGATTCGTCCGACAGCGATCTCGTCTCTCCGCCTCCCATACCGACAAGTTCCCCTCCTTTGGATGATTTGGACACGTCCATAGACTCGACGATAAACAACAAGATATCGCCCGCAGGATCCAAGGAAAAATTTGAAACAAATTTTTGCAGAGAGGCCAAATGCAATTACTCTTGTAAGAAAAGCGACACACCACTCGATTTGGGAAGTTCAGAAGAGGAATCTATTAAATCAGACAGGACAGATTTATTCCTGAAGAGGCGTCCTTTATCTGCGGACATTTTAAGTAGCTTTCACGAATTCAGCGTTTTAGACACACCTTCTCCTAGAGAAGCCAAATCCTCTAGCGATGTTGAATCTATCGAAAATGGAAAAACTAAGTCAATATATCAACAGGATAATGAATTTTATGACCAACAAGATCTTAAAATTAGTAAATTGATCGATAACCAACCGTACTACTGTTCTCAGAAGGATGAACTTTTCGAAAGAAGTGATGTTACGAATAGAATGTTCAATGAAGTAAAACGAGAATGTTTAGAAGCCTCCAACATGAAAACTTCCGATTACACGTTGAAATTAAACGGATGTAAACTCATCAACAGTTCCCACTTATACAGATCTTCAAATAACCAATTTAATGCAAATGTTTCTAATGATCAGTCTACTTCAACTGATGGTTACCAGCAAAAGAATAACCATCAAAATTCTGATGACATCAGCGAGTATATTATACATTCCGTTCCGATAGGTTTTTCTCAAGATCAACAAAATTCGGCTCCCTACTATTATTCCGATCTATTGAAAGACCAGAGGAACAATGCGCACATGAAAAACTTAAGAACGTCAAAGGAAAAATTACAAGGTGAAACATTTTACCCTTCAGAGTTGTACGTGCACGACAGCAATGGAAATCCTATTTCGAGGGATGGAACATTCATGAACAATGCAGAAGTTACAATGCCTTCGCAGCAATCGGAGAGGATAAAAATAAACTCGCCGAGGTCTTCAAGCACAACTTATAAAAGAAACGAGACGAATTCTGAAAATAGAAAAATAATAGAAAACAAAAAAGCGACACAGGAAGAGAAGTCATTAGAGCTTCATAACAGATCAAGATCACTCGAAGGACTGATGGACAGTAAAACGCCCAATTATCATAGGCAAATAGTTCAAAGTCAACAAATTTTAGTAGGACCTCAAATTCCAATGGCGCAAGTCAGTAAATCAGGGACTTTGAGGAGTATAAACAATCAAACGCAAAGGTCTGCCGATTTGTGGGATGAAGACGCCCTGTGGAGGGAAAACTTGAGAAAGACGAGCGTGAGGCATACGAGGTCGCTTGAAGATCTTGACAAAAAAGTTGAAATTCCGACCTCCCCTGGGCACAATCAAACCCGGCCAGAAGCGGTTTATGTCAACAGTGATTTTTCTCGAGATCAGAATAATGAAATCGCCCATAGGGGTTCCATCGATAAAGGTAAACAAATCGTCTATTTTTAAATGGAAAATATATTTTTTTTACTTTATTTTCAGACAGGGAAAAAATAAGACAGTGGGATTTATTATCAAGCGCTCCAGCTACACTCAGCACAAGCCACATAGTCAATCCTACTGTATCCGAATCTAAACCGTTTCTCACGACAAAAACAGTCCACGGTATCTCTACATGTTTTATTTAAATTGAGGTTTTTATTTCATACATTTTTTCCACCTCCCAAAGGAACGGCGAGCGAGCCGAATTATAATCAAACCCCACCCAAAGGTGACCAACGAGCCGTTGCATCTCCTCAAGCTACAAACAACCGGCAGCCAGAAAACAAACAGGTATTTCCATCCAAAAGCAGTCATTTGACTTAGTTTGTACAATAATTTAAAACTTAAACATAACAAGAATGGCAATATTACCAACTAACTCCTCACCCTAATTCCATAACTAAACTGGTAGCTATTGCTACAAGAATAGCAACATTACCAACTAACAAGTCATCCTAATTCCCGGCCTGAGGTGGTAGCTATTGCTACAAAACTAGCAATAATACCAACTAACACCTAGGAATAATTGCCTACAAGAAAAGTTAATATTACCAAGTTACGCCTTATCCTAATTCCATACCTGAGGTGGAAGCAATGTTATAAATGTACACGCAGCATAATTCCCTCCCTGAAGTGGTAGCTATTGCTACAAGAATAGCAATATTAGCAACTAACAAGTCATCCTCATTCTTAATTAGTGGAAGCAATGTTATAAATGTATACCCTATGTAGTTATGTTACAAACCTACACCTCGACATAGTTTTTCCTGTCTGAACAGCAGTGCTACCAACTTACACCTCAGTATAGTTGCCTACCTGAATAATGTTACAAAACTTGTAACAGCACAGTTGCCAACCCGAGGTGGTAGCTATGTTAGGAACTTACACCTCAGACATGTTGCAGTTGTTTTGAGTTGATATTTCTTGCCAATTCAGGCATCTCAGAACCTCAGCTTTTCCTCTTTCTCTCAAGAGTAGCGATCTCAACCTTTCAATAGGGGAAATGTTTCCCTGTTTCCTTCTTCTTTCCGGCAAGTATGCACAGATTTGTTTCTGTCTCCAGAGTCTGCTCTCTTTCTATCATTCCTGTCATAAGGCTAGGGGTTTTTTTTCTGTGCGTCTGTCCTAAAATACAATAAGTTGTAGGCTAGGAAGTTCTAACGTAAGGCGTTCTGTCAATATGTGGATATGTGGTTTATATTTTTGAGGTTTTGGTTATGATGGGATATTTAGTGGGCTTCCCAATCAGTTGGCAATTCGACCGTTGTTTACGGAAGGTTTCTCATTCAATTAACCGGTGGTTGTATGTTCAGTTAGACATTTTATTTTATTTGTATTTTTTTAAATATCCAAGAAATAATAAAACAATAGAAAAACAAAGGTAAAGCCGAGTTTGTCGCTAGATTGGACCATTGAGTCTCGCCTTGTAGCGTTTTCTCAACTTATTTTCTGTTTTGCTGGCAGCTTAATGTTGCGTTGCGTACTTGCCATTAAAACCGTTTTTTCACACTGTTTGTCATTTTTTTCCTCTTTCCCCTGGACACTTATCTTTCTCAATTTTGATAATAAATTTACGCCCTCTTTTTATACGATGTTTTGTTTGTTTTTCTTCTATTAGAATCTTTTTCACTCGACACTCCATAGAATTTTGGTATGTTTTTTGTAGCAGAGCAGTTTTCTATTAAATTAGCTCTTTTACTTCACACGATTTTTTTAAAAACTATAATGCACTTAAACGTTTGAAGTGAATCGACATTGTGGACACTTGGTATGGTATGATAATGAGGGTACTAGGAAGCAGGGTTTGTGCTGGTTTATTGTACCTTCCTAGTTCATTGCAATAGACTCTATCCCTAGGAGCATCAGGTCATTGACTCGCTGCTACAATTTCATTCCCTAGATTTTTTCATATGTTAAATTAAGTCTTAAATCTGTTGCTTTGCATTCAAATATGATAGGGGTGGCGGTTTCCTCCTCCTCATTGCACAATCTGCAGATGGGATCATAATATAAGCCATGTTGAGTAGGAGTTTTCTCACATGCCAGCGACCAGTTAATAGATACCTCTCCAACTCCAGAGGAAGTTTTCCAGATTTGGTGAGGGTTGTTTCATCAAAAGTTTTCTGTGTCTAGTACCACTGGAGTATCTCATTTTTCCTTTTGTTTTGTTTGGATCCGTTCTGCAGTGGAGGATTCTATATTTGTTTTTGTTATCCCAAGTGTAGGTTTGGGGCGTATGCATGATCTTGCAGATGCTCTTCTGGCCAGTCTGTCCGCTTTTTTGTTACCTAAAGATGTGTTCCTTGGCACCCAATATGTCATCAGTTGTTGTGTTTCCCCAGATTTTGCTTGAAGCTTGAAAAAATCTCTTCTCTGGGGTCAAACAAATTATAAAACATTTACTGCACTTACTCATTTAAAAAAAGAACCTATAAAAGTTTTGTCAACTGGCCATAGAATATGTTTCTTAAATAGAACATCAAAATCAGACACAATCCGAAGAACATTTTAACATAATTCCATGTAAGAACAAAAAAAAATATTTTTTAGAAAGATGGTAAAAAATACTTAAATATATCAAAAAATCCTTTCAATAAAATGAATAGTTGATAGGAATGTGTAGATTTGTCATTCGGGGTGGATATACTGTGCCTTGTAAGAGCTATTGTATCCCCCGTTCTACTCTTAAAGAATACCGGTGAGTCAAGGTACTTAATTACTAGGCCCGGTTTCAGTTGTTTACTTTCTTGTTACTTCCCTGAACTGGCAAATGTGGCACCACAGCTTGTTAGTAGGTTGGTGTCTGCTTCCTTTACAATCTGCATATACCATGTTGCGTTATATCTCCTTCAGATTAGTTCAGTCTGCAGTTCCTATCAGGATTCAGTTCCCCCCCCCCATCCAAAATGTGTTAGAAGGTAGTTGGATTATGTCTATTCCAGTTTTTCCTTTTGTCCAAGATACTCATGAGAGTGTGATGGTGCAGAAGGGCTTGGGCCATATCAGCAGTGCTGTAACCCCTTTCCTTGCAAGGGCGTCTGCTTTCTCATTGCGCTCTACTCCCACCTTGGACCCAGTAGAGGGTGATTTTATTTTGTATCAGTTTAGATTAGTTTTGCAATTCAGCACCATCTTTAAACTAGTAACTTTTGAACTTAGCGCTTTGATGGCTACTTGGCTGACATGATTGCTATATTCTTGTTTTTTAACTTTAATTCAGATTGAATTGGTATTACCTGGATCTCAGTCTGGAAAATATTGGTGCATTTTCCCTTGAGTTCTGATTATTTCATTCCAGGATTACTCCTCCCCCCTGCTGGTACCTTTCTGCGTTCTAGATCCGTGTACTATCAGAGTACCATTCTTAACAGATTTTTTGCACTTAAATTTGGAAAAATGTTTTTGAGAGTTTAAATAATATTATGTTATTTATGGATTTTTCTATCAAGATCCCATCTCGGGCAATACTGCTTTTTGGATTTCAATTTTGCTTTTTTTCAATTTTGTATAGAGATAATTTGGAAGAAATTAGTATAAAGATTAATACTCTTGGAACCACCAGGAAAGTTTTTGGTTTGTATATTTGGATGTAGTACATGGAAAACATAAGACTCACACTTTCACCTGCTCTAAGGAACTCAAACTTAGCCGGATTATTTTTTTATTAATGTTTAAACATTCAATTGACTTAACATTGTCCACAGTAATGCATACACTCAATTATAATCAACAAAGGACATTTTTCATTTTTTCTGTTAGTATGCGCATTTAATAAGTAGAGATAAACTTGAGTATTTTTTTGTGTTTTGTTTTCTTGTGGTAGAATAAAGCGTTAGCAACTTGTTAGATTTGAATGTAGAATTTTATCCATATTTGCTTAGTAGGCTTAGATGAATTTTAGTCCTTGGTTTATTTTCATGCGTTTTCTTGACCAATGCTTGGTTTCAGAGCATTCTATATACCAGATATGGTCCACTTTCAACAACCCTTTCTTCCCAGTCTTCTCTAGTAGGTATTTTAACTAGAAAAGTTTTGTCAAATCTAAATTTAGGGATTAGCCCAACTACCATATCTGCCTGAAGCTCCCCCCCCCCCAGAAGCTTTAATCACTCTTGTATTTGATTCCCCTCATATTGCATAATTTATAGAAGCCAGTTCTTAATATCGAACATAAAAATTAAAATTGAGAATTCATGGGGTTTTTTAATTTTTATACTTTGGGGTCCAGATGTAGCCTGAGATATTTCACATATTCCACTGGATCTCGTTTTTGCGTGATCTTAAGTCTAAATAGAATTTGAAGCCTCCATGAGAGCCGTGGAAATAAAATGTAAAGAGAATGGATGAGGGTGAAAATCAATTGGACTTGATGAACTATAGAAGTCCATCCATTGTCCAATCTCTAATGGGCTTGTTTTTTCCTCTCTTTAATAAAGCACAAAATTCTTCTCAGGGATATTTTACCCTTGCGGGTTAGTTACTTTTTTTTAAATACTTTACCATGTTAAATTACAATTTGATTAAATGTTTCAGCGGGGTAGCTGGCACTTAAAACTATCAGCCGGAGAGCTCCTAGGGCGTACTCATGAGGAACTCGTCCTTCTGTTGATCCAATTGAGAAGACAACGGGCGGGAGTTTGCAAATCTATGGAGAGGTGTCACCGAGAAATAGAAGCTCAGGTATTACTTCTACTCATACACACAAATCACAAATTTTGTAGTTTAACTTAACACCAATCGATGTTTTAGGCTTGTTTGACTGATTATGATGCTGCAAATAGGTTAGAGCATTTGCAAAGACTGGAAGAATTGAAATCAAGACTGCTTGAACTTGAAAAACAGGTAAAACAAAATTGTATTTTTTTTTAATTTATTTTTTTTAAGCGTTTTACATTGACTTTAAATTAAAGTTAAGCTATATTTTGTGTATATTACAAATATTATTTGTTACATGAGTATTAGTTATTCCTTAAAGAAAGGATAAATAATTTTTTAAATGGATTTTATTAGCCTTTATGTAGATTAAGAGGAAGGGATCCAATTAGGGAATTGGTCTGCTATTTACTACCTTTGAATAGCTAAAGGTGGTTGGTATTTGATTATTGGGTTATCAAACCCCATGATTTTCTACAAAAACATTTTATGAGTGTATGCTAAAAAGAATAGAAAGTAGTTGTTAAAATCAGAAAGGGCGATATTTTATTATATGGGTTGTTATGACCCATTCTCATCTAAAGGGTGTTGCGCAACAATATTGAGCTCAATTGCTGTTTTTATTGAAAAGTGTTGAATTTTAAGATTCTCCCCCTGTTTCAGTACGAGAAAGGTAAACCGCTAGTGAATTTAGTCGATAACATGGTCAAGTTGGGTTCGTTGTACCAATCTGGATCTCAGACCGTCCCCACTCAAAGGTTGGAATTCAACCACAAAGTTCAGGAACAAAGAATCCTAGCTGACGAAAGAAGGGACTGGGAGAGGATTCGACCAGACCATCACGATCTTCAGGTCGGATTTGCCTTCCCCCCCATGATAATAGCTTTTTAATCTTTAAATTAATTTTATAATAGGTGAAAGTAGAACAGTTGTACAGGCTGGATAAATTGCTTCAAGAAGAATCCGGGACTTTACATAGTCTACAAGAAGATAAAGTAAGTATGAAGAGTGAGTTTTAATTGTTAAATTTTGTTTTTATATGGCACTAAAATGTTTTGCCATTTTTTTTTTTGCAATGATTTCATTCTTAATGAGAAAACTTATTGCTTTTGTGCTTGTTGTGGTGGATCAAGTTTGTAAAAAAAGCTATTTCCTGCAGTTTTAAAAGATTTTTAATTATTATCTTATTTTTGCCTGCTTTTTCTTCTATTTTGCCAATTTATAGGGAATTCTTGAAAGAGCTCTCGGAGGTTTAAGAAATAAACTTCAGGGCGTTCACGGCAATAGTGCAGAAACGGAGTGGTACCGAAGACAGCAGAGATTGCTCGAACGAGAGTTGAGTAGAGTCCGGTCAATTTTGGCTCTCAACTCAAAGGTTAGAGAAAAACAATCCATTATTAATATTAGTGAGAGCAATAAACAATCAGAATAGCTAACAGAAAGAATTCTCTATAAAATAATGTTGTAGCAGACAAAAACTTGTTTTTTTATTTGCTTCTCATCGTTTACAATAGTCTTGTTTGACTTCTACTGGTTTTATATCATTATAATTTTTTTATATATATTTTTTTAAATAAGCTCAAGCATGATTAGTACTTAATTTTTTATAAATATATTATTGTCTACTTAACATTTTGAGCCTCATTAAACTATGTTAGTTTTATTATTTTTTTTTTTTTTCAACGCTCTCATAAAAATCAAAAAAAGTTTGATTACACCTAATCATTTAGGGGGGATCGCTAATTCGTGCGTAAATTTCAGAAACTTGAAGAGACTGTTGCTGAGAACGCTCGTCTAGAACAGGAGTTGGTCGTCATCAGGCAGAAACTGCAAATATCCCGTCGGACTACCGAACCGGGAGGGGCTACGACAACCGCTTTAGAATCGGAGCTATGCCGCGTACAACTCCTCGTTGGCAATCTGCTGAGGCAGAGGCAAGAGCTTTCTTTACAAGTGCACCAATTGACAGAAAAATCCCACTCTCTTAGTCAGCAGATCTGGCCTTCTCCGAATTCAGGTATTGTATATTGGAATCACCTTTATTTTATACACTCCTCATCAGAAGAGAAAAAACTGCATCATTCTTGAGATGAGATTGGTCCTTCACAGTCTATAAAATCTATAAAATCGTTAAGTTAAAAATGAACTTGAACATTTGAACTTAAAAGGGTAAACATGATGGGAAAAAAATAAAATATTGGTTCTTCCAACAAAAAAGTAATTAATTAAAATTTCTTTATTAAAAAAAAGACTACCAAGAAATAGAGAAATTGCTAGGCTTATTAATCCATATTAATATTTTTGCAGGGACGAGCAATAATTCCAGAAAGAAACAAAGCACTTCCGGCTGGGTGGAAACGGATTTGGACATCGAAGCGACTCCCAATGGAGAATCGAATCCCCAACCGACAAGAGATATAAATTACATATCTCCATTGTACGTGAACACGGATAACGTCGATAAAAGATTGCGTATGTTAAAAATCTGATCGAATATTTGCATAATTTTTTTAAAAAAATCATTCGTCAATTTAGAGCACATTCCTGAAGTGAGCAACTACCATGAAGAATGCTTGGAAGATACGTCGTCTTTGACTGCAAGGAGCCCGGAGCTTTACAGGCAGTACGAAGCAGATGAAGATGGAACCAAAAGGCCCTACGGTAATATGAAAAATACAATTTTTTAAAACGAATATACTAAAATATTAATTTTATACAGGTTTAATGTGGAAAGAAAAACCACAGGAAATAAAAACTGTTCGGATTGTTAAAAGGGAATCAGAAAGAAGACAGCGGGATAGAGATCGTAGTGGGAATTTAGGAATACCATTAACCAGTATTAATACTAAACGAGTAATACCTGAAGAAGACCTATGTAGTAATTCAGTTGAGGTATTTATTTATTATTAATAATATATCGTTAAACAATTAAAAAACAAAAAATCCCTTGGAAAGGGCAATATCACTTCAACAATGATAAAGCGCCTGCCAGGAGAAGTAACACTTACCTTAAGCATCTTAAATGGATGCATAAGGTCAGGTTACTTCCCAAAAGAATAGAAATAAGCACAAATAATCATGACTCCTAAACCAGGAAAGGACAAATCCAACTAACTTAAAACTATAGGACAATTAGTCTTCTACCTATATTAGGCAAACTATGAAAAATGTATAAAAAAGCGATTGGTCTCATATGTAGAGGATTTAATACCTAACTTACTATTCAGGTTTAAGACCAGACATACAAAAACAACACAAGAACAAGGATTTTGTTGTTTTTTAAGTACACACTAGCAGCCTTCCTGAATTTACAAAAGGCATTTGATCATGTGTGGCACACCAGTTTATAATAACAACAATAATAATAATACATGTTAATTAATTTTACACATAGTTATGAAAACATGATATACTTAAGCTTGGGCATCTAGTCCTTCAGCTAAGAGTAGGCAGCAATTTTAAAATATAAATTTCCTTTCATTGTTTAAAAATTAAGTAATAAATATAAAAAATTCATTTCTTGACTCACACTAAATAATAAATGTTTATACTTAAATAATTGAACTTTTTTTCTTATATAAGTTAAACAATCCGAAATTCAATTGATAAAACAATTCAACTCAAATATGTTTTTTTTCTCTCTTATTCCATAAGCTAATTTCTAATAATCAAATAATCACAAACCAAATTAATAGATTATCTTTTTACATATAATTAAATTACTACTACAATGGTTACAATTATATTATGTACGGTATTTAAGAGCTCTGCATGCATACTACAATTTGGAGATGGTTAGGGCCAATTTTTCCCTATTTTTACAATTTATATATTTCACAAACTCCTCTTTTTCAATTGTCATTTTACCAAACCAATCCTGCCGAAGACTTGGTATGTTATATAACCCACTCATCGATAAAAGGTCCGACTGAAAATAGAAGTTGGCACACTGTTGTCCATGGCAATTATAAGGCCAGTTCTGTACTGCTGTGAAGTATGGGATGCATCATCAAGTAGGAAAATTTAAAAAAAAGATTCATGCACTTCAAAATAAAATAATGAGAATGGTTGGTCCGTAACACCCAACTACAAAGAACTCCAAATGGGCACATTCAGTAAGGCAAAACATTGGATATTTAAGAACTTCTATTGAAAACTCCCAGGTAATGCAATCTTCTACAGTCTGGGGGGGGAGAGACTAGCCTGTAGACTGAAACCTATAATGCTACAGGACATTGTGCTGAGATTAAGAAAAAAATGTGCTATGTTAGATATTATATTCTATTAAAGAACTAAACATATATTTGTATATATATGTGAATATTACGAATATTACTTGATCCAATCATTTGTTATAAAATACTGACATTATTTATTTGATATATTAGTACTGCAAAACAAAAGAATGACATTCAATGACAAATATAAACCAAAATGTTAATGTTTAAATATGAAACTATTTCAAATGATTCTAACATTAATTTTAAAAAATTATAACAATTATATTAAAAATTAAAATGTTTCAGAAGCTATCATCGGAAAGACCTTTGGATGAAACGATTTGCTATAATGAGACTAGCGATGGCACTCCGCCGACGCCAGGCCCTAGGTCAGATTCTGTCAATGCCGTATGGAATATTGTGAGAAAGAATAAATTAAAGGTATAAACCAAGTGTAAAAATGTATCCCTACACCTTTTTATTTGTAAAAATTATTATGATGATTATATATTTTTTTATTAGGGAAATATGGTCAGTGGGGTGAATTCGTTGGACAAAGAAGAATTCAATTTAAGCTCAGATTCTCCACAACTTTCTCCTGTTTACTTGAGCGAAGCTGCAAGAAAGATTGTGGAAGAAGTGGCCTGGCAGGGCAAGGGCGAAAAACGGCTCGTACCCAAAGAGAAACGAAGACACCACACCGTATCAGGACCATCTATTATGACACCAAAGAGTGTTTATTCACAGGTTAATTTTTTTCTCAGCCAACTAGAGGAGACTCTCCCTACCTTACGGTTAACTTAAAAAAAATTATACTATAAAAGGAGATGTTATTTTCAAAACTTTCGCTAGGACCTTGCCTACATAAAAAATCACTCGACTTTTTCTTATGAAGCCTTTAGAAGTTTTCTTGTCATGAAGAGGACAAGCATCTTCTATTGTGCAGCCACTCTTTTATGCTGTATAGGAGGAATTTAAAATGTTCTGTCATTGGAGATATTTGGTACCTCTTGTTCTGTCCTTGTTATTGGGGGAAAAAAACTCATGGGTTGGCCTTTTGTCTTGTTATTGTCAATGCTGCCATGAGCTTGCTGATGTTTTGGTTCCTTGACTGTGTTTCATACTTTAATCCAAAAACTGCATTTTCCTTGAAGGAAAGCACGAAAAGGAGTTGCTTGCTCTGGCCTAGAAAAAACCTGCTGTCGTAAACAGAAAAGGAACAGAAAAGGCTTTTTCACCAGGTGATAATAAAGCTCTCCAGAAATGGCCCCATCTGAACTTCACCATTTTGTTTGCAATTGACAACCGCAATCAAGAGTTAGATAATTTCCAACAGCTGGAAAATGAGCTGAATTTACTTTTCAAATCTCAGGACACAAATAACTAATGGGGAATGGCATGACTGGGTCATTGGGAGAAGATGCAGTTGGTGATTATGGCCCAGAATAAAATATTCTTAAACTATTATGGTTGCCCTTTGAATTCATACGGACTTTTCTTGGTTATCTGATAGGTTAGAACAGATCTTGTCATTCTCTAATTTTTATTGTGTGGTTTGTGAGACTTAACCTCTCCTGCAAAAGCAATGCCTAGATGCATTACCTTTCCACTTGTTCTGATTCTTTTTTCTTGTATGTATCTCTTCATAGTAGGATTTGTTCTAAAGTAATTCCTGTTTTACAGGAGCACTTAGCGTCCAATTACACTGGCAGTTGGATGTCAGAGACAAGGAACAAACCACTGTACCATACCTCTCAGCCAGTCCTAACCCCCTTGTTAATGTACTTTTCCTTCAAAACTAGAGAAGTATCCCCACCCCTGGAAACACTGAGAAGTGTTAGGACAGTTTAGGTTAACATTAGTTATGAACAGTTAAATTAGGGTTAGGAATAGGTTAGGTGAGAGTTAGGTAGGGTTAGGAGCATGTAAAGTTAGAGAAAGATTAGGGGGGTTAAGTAGGGCTAGGTTAGGTTTAGGTAGGGGTAGGAACAGACTATTTATTATCCACTTATTTATTTTCTATTTAACACTTGTTTTTTTATTTATACAGAAAGGGTCAAGGGATGATTTGGATATGGAACGCGTTCTAAGACCAAGATTGACAACGCCCGATGTTGTAAGGTCGACTTTGAACAGGACAGACCCGAATTTTACCAAGGAGACAATAGACAATATTTTAGGAGCGCCTGGTAAAATAGTTATACCCGAACGTTACATACCAGAAACACAGCCTCAATTGACAAAAGAGGAAATACAGAAGAGGTCGAAAAAAGCAGATGCAATAAGGAAAATGCTGTGCGAAACGGCAACTGTATCTCCGAAAGGTAAGAAAAACAAGTTGATATTTTTATATTTATAACATAAGCAGTGAATTGTTAATACAATTCATCGATACGATTGCAGATGCCGAGGTCAAAGAAAAGACATCTACTCTGAAGCATAAAGTTGAAGAGGAAAAGAGAAACAGGGAACATTTATTGCAATTAAGTCAAATATTAGCTCAAGAAGTAATGGAAAAAAGTAAAATAGTTGCAGGTAAAATTCTTGCGCTTGAGGGCACTATTTTTGCACGATTGCGATGTTCATTTATGAGAATGGCCTTATTACAGCCATTTTTTGTGTGTGTGTAAATAATGTCAAGAAACATAATTTTTATGCTTTGTTTTGTGTAATTAAAAAAAACTGTGCTGTTTCCAAGTAATTTTTTAAATTATTATTGTAATGCAGGGTATCAAATTTAGTGTACACGGTTTTCTCAAAAATCTAAAAACAAATTCCATTTGATTAACAGAAAGTGACAAAAACATTTTATTTAAATCGATCCAAACATTGAAGATCATACAAATAAAAGAAATTAACTCATCATTTAAGTCAATCATTCAGTAACATTGGGATTCCGTAAAGTTGGGATAAAAAGAAAAAAGGCTAACCCATGAGTTTTTTCCCAATAACAAGGACAAAACGAGAGTGACCAAATCTCTACAATGACAGAACATTGTAAAAAGTAAAAAGGTTGTTTTGACGTTAAAGGAAGGTTAATAAGGTTCAAAAATGTTTAATTTCAAATTAAAAACGTATTAATTTGAAATGTAAAAAAAAGCTTAATTTAAAATTAAAAACCCATACATTTAAAGTTAAAAAAGGGATTGATTTGAAATTCAAAAAGATTAATTTGAAGATCATTAATTTGAAATTAAAAGTGGTTAATTTGGAGTAAAAAGGGTAATTTTTAAATGAAAAAAGTTAATATGGTTTGAAAATGTGTTAATTTCAAATTAAAAAGGGATAATTTGACAGAAAAGGTATTTGTAAATGAAACTTGAGAGTAAAATGTTGAGAAAATGGTGGAGAGGACACTGGTAAGTTGATGCCCTGTACAAATTACATTTATTTAACTAATTTATATTTGTTATCGTTTATAACTTGTTTTTTTATTTTTTTATTTACATTTAATAATTATGTTGTCGTTACAGTTGCAAGACTGTAGAACACTGAGTACTAGAAGCACGCTTGTTTTGTTCTATTATTTTTGCATGTTTTTTTAGTCTTGTTTTTCTTTTTTTAATTTGTAGGTGTCAATGCCACAATACCACCAGATTAACCCCTTAGTTTGTGCCGAATGACTTGTCCTTTATGAAGGTTTGTTTCATCTGCTTTATTTTACGTTTGTTTTTTATTTATTTTTATATTGCAATTTATGCTGTCTGAATGTAGTCAATTTATTAAATATTTTAATTTATTTATATTTATTTTGTTTGACAGTTACTAATAGCTATTGATACTATAAAATGTAAATAAAAAAAAATTAAATTAAAAAAATATTTATCGGGGTGTTTGAATTGAAAAATCTTTTTAATATTTGATTTTTTCAGTACGGGCTCTTGCTTCTTTACCATTGGAACCCAGTCCAATAGATGAAGAGTCAGACTACGATGACCTTTCGCCAACCAGCATGTTGCCCCTTTACCAGCAGAGGGAGAATTTTTACTCATAGGACAAAAACCGCTGAAACATTTGCAACTGGACTGCGATATGTAGCTACATAATTCTAAAATTAGCCAAGCGATTAAACAAATTGCAAAGCCTTCGAATGCCTTTTTATAAATTATAAAGTTTTAAAAAGATAGGAATATTTATTGACAGTACAATTTGCTCTTTTGTGATACATCCATTAATCAGATAAAGGTGGTTTATTTATTATTATTTTTTATACATATATTATGAAGTGCCATAAGGCAAATGCAATTAAATCTGTCAGTTTTTTTGTTAACCTAGAGACTAAAGGTACAATTAGTTAATTAGCAAGGAAATTGAAAATTAGAAAAAGTAATTTAAAATTTTAGTCTTCTAAATGCCTTTCCATAAAAAAAAAAAAATCTATTTATTAACAGTACAAGTATTTGCTCTTTTTGTGATATACCTTAGATAATATGGAAATAAATAAAAACAATTTATTTATTTTAAAAATGTGCCATAAGGCCAGTAATACAAATAAATTAGTACATTTATGTGGGTTTTTCTGATAGACGATTTTGTTTTTGTTTTTTAAAAAAGAAACCAAAATTTTGCAAGCATATGTATAAATATTATTGTGTTTCTTATTTGTGTAAATGATTTTGATTATAAATTGCTCTTACGAGTGCTTAATTACCTGTAATGATAGTAAACAAATAAAAATAAGACATTTTATATGAATACGACTTGTTATTTATTAAATACAATAATGGTCGAATCCCATGGGCTAGCAAAATTTTCAAATTTGGTAAACTGTAAAAAATTGTATGTAACTTTAAAAAAAAGTTGCCCAATTTAATTTTTTCATTCAAAATTTCAGTGAAATTCAAACGAAATTATTGAAATTGATTCAAATATTTATTTGAATATTTTTATATATTAATCTTGCCCAATACCAGCTTCCTTTTTTTGTTTTCCAATGGATACCAGGGACTGGAGGAGTTCCCCCTGAGCAGTGCAGCTGTACAGCTTATTGTACTTTATCCCTGGTTCCATATTTTTTGGGGAGAGCTTGCAACACAAATATGAACTTGAGTCCCCGTTGTACCGGTGTTCTTCCATCGAAGAAACTCATTTTTGAAGGGGGTTGGGACCAAATTCAGGGTCGCTGAGATCCGGTCCCACCCCTTCCATTGATGAGTGCCACGTCAATTCATTAGGCGTCAGAAAAATTCTAGAGGCGACGGTGGGGATCAAAACCACGACCGTGGGATCTATTAGCCTTAACCACTCGGAATCCATGGCCCCCCCCCACTAAGTTTCCACATCATCCAGCATCTTCTTTCTTTGGCTTCATAGGTCCCCAACAATTGACTCTATTCAATTTGTCGCAATGGCTGGTTTCATGTTGACTTAGTCTCCACTGTCTTTGAGTTGAGTGGGGCTGCTGTTGACTCAGTCTCCACTGACTTCCCATCTCTGGACAACTGAGAGTTCCTAGCTCTGGCTGGCCAGGTCCGTCTTCCTGCCCATCGTTTCTCAGAACTCGACGGTCAACTCTATTAAACTCATCTCAGTCCTAGGCAGTCGACATCATGTCCCACGCACTGCTTTCAGCAGTCCTCGAGTTGACCGCCTTCTTTCCAAATTTTATTTCAGTTTACCAACCAGAAATGAGGAGGAAAGTTAAAGCAAAAACTGTTGAGTCAGATAGAATCTGGGAGTTGTTCCATTAGACAGCCTCCTGGTCACATGTTGATGGACATCCGGCAAAGAATGTGCAACGCCCATCTGGCTGACAGAATTCACCCAAACACTGATGACGGCAAAATGCTAAAACAACTAAGTCTCAGAAAATATCACCGATGGTAGGCAAACAAAGATGATAGCTAACAATCAACCAATAAGATAAATGTTAAGAACAGGAAAAATATATGCAGGAGGAGTGTGTCATTTGCTAAAGTTTCTAACTAAATTAAGCCATTAGTAGCAGAATACAAGTAAATAAAAAATCTGATTAGACATAAAGAAATAGTGTAATAAATTAGAAATATACAAGCTAAATAGACTCCAGGATATGACCTTATTACTGGAAGAAATAAATAATATTTTGGAAAAAGTAATTAAATAAAGTAAAACAGTAGGTAATTATTGACCAACTGGATATTTACATTTAAACAATCAACTGAAAAAAAGAAGTAAATTCAATAAAACATTTAGAAAAGTTGGCAATTTAATTTTTTTCTTCCAAGGTTTAGAAAAAACAACAAGAATATTCGATTATTATTATTATTAATATCACAATATTTTGCATACATTCAATTTTTATTATTAAATAAATTTATACTCTGAGCCCTTACAAAAAGAAAAACTTAAACTGGAGTAGTAAAATATCATGGATCATACGAGAAGATAATATACTAACAATTTACTTTATAGACTTCCAAAAAATAATAATAATAACAAAAATATATTTACATACAAAAAAAAGAAAAATGAAACATTATCAACAGCAACAGCTGGTTAACACAATTTACAAAACGTATAAATATTATTACATTAACAATTTTACCCTTTTTAAAATAATATCACAATTCTACATATTGACTGACCGACGACTGGTTAACACGGTGTAAAGGTGGAAAAAATATCAGCCACTTTGGAAAAGAAATAATAAAGCATTCTCTTTACTTATATAATTTAAAATCGCATGACAAAAAATTCCACGCTGATGAGACCGTCAGATACACTTGATGAATAAAACAAAATCTTTCATAACAAGAAGAAAAAAAATATTGGAGTGAAAATCTGTCTAAATATTGGGAAACAACCACTTGGTGATAGTAATCATAATTTAATTAACAAAGTTTATTTATAATTATCAGATCCAACGTTGAAAAAAAATCCTATTTTTTTTTTTTTTTTTAATGTAACTCATGGGATGAACATTATCAACACATTTCAGCATTTTTGTTAAAAAATTTTATAATGTAAAAATCAAAGCACTTTAACACTACTATACACAAATTTTATTATCAGTCTATATAGTACTATTTTACTCTAATGGTTTAAATGTAATCCTTAATATTTCGTCTCAAGTAAATAGCATTTTCATCTATCTTATAATCAGTAATGATGACAGTAATAACTGCTTGTAAATTACTAATAAGGCACCGATTCTTTTAATTGAGCTGTCCGTTGTATCATTCTAACATTTGGACCATGTTTAAACGCAGAACTGGGCCCAGGATGAAACTATCATTTTTATCGCAAAAATATTTCTATGCCTTTGAATCATTGAAATCCTTTAAATTTGTTTATAATAATAATAAAAATAATATATTAAAAAAAAAAGAATAGATCTGTTTGGCCCAAGACCGAATTTCTTCGGGGCAGATTTGAACAGTTAATTGTAATTTTCCAGGCTGCAAAAACGCTTCTAGCGATTTATTAATTTTCATGTTTTTTATGTAGAAGAAACCTTTTTAATTGTATGTACAATGAGACTCGCTTTCAGCAACGGAGGATGTCGCTGCATTCCAATGAATTTATCCCTCCATTCAGACTGCACACTTTCCCGAATCCCAATGTCACAAGGTACTGGCAAAACTAAAGAGCAACAGAATCAAATTAATTTTTAAAATATAAGCTTGCTACTAAGGATATATTTAACAAACATCAGGTCATAAAATAAGTCAATAGCATTTTATGCTAAATTTCCGGTTCTTGTAAGCAAATTTAATCAACTATTTGTTCCAATGCCTCATCTTTTGAGCAATTCAGCCCACCCAGAACTTCTCGAATTGTCTAGTAATGCATTTCTCATCATTAAATTTAAAAAATTCCCATTAGTAGCAATCTTCTGAGCCAGAGTAAGTGAAAATCTAAAAGAGGCGATGACAGGTGGATAAGTTGGGCAAGGTACCACATCCCAGACAAGTTCTGATAATTTCTGGCACATCTGCAAAGACCCATGGGACAAGTGTTATCCTGGTGAACTGATAAAAGTAATTCCTGTCATACATGGCTTAATGTCACAGGTTTACTAAAAAGGGTTAAGAACAGGTTACGTTAGATTACCGTTAGGAATAGGTTAGGTTTATGATGAGATAAAATTGTTAGGTTAGGATTAAGTAGAGACAGAAATAAGTTAGGTTAGATAGGTTCAGGAACAGGTTAGATTAGTTAGGGTTAGGAATATATAGTATTAAGAAATGACTAGGTGGAGGTAAGAACAGGTTAGGTTTAAGAAGAGTTAAAACATGTTAGGTTAGGGTTAAGTAGGAATAGGAACAAGTTAGGTTATTTAGGGATAGGAACATGTTTGGATAGGTAAGGTCAGGAAATGGATTAGGAACAAATTAGGTAGTTAGAACTAGAAATAGGTTGAGTTAAGAACAGGTTAGTTAAGGTTGTTGTTAACATAAATGAGTTGTATCTTTCTAGAGAATTATTGCTTGACTAGTTTTTAATTCAGTGTAGAGAAAGCTGAGATAAAAGTTATCACGACTTTGGTCCACAAGACAGCTGAAGGATAAAACTTTGAAAAAAATAAAAATGAATGAATTAATGAAAAATGATCAGGAAACTATTTGAATAATTTAGGCGTCCACACAGACAGGATCCCAGTAGAGAAAGGGCATCAGGTTTCATTAAAGCTTGGGCGTATTTGCCATGAGGCTTTGTTAAGATGTTTCTGCTGACTTTAACAGCTTCAATTATGTGGAGTGTATACTAAAATTGAAGATTTGGTTTGTCAGAAAGAGATGGTTATAAAGTGCTCTCTTTTAATCCCACCAAATGCACAACCTTCTTAAGATGAAATGTAGCTTTTGGAGATGTTAACGGTGGCGATGTGTTTTTTCCTAGGATCTTCCTCTCTGAATATTGTTGTAAAGTGACATTTTCTATAACCATCGATCGTTTTAAAAAAGGGTCATTTGCATTGCATTTTAGGAGGGGATCACATGAGGAATCCATAAATAAGGCAAACCAGCTTCTTAGATGCATTGAAACTCTTGTAAGAGATAAGTCAAGTGTCTGTGTGGTCTCATGGCATTAACTTGTGGTATCTTTGTGAGAAAATTTTGTAGTTGGTCAGCAGCCAGAGTGCTTTGCATCTTCCAAACACCTTTCTAATAAAGCGCCTTCAATTATAAACATGAGAAATTCCCCTACCTGAGCTGCAGTTTTCCCTTTGTGCTAATAAATTCTATTCATTTTACAACCCGTTACAATATAATACAACTGTGGTATTTATTTTTTTTAAATAAATTAATTTAAATTTAAAAAAAAAAATTACCTCAGAAGCTATGGCCATATTGTCATCACCCATGACGACTATGATTTTTCCTTTGTGAGATTGGAGAAGATTTAATTCTGATTTTGAATTAATGTTGAAATCGGTTTTCTTTCCATTTTTATTACCTATGTCCAACAAGGAAAATGGTATGTTTATACTTCCGACAACACTCCGCCTTTTGTATCTGATCAAAAATTTAAGGAAATCAGTTTGGTGCTGTTAACATTTAATTTTTTTATTTATTTATTTTTATTAGTAACTTAAATATTTATTTTTAAACAACAAAGGATTAGATTTTTAGGGACATCGGTGATTGCAATGGTTTAAGAGTTGACAGGGAGCACATCACTGTAAGATGAAGGTCTCAGGTTCAAATGGGCTTTTTCTGAAAACACTGGCCCCATGAGCTTTTCTTTGACTGCCTCAGGAAGGACTAACATTTTACTGTAAATCACAATTAATTACGGTGTTTAGTTAAGATGAAAAAAACTTAATGGCCCAAGAGGGATTCGAACCGGACCTTCGGCTAGATACGCCGCTGCTCTACCACCTGAGCTATCGTGACGTCGATCCACCATCGTGTTATCGGTTTGGATGTTGAAAGTTGAAATAGCCGAAGGTCGTGGGTTCGAATCCCTCTCGTGCCATTAACTTTTTTTCATCTCAACTAAAAACCGTAATTAATTGTGATATATCAATTGGTCGAGAGCGGACCACGAAAATAGTGAATTACTGTAAATAAATGTTCTGACCCCTCATCTGAGACATCCAACAGGACCAGAGCTTAGTTTCCGGGAGCATCCATATCCCCAGATCTATAGCTTCGTTGCTCAATACCACTGGGAATTGTCATTGGAACTGTTTTTCCTGCCATCACCCTGGAATTTTAACTATGCCTGGAAGTGTTTCAAAATCAACACTTATCTTTATCCAGCGAGAGGCCAGAAATGTACAATGATGATGATGAAAGGAGACTAGAAAGTGAAGATTTATGTGCCCCGAGCACAGCAGTCTTCCGGCTTATTGTACTTTCCTCGTTCTTTAGTTCAGTCTGTCAATTTGATCCTTCTTTTAAGGAGTACTAGGTCATTGATTGTCTTTGCTACAATTCCTTTCCCAAGGTTTCTTTGTATCCCAGATGAGATGCAAAATAGACCAATACTGGTCGTAAAGAGGCTGAGTCCTCCAATCTAATCTGGGGCTTCACTGACAGGCCATTCACCTGCATCACTCCTCATGCCAAAGAACCTCTCTCCATCAAACATTATTATTATTATTATAAAGGATACAATGTATGATCTCTGATATCAACTATTAATATTTTCGATCGTAAAGCTGGTTTCAAAATTAATTTATTCAACTCCTGAGCACTTATCCTTGGGCTGAATTCATTTTGAAGATCTTTCAGTGAAATTGGTATGCCATCCTGGGAAAAAATGGAGCATCGTAAAACAATAACACTGAATTTAAAAAAAAAAAAAATAAATAAATAAAAAATAAAAGTTACCATTCCATTTGAATTATTGAGAGAGCAGTTTTGTAAATCATGCTGCCTAAACGTAACACTTCCCGGTGTCCCGCAGTAAAAAAATATCGAGTCTTTCACACAGCGTTCTATATCAATTTCTGAAACAAAAAAAAAAGTCAATTTCTTTTTAAACAAAATAGACCTTTTAAAAATACCTGGTAGATCAGAAAAAAGTAATATACACTCGTTAAATCCAGACTCTAATAACACAGTTCTAAGTTGCTGTAGTATAGATAAACCTATATAAAGAGGATAAGAAGCATCGCCTAACAAAAGAGAGTCCCACAAATGCAATATTTTATGAATAGGGAAAACATCTAAAACAAACACAAAAAATAAATAAAGTGAAAAAAGTGCTAATGTCATATCACTTACGAGAAAACATAGTCAGGAACCAAGGGATGGCAAAAAGCTCTGGATTAAATCCAATAGTATGAAGGTGACTGGCAAGAGCTGGGTCCTGGAATGCAAGTAGGTGCTTTAGCTTCGCCAAATACTCTCTGATAACTGCTGAATTATCTTTTAAAAAGAAGTTATGAAGGTATTTATTAATAAACTTCCTTAATGACGCATACGCATGAGCTAAAAAAATGAATTTTTTTTTAAATTATAGCTGAGTAGGATAATGAAAAAGTTTAAGTAATACCTTCATTTTGAAAATTCAAATAAAGAAATGGTGCGCAGAGAGAATCAAGACCTTGCCAGTAGACGTAATGAGGATGACTTTTGACCCAAGCTTTCAGAATTCTTTTGAACTTTTGGTGGCCCACGCTTGATGATAATAATTCATTGTATTGATGGCACCTTGGAATATCTACTTCGATCTGAAAAAGAATGATTTTTTTTTTTTTTTTTTTTTTTTTTGTAAAGGGTAAATTCAACCGACCTGTCGATCTGTAGGTACAGGGGTTTCTTTATCTATACTCGTGTAGTGGTATTCGTAGTCTTTTTCTACGGCCAACAATTGTCCCCAGACTTCAGCGCGGACTAGAGGAGGTATGTCTTGTCTCGCTTCCTTAATAACCATGTCTCTGTGTTCTGGACAATTCTACACATACAAACAATTTTTTAAACAATTTACTCAATTATGTTAAACCTTAAGTCAGACCTTGAGAAGCTGACGGAAAAGTTGAAGCCTGACGAATTGATATTTCGTGTCTCTTTCTCGTATGATCAACGGTAAAGACATCACCTCACTAAACTCTTTTTTAACAGATCTACAAAAGGTTTTTGCTTAGTTTTTAAACCTCAGCATAGCACACCAATTAAAAAAAAAAAAAAAAAAAAAAAAAAAAAAATACCCTTGATTCTCTACTGGATTCATAATGCACTTCGGTAACTTTCTAAACCTGTCGAGTAGGTGTTTGGTGCTTAATTCAATCACAGACTGGTCTAAAAAGTTCGCTTGATCTTTCATCTGACCGAATGCAGTCCCTTCTAGTAACAGTAAGCTGAAATTTATTTATTTAATTATAATATATCTATTATTTTAACTAAACAAGGAGCATACTTAGGTATAGAAAGTACGGGTGCTTTATTCCTTATTAATCCGTTCTTTTTAAGTTCGTTGTACACATCACCGCCAGCTAATTGCCAATAATGATACAACTCCACCATCGCTTCTTTATTAAGGTTAATATAACCAGAAAATGCAAGATTCTGTCTAGAACTATAAATAAATACAAATTTAGCCTTATGTTGAAATTTTAAAAAACACCTTGAATTTATTTACTTCAAATCTTTTTGTTCACAGCCAAAAATTTTAAATATATCGTTCTTCAGCAGATCTTGAGCATTTGGTCGGAAACCGGAATTAGTAGAAAGCATCGGTTGTATAAGAGTTAAGATTTCTGATGGAAGCTTCTGTAAACATATTCAATTAATAATGATTCTGTTTTAAGAAATGTTAAATTGAGTAATGCATATTTCAGGGTCTTAACAACACAATTATATAATTATTTCATTTTTTTCTATCCTAAATGCAGGAATTTTACTTTAATTTCTTACATTTGATACCATCTGGTTAAATTGAGGACTAATTTGATATTGAAAAGGGTTAATTTATAGTAAAAAACAGTTTATTTGATGTGAAAAAATTACTTAATTAGAACTTAAAAAGAGTTAGTTTCAAATTAAAACATTTTCCACCAAATGAACCATTTTAAATTTCAAATTAACCATTTTTTTTCACCGGAATCGGATTAATTTTGCAAATAACCAAATTAGTGTTAATTTAAAATAAAAAGGGCAAGTTTATAATTTAAAAAATTAATTTGGCGAACAAAGTGTTATCACGTTAACACTGTAAAAGTTAACCATTTTTTCAAATTAACTTTTTTCAAAGGGAACCACATTAATTTTTCAAATTAACCAAATGAAAGAGCATTAATTTGAACGTAAAAAGAGGCAAATTAAAAATTTAATAGGGTTCATTTAATATGAACATAAAATTAATTAGAAATTAAAAAGTGTTAATGCGAAATTAATATTTTTTCTCATCAAATTAACTTTTTATTTTAAATTAACCACTTTTTTACATGAACCAAATTATTATTTCAAATTAAACAATTTAAAAAAAATAATTTCAATGGAATAAGTGTTAATTTGACAGAAAAAAAAATATATAAGCTTACATATAGGTGCATGATACTATGCAATCAGCATATTAATGTTAAGTTTATTTAAGACAAAAAAAAAACACCTTGTACACATCAATTTTTCCGCATTCCTCGGCAATTTTCATAAAAACATTATTGCAGTCTATAAACGAAAGTACTTTATTCAGGCATTCTTTAAGCGGGATGTTAGGCCAAAGGTCGCATCCCAAAATTTCCTCAGCGAGGATCATGCCCAAAGACCATATATCAGACTTATACGAACTACTGTGTTGAGGCCCTTGAAGGATGACATCGGGTGCTGTGTATTTTGGGGAACTGAAAAAGAAAATTGTTTAATTTTTTTTACCGCTTTTACTAGGATAATAAAATGAAATTACAAACCCTATTGGGAAAAGAACATCGGCTCCATTTCCTGTCATGTAGTAGAGACCATAATTAAACAATTTCCAAGAGTTATTGGCAAAATAGATATTCTCTTTACAAAGATGCCTGTGGACTATCCCTTTTTTATGTAAGTAGGCAAGAGCTTCAAGAATGTTTTCACATAAGTATAAACATTCTTTCCAATTTTTGCACCGTTTCTTTGATAAAGGAATACCAATTCTCTCGCTTACTATAATTGTACGTTCTAAAAAAAATTATATTAATCAATTATTAAAAGGACCGTCCTATTTTTGCATAAATAATTTTAAATGAAAAGGTTTATTTAGTAAATATGGATGCCCTGAATTTACTGCGCTATGTAGCTGCATCCATGGATATCTACAATTTTCAGGCTGAGACAGGGACAAAAAGGAGCAATTAAAGAGTCTGGGGATGCCTGTCAAAGCCATGATCAGATTTGATAAAAATTTCAACTCAAAATACTAAATAGAGCAGACTGTGAGATTTGGATCCCAGTTGAAACTGACCAAAGCTGCAATTCATGCAAGCTTTCAGCAATATGCCACTGACGTTCAAGGACAGAATGTAGCTACTGAACACTGGAGATCACAAGACTGGGTATTATAAGAAAAGAATAATCATATACTCAGACAGCCAGGCAGTAAATGCAACTACTTCATTGGTAATACAGTCCAACAATCCAGAAATCCAAACCATTAAATTACCCATGAAGTGTATGAGGGAATGATAAATTGGTCAAGTAAGTTTGATAAAGAAAACTAACACACCCTAAACCATGAGCACTGCCAAAAACTACACCAGGTTTTTGAATCATATCGCCTTATCAGAATTAAAGTTCTGAGATGTTTGGGATTGTATCAAGAATTGATTTTTAAAAAAAATTACATATACTGGAGTACCAGGTCACACAGGGAAATGAAAAATTTACCAAGGAAAGTTCAGTCAAGACACGATGCATTAAAAATTAAGTCCTCGGTATTCCTTTAACTCCAGGACAGATTCAATTAAAGAACCTAATGGCAGAACTTTAAAATGCTAAAACTAGGGCATTTTCAGAACAGTTCACTGGCAGGATAAGTTTCCTCCAGGCAGAAAAGTCGAGGTCTGATGGATGCCACTATCAAGCAGGAAAGCTTTGGGGTCTGGTCAAAATGTAACGAAGATATATGACCACAAAATAATTTCTTATGACTAACTTGATATAATCAATTAAAATTAATTAAAAATCTATCCATTGAAATATCGTCACAGGTTCTGTTGACCATCTGGACCGATCAAAGAGATGCAATAGTGGATATGATGTTCAACACAATTTGACCACAAAATCATTTCTTATGACTAACTTGATACGATCGATAACGAGGAAGAAAATGTGGTTGTTCTTGCCTTAAGGGTAGGAGAATAGAACTGATGTGAAATGTATCAATTAGAACACCCAACAAATTTCACTAGTCTCTCAATAATTATATTACGAACAATTAAAAATCTATACACTGAAACAAGTAAGTGTCACAGGTTCCATCTGACCATCTGGACCAATCAAAGGGATGGAACGGTGATAAAGGTGTTAAAAACGATTTTACCACAAAATAACTTCCTATGACTAACGTGATACGATCGATAATGAGGAAGAAAAGTTGGTTGTTCTTGCCTTAAGGGCAGAATGAGAATGAGAACTGAGGTGAAATGTATCAAGTAGATTGCCCAACAAATTTTACCTGTCTATCAACAATTATATTACGAAGAATTTAAAATCTATACATTGAAATAGTGTGACAGGTTCCGTGTGACCATCTGGACCGATCAAAGAGATGCAATAGTGACAAGATACCAACTCTAAATAAAAAAGGCCAGTTTGATTATCTCCTAGTATCTTAGGAAAATAAGTTTGAATCCATAAATTGTGAGTCTGCCAGGTTGAGAGAGACAAGTGTTGCAAAGCCTACAGACCATCCAAAATGTTTCGGCCACAAAAATAACTGGTTACCATAGACTATCCTGAATTGGGATTAAGTGATGTCGGTGCGTAGCAAGTAGATAAACGCCCACCTCATTAATTTCAATCGTTTAACATTTCTGTAGGGGCGATTTCTTGTCTGATTGCTGTATCCTTTTCAATTAATCGGATATATAAAAAAATAATTCTCACCGTGTTTTCCTCTCATTACGTCTATGTAAGAGCATAGATAAGGATGATTTAAGGACTTCAGATATTGTGATCTGCCTAGTATTTTGATTGAATTTGAAGTTAGTGGGAGGCCGTTGCTGCCGCAAAGCTCGTTCGAGCGTTGTTTGGCGACGAACGTCATGCAGCAGAATTTGTAATCGAAATCCTTCGTATTCATGTTTATGCGACGTCTTCCTCCGGTCTACGTCTCGTCCTCGTCAGTCGAACCGGGACTCTTCTCGTCTGTACGACGGCATAACGTCGAGGCGGTAACGTTCACCGACCGGGGCGACCGGCATGAAAAAGCTGTCGGAAAAACGGCCTTTTAACGTGGGAAAACGGCGAGGATCTCGGTAAACATGCTCTGACGACGGTGGGCCGAGCCGAGGACGGAGTCGACGAATAACGAGAGCCAACGTCAATCGAGTCGTGCTTTTCGAAAAGACAGCCGTCAACAGGGCCGCTTGATAACGACGGGTCTCGACTCCACCTATCGATCCTGCGACGACAGACTCGCCAACATCGATGCCTTTCCCCGCTTCATTCCTGTGTTTTACAAATTTACTCAAATAAATTAATTCTGTCAAAACAAAAAATAATCCTGCATTTCACCGAATAAATAAAGCTACGTAATCTATTTATAAGATTTTTTATTTCATTTAATTCAACAGGCAAAGCGTAATTACAGAAACAAAAAATATATTTCAACGCTAGTTGTAACAATAGAAAAAAGCAAAGAACTTTTTCTATATTTGCACTACCTTCTTCATATAGAATAGACATGCTTTTAAATTGTCCTTCCATTTCTCATGAGAAGGCACGAAAAATTCAGAAAAGAATTAATGAATGAAAAGCTTGAGAAAAATTGACATAATCAAGATGTTTGAGAAGACTTTACGTGAATGACACGTTTGAATAGAATTGTCATGAACGAGATATTTAGGAAAAATTGATATAAATTAAATGTTTGAGAAAAACTGATGTAAATGAAATGTTTGAAAAGAATTGCCATAATCAACATACCTCGGAAGAATTGAAATGAATTATTTGTTTGAAAATAACTGACACAAATGGAATGTTTGAGAATTGACATAATTGAAATGAGATGAACATCCTACTTTTTTACCAACCTGATCCCTTTATGATTATAGATGATATATTAATTAATTTCTATTACATAATTAATAATATGTTTTAACTAATATTTCATTTTGAACAAATTTATTATTCAGATGGTCTCATATTTGAATTTAATTACAAAATAGTTAATAAATTACTTAGCTGTTACTAAGTTGAATTCAATTTCTTATTACAGAAAAATAAATGAATAAGTAGATAGTGGGTGCTTATCACACCGATTGCAGTTATGACAGTTCAATCGAGTTAATTAATGAACAAACAGAATTCCTCTCCAAATTCCTTCAATAGCTGCTGGACAGATTCCTACCTTTAGTAGAACATTTCTCACAAAAGCTGATCGTTGGGCTTCAAAAATGCTGCATTGCCATATTATGTGGTCCCAAGTTTGCTCGGCTGGGCAAACTCAGTTTGGAATGTCCAATATACCAAATATGTGCATGCAGGCCTGATCTTTCACATGGCCAGATAGCACCATCGTTTAGAAAGAATTTACACGAAATGTTTTGAGGATTGATATAAATGACATGGTTGAGAAGAATTGACACAAATTAAATTTTTAAGAAGAATCGACATAATCAAGATGTTTGAGAAAACATTACATGAATAAGATAATTGAAAAAAATTGACAAATGAACTGTTTAAAAGAATGACATAACTGATAGTTTAAGAATTGATATAATTGAGATGTTGGAGAAGTTACATGATCATGATGTTGGAGAAGACTTTACATGAATGAGATGTTTGATAAGAATTGGCATAAGACTTGTTTCAGAAAAATTGACACTAACAATTAAATTAATTTAAAATTAATTAGATGTTTACACCTCAGGTTAGTTGTCTACCTAAGGTGGTAATAATGATTATTTGGAGATCGTGAGATGCGGTCTGGTCTGGTCTGATGTAGGTTTAGAAAAATAGTTTCTTTATCGTGCCAACGTTTCGAAAAAATGAATTTATGAATTGGTTTTTTAAGGTACTAGCATTGTATAAATTCATTTTTTTACACCCTACACGTATTTGTACAATTTAAACAATGTTTATAAATCCCAGGCCCTGAAGATGTTCTCAATAAAGATCGAAAGGTTGGCACTTTAAAGAAAATGTTTTTCTAAACCTGTCACACCAGACCACATCTCACGATCTCCAAATAATCACCATTAACATTCACTAAAGAACACTGGTGGTAATAATGTTACACCCCCTACTTGCGCCTCAGCATAGTTGCCTGTCTAAGGTAGTAGTAATGTTGCCAGCTTACATCTTAGAATAGTTGCTTATGAAATGTAACAAATGTCTCTGTTACATACAAGCTTTAATTTGCTGTCCATGTATTAGAGTCAGCTTTGACCAGCAGTCCTTTCTCCTTTGATGATCTTTCTGTTACTATAATTTGGTACTTCTTTATAAAGAGCCTAGGAATAAATCATACCTGTAAGCAAGCTCATCCCTTGAAGTTCCCCTCTTTGTCTTAATTGGCTCCTAGGCCTACATGCAACTAATCTAGCTACTTTGCATGAAGCTGTGAAGAGGTACTCAAAGAGTTTTGCTTATAATACTTACTTGAAGAAGTTGGTTTTGGAGACAAAGCTTTAGTCTAATACTTGCAATAAAACTGAAAATTAACTCAGTAAAAAGGGCTCAATATGGCCGGATAGAATGACGTTCCATGATTTTTGTTTTTATTAAAATAATAAAATCCAATACCTCGAGTTATCTGAATGATGTTACAAATCATTATCTTTTTATTTTCCTTGTCTTTTTCAAGTCCACTATTAATTAATTAGTGCTGTATGCAAAATTTCAAACAATACAGCTTAGTTTGGTAGCAGAAGGATGATCTTCGCTGGTTTGGTCTGTCATAAAAATCTCCAATAGGAAGCAAATAGAGCCTCAATCCACATGTTAATTCAGGGACAGGCTCCAATAACAAGGAGCAGTTATAGTTTCGGAGAGAACTTCAAGCAAAGAGGGTTCTGGTTGCCTGTGGAAGCCAATCTTAAATTCAGATTTGACAAACAACAAATGCTGGTATTGCAGATGGAGAAAGGAATCTCAAATGCTGGCCATACCTAGCATACAGATACATCCAAAACTGAGTATGGGGTCAGGCATATTTATGAAAATAAAACAAAGACTAGAATTCATATAAGCAATAGGAAATATACCAATGGATTAAAAATAAGTCATCCATTCAATGGGAATGTAGCAAGGGCAGAGGTACAATTTATTAAAGGATCATCGCAGAAACTAATGGCAGAACTGCTAAATCTAAGTTAGGTACTAGAATAATGGTAGGACTGCACAATCTGGAGGCGTATAGACTATAAGCTGAAGAACAGTTGCCAGATAGAAAAATATGAAACACGTCGTTCATTGGCACGAGGGCTGAGGGAAAGGAAAAGCCAAAGCCTGAACTTCTCTGCCAATCTACCAAATATACCACTTTCTATTAATGTTTTTTATTACATTTTTAGTGTCACGGGGTCAGATCGAGAATATTAGGACTTAGGTAGTTTATTAAAATCAAAACAATAATTTAACCATTATAAATATTTATAAGACATTGTTTTTTTAAATTTGACATCTCGGCATTTAATCTTCAGGACAATGAACAACTTTTTAAATAACTCAAATATATACAAAAAAGTTATAATTCTTAAAAAAAATTAAATTGAACATTTATAACAGTTAAGAGATAGAATTATAACACTTCAATCAACTAATCATCGCTTTATAATGGTTGAATTAAAAAACAATCAAAAAAACTACTCATTGTGTTCTACAAATTTTTTGCAAAAAAAATACTGAATTACAATTTTTGTTTGTTTTACATTTGAAGATGATGTAGAAAAAATAACAATTTCTACCATTTCAAAAATATAAATTATGAGCAAATATTACAATTTGATTCTTTATTTTTATTACTCCAAATATGTACATCATAATTACAGATATTAAAATGTAATTGGATATATGAAAGGAGGTAAATATCGGCCTCTAATAAGATTTTAAGAAAAATTTTAAGAATAAAATAAGCTAACTGGTGAAACTATGCTCGATTTGACAAGATAAAAGTTAAGACAGTAAATACAATCTAGGACAGAATTATAGACACTTGAATACATTTATTTTTGATTTTGTTTGTTGTTAGTAAAATATCATATTGGGCCTAGGGTATGAGTTGCAGCCATATTGCCAATCGGCTGCATCGTAGTTTCTCATGTAGCTAAGTTTATAAGAACAGGAGGAGGTAAATTATGTTCAAGGAAGGACAACAGGACCACCGTGTATCACAAAAGGAAAAAAAGACAAATGCTATTATCAAATTTCCCATTGACTTCAAGAGAAATCGCCAATGGTCAACTGAAAGCATTGTATTCCCTCGAAGGGAAAAAAAGCACAGAACCAACCTGCCAAATTATATTTTGCTGTAAAACATATCTTGGAAAGGCTAGGAAAAGAGATTCAGGCGAGAAAAAGGTCCACTTCAATGGATTCGTATTATTTCCATGATTTACTAACAAAAATTCTAAATGGTTCCTCAATGATTTGGGAATATGTAGGCTTTAAATAGAAAGGAAATAAATTTACACTTCTTTTCTAGGAAAATGAACTCCCAAGCATACAGAGATTCGCTTGGGAAAGAGAAATGTACAATTAATTTGATCAAAAGAATTTCAATTTTTCAATGTCCCAATAAATAAATAAATATATATATGTATATATATATATATATATATGTATGTATGTATGTATGTATATACATACATATATATATGTATGTGTATATATATATATGTATATATGTATGTATATGTGTGTGTGTATATATATATATATATATATATA
>CM077101.1:32343151-32381094 GCA_039619505.1 Cimex hemipterus
TATATATATATATATATATATGTATGTATGTATGTATGTATATACATACATATATATATGTATGTGTATATATATATATGTATATATGTATGTATATGTGTGTGTGTATATATATATATATATATATATATATATACACATACATATATATGAGTGAGCAAATATCGAGTATTGATAATATTGAAAAATTGAAACTTTTGTGCCTGATCTTAACACAATTGAAAACCTAAGGGGAATACTTTGTAGAAAGGTGTATGGGGTGCAGGTAGTTTGTTGGATACGAAGTAAAAAGATTGGTCAATGGTTTGAAGGAATGACTGAATTCATTATGAGTTGGAATGCCTGGTTGATCCCCACACACAGTTCAATTCCATTCAATATTTATATTGTCTGTTCAGTTATACACTTTTGAGTCGAGTGTGGAGTTCCAGGTAACTCTTTTGTTGTGCAAAGTTCCAAATAGCTGACATTAGTTGCCAGAAAAGGAAACAAAAGTTGTTTGGCTGGTGATACGGCAGAGAGTGAAGGTTATTTGCCGAGATTTGGGGTTCATTACCCCTCCATTTCTTGATTCTACCAAACAGTAGATATGACAGATGCTTCCGACAGCCAATAATGGGTCTGAGTAGGAGAGATATGAGGAGTAGGAAGGGACCAAGGATATTGCCTTGCGGAACATCTGCTTCAGCCATAATGGGGGAGAAGGTTGATTTTAGGATAAGGATGCTCTTGAGTTTCCTCAACAAGCCAGCATGCTATACTTGATTAAAAGCTTGCTGTCTAGGACTCGGGGTAAGGAGCATTTGTTTTGTTCAAGGGAAGATGAGATGTCTACCACTCTGTGACACCAATGAATGGCATTGTGATTTCTCCAGAACCTAAAATTAACATTGGGGTTTTCAAAAAAGAGATGTAGGTCTCCTTGGTTTTTTCAAAGGATTTTATCAATTAATGGCAGCAAACTGACTGGGTGTAACTTAGCAAGATGCTGATGTTCCTATTTAGCTAGATCTGCTGCCTCAAGGCTTCAAATTTACCTCAAGACTTGAGACCCATTAGGCTATTTGTGAACAGAATTAATTTTTAGGGCATTCAGGCTGTTCCATACTAATTTTGAGTTTATTTCAGGTGAGCTTTATAGTTACCTGGTTGACAGTACGTGCTATTTGTATTATTGCACTCTTGGGATGATGGGCTCATTCTACAGTTAGCAATTCGGCTTGAAAGGTAGTTGGGCTGAGGGCTCATAGTTCATTCCCCTGTAGTGAGGTTTTTATGGTTTGAGGTTTTGTAATTGACAATTTCCACTGGACTGGGAAATAAGTCTAAGGACTGTTGGAAACGGTGATAAGGAAAATTATAGCTGGTTTGGAATCATGATTTTTTTTATCTCAAGCTAGATTGATTTGTCTTGAGTAGTAATGGATGGAACTACCTGCTGACTGGATGAAATTCCTCATCTGGTGAAACCCAGTTCATCCCACTATGAGCTTACTACAGTATGAGGGTGTATGACATTTTTCTTCTTGCTGTTTGACTCAGTTTGTATTTCATAACGGTGTAGGTACACATAGGGTTCTTTTCTCCTTAAATGTTATATTGCGAAGATGAAATTTGAAGCACCACAAAATAATTCAAATTTAAGAACCACCAGAAAGCGAGGAGCTTCAGCTAATATCAGAACCAGAAAGCTGAAGTTCTTGTCACGCAAGCTGCTTCAGAGGCCATGATAATTGAGAAGGAAATGAAACAAGGCTGCATTTTAAGCTCTTGATTTTTAACCTATACTTGAAAGCTATATTTTATTTTTTTAAACCACCAATTTCTACACAAAGGTTATCTAGATCAATGGGACTGAAGAACATACAGAATGCATAGTAGTGTTGACAATGACCTGCAATGAATGTTCAGCTTAATGAGCAGTGCATCCCTAAAAAGAAGGTAAAGGCTCAAAATGGCTAGACCTGCTTTCTTTAAAATAAAACACCTTTTTATTTGTTCCACACTCGGTTTATTGTTGAGAATGAGGAGGATAAGATGCTATGTAATCTCGGTCCTGTTATATGTGAAAGGACATTTGATCCAAGAAACGAGAAGCTCGAGGCATACCGTGGATCAAGAGGGTAAAAAATGAAAAAGTGCTTCACAGAATGGGCAAGCCCAGGGAAATACAGCTCAAGTTAACAACAGAGGGTAAAATTGGGCATTTATTGGAAATTGGAAAGAGATAGAACTCTCAGCTAAAGGACTGGTGGTTTGAATGTTTGTATACATTTTCAGGGCTGTGATCAACAAGCTTGCATCTCCAACCGTCGAGAGAAGGTGAATTAAGAAGAAAAATTGAAGGATAGGAGTTTTTGGATTGTTTCTGAATGAATTATTAAAAAATACATAATGCATCGTATACTCACAATTGTGGATATACCAATTGTGAATGTTAATCTCTATTAATTAGTTAAGACTTTTGCAGAGTTTTTTTATGCAACACTTTCTTTATAACCCATAATTTCTCATTCTCATTGTGGGCAGCATAAATGTTACAAGGTGGACAATTGGAAAAATACCATTGAGATGAAAAGTAATTTAAATCTGAAATATAGAAATTAAAAAAATTAATAATTTTATATTAAAACAATCTATTTTATTATTTTGTAATATATATATAAAAAAAAGAACAAACATTCATGACACAACAGAAAATATCTTGCCTGTCTGTACAAAACTAGTAATGTTATTCAATTTACTTAAAGCTTGAAAATAATTTTTTTTTAAATTTAATGGCTGTCCTACAGGTTTTCTAATTTTACCGGAAACAAACAAATAAACACGGTGTTGTTCCTGACATATATCACAATTGTAATAATTATCACTGGAGTTTGAAATAGTAAAATATTATCGGTGGCCTTAAGAGGCTGTTTTATTTTTAACTATATATTTTTTTCTTATCTACAAATACACAATTATTTCAGTTAAAATGAATTTTAAAATGCCTTTTTGTACCTGTAACAATTTTCAAAGTGGGAAAAATGCGTTAAAAAGTTATAACACAAATAATCCCCCAAAAACTATTTTTTAATCTTTAATACTGACAGAAATCTCATGAAATTCAACCTAAAAAAACCACCTCTCAACATTACTTATAACAATTACACAATATATCTTTTACAAGGAGCACAAAAATGCATATGGTTTATTATCAATCACTATTGCTGCGTTTTTAATACTGCAATAAGTAAACATGCCTTAGAAAAGCTGTGCTTCAACCCCTAATAAAACAACACTTAAGGAATGAAATTGCCATCTTTATGACAATTTTAAAAAAAAATTTATTTTGTAACTAATATCAACGAATATTTGAACAAACAAAAAAATGCCAGTTATACAAACTGAAATATCAAACTACATTTTAAACAACAAAGTTGAATTATAATTTATTTTTAAACAAAAGTTATCTATTGTTTTTAACTGGTAATTGATTGTCTTGATGTGCTTTTTAAGATTTTTTTTCTCTCTAAAATTATGGATTTAAATTTTAAAAATAATGTGCAATGTGCGTACTGTCTTATAAACACGAACACAAATCATGGTGATAATAATGTGCAAAAGTGATTATTAAGAACTGCAATATTCGTTGTTTCCTCTTGCAATAAATTTGATCATAGAATTTAACTAATTTGATCTAATTTGTTATATAATTAATGAAGTAGTTTTAAAACTGAAAAAAATTTAGACAAAAAAACCCAATATACATACAAACAATGTTAAAAAAAAAATGACAATCTTAAGAACTGTATTTTTGTCCATAAATATGTCATTATTATGAGACTTTAATGGACTACATATCTGATTTTAAAGCGCGTTTAAAATTCCATCAAGATATCAATTCCAGTAAATAACTTTTCGTAACTTTATTAGAAGAAAAAAACACACATGGAATTTGGAAAAATGGTAAACTTTATGAAGGGTGAAATATTTCAGTTTCTTAACACTCAATTCAACAATGTTGGAACAGTCGTAATTGTTTACACCGTTCAAACACGATACAAAATGTACCGAATTTTAGCAATCTTATTGCACGGCAATGGGAAACAGCCTTGAAAGGAATCTGATGAAGAAATTTATGATCATCCTCACGAAATCAGATGTTGCAGGCCTGTTAGCGACATTGGCCAGGGAGACAAGGAAATAACTGAACAGATTCCTTGTTGTCGCGTTTCTTTGTGACTTGCATCTCATTAACAAGAATCTATAGTAAACAATAGATGTCAGTAATCCCGCTCTTCCCCTACAACATACAAAAAAAAAAAGAAACAATTTTAATTACTTTTCAAATAAAACAAAAAAATACCTGTGAATAACTTACAAATCCAAGGCTTTTTTTACATTATACATATTAAATAATGCTCAAAACTAAAAACAGTGAATAAATCTTTACAAATAAATTAATATCCCATACATGTTTAGCGGTCCTTTGGCTCAATACGCCACTGCATTAATCTCTTGAGCTATCATCACTTTGATCCACTTGGACATTTTTTCATCTAACTGTTCCTTACAATAATAAATAAAAAATACCCTAGCTTTTTGAAAAAATCTATAAAAACTGTGAATATATTTGTCAAATGAAGTATGAAGAGAGGGCTGAACAGCGATATTCCAATTAACAGAAGTGCCAAAAGAGGGAAATAGAAGGGTCCATCACAGATCAAAAACAGCAATCACCTCCTTGCCGAATGTGTTAAGACAGTTGAAACAATACGGTTGTTTAAATAAATCCAAGAATTTATTTTCTACAGATCCTTACTGCTTTCAACTGTAAAATTGCAAAAACTATTCCAATCCTCGAGCGACTATGTCCTCACTGCCAAGGCTTGATATTCAGGGCCATAGTTAACTCAGAATAACATGTCAATAGAGTGGGCGTATTTTACATTGTAAGATGTTTGTACTTTTTAACCTTCTTAATAGTTTCCAAATCCTGATGAAGTGATGTATTAATATATTCCTTTAAGCTTGACAAAGGAAACGAGTGTTTTCTTTCAAATTGGCCTTATCCCTATTTTTTTTTTTTTTTTTTTTTTTTTTTAATATAAAATGATATTAAAGGCTGATAGCAATTGTATCAAGATAATTACCATGATATTTTTATACGAATGGCAGGTAAAGCAGTAGGGCGAACCAAACATTCAATTCATAAATTAATGTTTACTTTTTTTGTACCTGTAATATTATTATTATTCACACACTGAATGTGGTGAAATGCCAGATTGGATATAACAGACCAATCAAGCGAAGCAGGCAGAGTACGATCATCTGTTTCTTTTATCTTGTCTTTCTTTCCAATTTGTATTATCAAAAAGTCAAATTTAACCGACTTCCCTCCCTTACTATGCAAACTGCATTAAATAATACTTACAAAAGAATCAAAATGATGCAGAACGGCAATAAAATGATTTCCACGCAGGCGATCAAGTTCAAAATGTTTGATGACTGAAGCTCTACAAATGAGATTAACAGCCTCAATCCACACCAAGAATTCTGTCCCAATATCTGCAAATATAGAGAAAATTAGAAAAGAATTTTTGAAGCTTTGAAAAGAAGTTGTGAGTAAAAATATTGACATTTTCCATTTTTTCTATATATTTATTGAATTTGCATACCACTTTCTTCCTTCTGGCTAAAATATGGTAATGAGAGGAATAATTTATAGACCAAAAGACAAATATTTGATTCACAAAATTAGATGGTAAAATTCAAGTTGCACTACAAGCAAAATTTATTATGACCATCTGCACTGTGACTCTATTGACATGTTTTAGAGGGCGATCAAAGCAAACTCATCAAATGATGAACTCATTAGGTCTGTATAAAGCCATTCACACAAAATAGGTAAAGTAGAAACAATATATTGAGATACACAAGCTAATTTCTTGACATGTCCTTCAAAATCAATACAAAGGTAATCAAAAAACAATCAAGAACTTTTTTTATAGCAACGTTATACATAATGAGTTGTCTGATTGTCCAGAAGAAGAAGGAAAAGTTATGATGAAGATTTTAGTTGGCAAAAATTGAAAAATTAGACACAAAATCAGAATGATTTTCAATCAAAACCTTAAGAATAATATTGACAGGGAATGGGCAACTCTTATTATTAATAACTGCAAGACTGAACATTTGTTGGTGAAAAAGGAAAATTGGAAACAATTATTTCTTTGCCTTAATAAAAGAAAACTAATATTGCAAAACTAATAATGTAAAATATAAAATATACTTACATCCAGCAAGGTCAGTGAGTAGCTTGCACACTGGATTAGTGCAAACAAAAATACCGGTAACAATGCCACTAAATTTTTGTTAAGAACAATATAGTAAAATTATTGAGAAAAAGTAGTAACACCTCATTAAATAAACTTAAACAGACATAAAGCAATTTTACCATTTATGTCCGCCTATTGTTAGAAAGGATATATTTCCAGGCAAGAAATAACTGCCCAATCAAATTATAAAACAAGACATTTGATCATGTGATAATAAATTAAAAATAGCTTTTATTTAACACCAGATTTCATAACAGCCATGCACCAAATTTTATGCTTATCTCTTATTTAAAAAAAGGATACATGTAAAAGGTGCCACATACAAGAAGATCATAGAATAAGCGAAATAATGACAACTATCCTCTCGTAGAACTGCTTTAAAGAACTCAACAGAATAGGTTATACGTGGATGTCTCTGGTGTAACCGTAAAGCACTTGTAGCAGCATTTGCGATTAACGCTTTGTTGTATGAGCTGTAAAGGTTTCTGAAAAATAATGACAAAACAATTAATTTTTATGGTAATATATGGAGAAAAATATTTCTACAACATAAAGCCTAAAAAAATATAACAAATTCGTTGTGTTCTTTAAATATGGATGAAAAAAGTTTCACATTTTTGTATTTTTTATCTCATACAACTGACTTAAGCTTAAAGCAGTCCTGAACCGTAGGTACTGCTTCAAGAAGAAGAGCAAAAAACACGACTGAAGATTATAAATAGCCTAAAATACAGTCATCAAGGATATGAAGATGAAGAAGGAGGGAGGGAGGGGGGGAGAGAGAAAAGTAGTTGAATTTTGCCAAGGAATTTTTGTTTTCTCTTAATAAGTACAATGTGGCTGATGATCAAAGGAGCCAAAGCGTTCCTCCTAGCCTGATGGCTGACCAGGAGAGGTATCAAATGAAATTTCAGCCAGCTTGAATGAGTTTTGAAAAAATACAAGGTAGCATATTTATAGTCATAAGAGTCAAAAATACAGCCTACATTTTGTCAAAGAAGTGGAATTTCTAATAGTAAATTTTACCTTCTCTCAAGAAAATATTAGGAAAAGAGGCAAAAAAAATTTCTCAAGGAAAATACCAATCTTTATGAAAAAGAGAAAACCATACAATGTTGCCAAAGAAAATGTAACAATCCCCCCCCCCCCATGAAAAAGTGAAAACAACTGGGCTGCCACACATTTTTGTGGAGAAAAATTTCACATTCATTCCACAAGAAAAATTTTACATTCTCTTAAATAAAGAGAAATCAAATTTTTAATTCTCTTACAAAAAAAGTTGAGTAACTAGAATGAATAATAATTTACTCACAATTAAATTAAGTCATACTAAGAAAATTATTGATATATGCTAATAAAACATTTTTACAAAAGATGGTTGCATAATACAAGGCCGTTCCCAAAATCAAGGATGAGCAAAATTAATTTGAGTAGTTCAACAAACCCTTGAGCGAAGACAGACCCAACAAATGCCCCTAGCTGGTTCCTGCTTGAAACTAGTTATACCGCTAGTTTACCTTTTTTTCTTCAATTATTTTAAAACAATTTGTTGTCACATAATAAAGGAGAAGAAAAAAACCACCTCTATGAACATTGAAACCTGAGGTTGTTGCTTTTTAGGCCTGTTTTTAACTTCTTCCCTGTACGAAAATAAATTATACAGCCAGTTATGTATTATCTTAGTACGCATCGATGGTAGTAGGATGCCCTTGAGTTTCCAGGGGAAACCGAACTACCAGACTCAATAAAAGCCTGTACGCCAGTGGAATGTGAGGATCCATATGTATCAGCCAGATATATTATAATGAAAAGATGTCTTGTTTCGACAGCAAACCCAGATGCCACATTCGATCGAAACATTTCCGCCTTTTAGAAATGAGAGTGATAGGATACGACCTACACTCTACCTGTTGGTCAGGTAGGTTTTGAGGATGGGATGGTGTGTAAGGGCAGGCATAAATTGGGCGCAAAGTTGTTGAGGAGGTGAGAGATCAATTTGAGTCAGGTATCCCCGATTGAGAAAAAGGTGCTTTAAATAAATGCAACCTGGGTGCCAAAGGTTAAAAATTGAATAGGTAAATTGGGCACAGTTCTGTATTGCATCCTAACACTGTTTGTAAACATAAATATCAAAGTATCATTCATGAGTCAAATACCAACTGGGCTAGAATAGTAGTGGGATACTTTCTGTAGTGATTGATTGCATTGTTATTGTAAAATAATTAATTAAGGCTTTTAGTTGAAATAATAAGTTTGAAAAATGGCAAAAAAGAGAGAAATTTCAAAAGGTGCGGTTGAGATGGCTTTAACATACATTTCACTCTGATATTTTATCACAACCTTGAGAAAATGCCTGATAGGCATTTGTGGTTGGAGTCAGTACTGCTGAGCAAGCTGCCACATCAATTATGTACTCGACATTTTATATAGTTGAAATAAAAATATTTTGTGCATTTGGCCACAATGATGTGTTTGGTTTCATTCCTAAAATAGTACAATAAGTCATACTAAAATGAACACGTAGTTGAAACCTGGTCAGATCACTTACTACTTGCCTGACTGATATGTAAATGGAACAAACAACGTTTTTTCCTCAAAAGCTCGAATATCTTTCTTCCTAACAAAGTTCAAATAGCGACCATCTGTGCATAAGCCCAGTTTAAATTTGTAACGGTGTACTCCATGTGCCCCGTTTAATATTTCCACCATGACCTCCAGTCTATATCAATGATCTTACATATCTATATGCTGCCGTGTGTACGTTTTTGAGTTTACAGAGGAAACCCAGTGCCAGGATGCCAACATACAATCAGGAAATAAATATTGTTATTAAAAAAAGGAAACGTATTATTTTGTATAATCCATATTATTACTTTTTTTTCAAAAACAGGTAGACATTTTCAAGTTGGCCGAAAAATATTAAATCAGTATTCTTTTAAAATAAGTTTTTGTTTGAGAGAAATTCAGGCAGTTCATGTAAAAAAATGACACCATGTTTAATGTAAAAAGGTCTTTTTTTTCCAATGATGAAAAGCTTATAAATTGAGTAGAATTTTTAATAAAAGATCAAAACTATTTTTATGGTCGGTTCGCATGAGGAATCCTGCAGCATGTGTCAAAAGCAGAAACCTGACAATGACTTTGCTATATTTTACCGATTTACATAACAGGTAAGAGCCAATGGTCTCCTGTTTTTTCTCCTCCTTTTTTCACTCTCTTTCAATTCGTCATAATCTTTTTATAAAGTTTATAGGTAAAATATTATAACAATTTTCCCACTCACCCGAAAATAGGAATGAAGTAGAGGATGGTGAACATGATGGTGAGAAGCCTCGTGAACAAAATCGTCATTTCGATTTTGTGCGATAGCACATGAGCCATAAGCCTTTCCATAGGAGAAACTGTAACTGTCTCCTGTTGGTGTTCCTCCGGCTGTGTCATTGTGGAATATTTCATCCTGTTTAACAAAAGTTACGTGTAAACGGGCGATTTGTAAATAAACTCGGGGCAAAAAGACGTATCGAGTTGAAATCGAATTTGAAATGAAACTAAAAGAGACTTCTAGGACGTTAGAAAACAAAAAACGACCCTTTTTCAATTTTCAGAATTCGGACTTTTATCTTTATTATTTCTAAACACGAGTTGACAGGCAGTTTAACGAATAAACAAGAGAACGTAGAAAAAAATCTGCACTTACAATTCTTGAAACGGCCAAGGCGTATGGAATAGAAAATAAAAGCACCCGGTTTTAAAGAAGAAACAGTTCCTTTTCAAAATTCGGTTTATCGTATTTAGAAAGTTAATACGACTAATAAGATGCGGATAACACACGACTAACACTGAGCACTGTCGAGAACTAACACGGTCGAGCGCGGGCCTACTTTCGCAGTGTAAACGAAAGCTGTTCTGCTTCTGCGCATCGTAGAGAGGGGGGGGGCAGTCGAAAAGCATTTGGCCAGTTGGAAGGGAGAGCCCCAGGCAACGTCACATCGCCTAAAGGTGATAATTTTCCTTTGTTTTAAAATAAAATATATTATATATTTATTAGGCCATAAATCGATACACTCATAATGACGAAGTACATAAGACATAAAGTCGT
The DNA here is from genome assembly GCA_039619505.1 of Cimex hemipterus. Lineage (NCBI taxonomy): Eukaryota > Metazoa > Arthropoda > Insecta > Hemiptera > Cimicidae > Cimex > Cimex hemipterus. The sequence continues at coordinate 32,353,571 of CM077101.1, forward strand.
CAAAATAATTTATAAAAATAATATAACATAAATTTAAAATGTACTAATAAAGTAGATTAATAACAGGACTGGGATTGGAATAGGATTTTAATTGAAAACGATAATTTGATCTGAACCTTCAATTTTGTCTAATTATTTTATTAATATATTTATTTAAATTTGTCAAAAATTGAAAGCAGTGTTATCAATCAAAATTGTCTATCAAATGTAGCATTGTTACCATGTTAGGCAGGCAATTATGATGAGGTGTAAATTGGCTACCACTACGGTACAGTCCGTATCCTAACTATAGGAGTTCCACAATAGACACAATAGCCCATATTAATTTTTTTAATTTGTTTTATCAGCTATTTGATTGAGTGAGATTTCGTTTTAAATAAAACTCTACATACAATTTATAGGAATTAGGAGAAATAATAAATAAACCCTCCTGAAAATTAAGTGACATTAACTGTTCATTTTTACTTTAAGAAATATACATAAATAAATATTGTATTAATTGAAAACGATTTCAAGGTGGAAATTTTATCATTTTAAGCTGAAAGTTGTGGTTTTACCATACCTAGTATGTTTAAATGTTGAAAACTGTAATGAGCCCGTTTCTTTTTAAGGCTATTTTCTAGGCAAAATGTCGGCTGGAAAATTGCAGAGTAAGTCTGATCGGTGAATAATGAGTCTTACAATTTATAACTTGTTCCTAATGGATTTAGTGTATTATTATTTATAAATTAATCTACTCACTTGGTCCGCCTTTTTTTCTTCGAGCTCTTTCGCGGTATTTTTACAATCGGCACCAATATCATTTCGAGATGGGTTGCCTCATGAATGAAAGTAGACGATCGGTTGGAAAATTCTGTTTATCCTAAAACCCCTACCGTCGATTTTAAAAACAACAAACTATTTTTTACCCGGTTGATTTTTCACTTTAGAAACTCTTTTATTTATTCAAAGAGGTAATAAAACAACAATAAAACTACTAAACAAACCGGCTATGAATTGACGGCCTAGATGATTCAACTGTTAAAATGAAAAGGGCTATAAAGTTGGGTCTACTTTTTGTAAAACCTTCCTTTATTTTAAACGAAAACAACTGACCGTTATGATTAATAATTGTCGCCTCTAGTATTTATTAAGATCTTCTTTTGTTTAAAGAAAATTAAATAAACTATTTAAAATATCAATTAAATCAGGTTGACTTTTTAAAACCTGATAATATCTTCGACAATTTTAAAAAAGTCCTGACATTAAAATTCTACGGTTACTAATTAATGTTTTTTCTGTATATTTTGAAACATATCCCAAATATTTTCTTTAAAATGAAAATTAAAATAAACTACAAAAAAATCAAAATCTTTGATTTTAAAAAATGATCAGTGCACAATTGACTGACGGAAAGTCCAGGTTTAAAATTAAGATTCGCCTCGCCCCAGCTGTGGTGTCCGACGATCGAGGACCGTTCCTCATTTCTAAACCTAAGCCAATAATTATTCTCCGGCTGATGAAATCCCAAAACCCAGATGTTAATACCGGGCAATGGATGGTCGACAGCCAGAGTAGAAAGCAAAGGTTTCACACTTGTCGTAAGCATTGTAGATGATGCTCTTTTGTGGCTCTAAGCAAAGCCTACTTAAAACTTTGCCTTGGCTTTGCAATGATAACCGTACGGTTTATGAAAAAAGCAGAAAAGACTGATGCTCAAGGTGCTTCAAGCAAACCTCAGTAAAGCTACAACACTTATACTTTGTCGTGTGGCCAAAGAGAACAACATCAATATATCCCATGCCCGTGAATCCACTATTTAAACGCATATTAACTGAGCTGTGATATAAGAGCACAAAAATCAAACATAAATTACCATACACATAAAAACGAAAAAGAATGAAGGAGTCAAGACGACATGATGCTAGAATTGACCTACATGCCTTATTACTCATCAATTTAGGTTCCAAAAACAACCAAATTAGTTGGGAACTAAAAAATTCGGGCACACAACCATAATTTATAAAATCAAATGCCCTTTCTTAGAAATGGGGATTGACTATATGATCACGGAAACATTATTTACAAAATCCTATAAATTCTCGTCAGTCTGTAAAGGAGAGGAAGAACTCAAGAGAGCATCACATACAATGATATGGAGTATGATAAGATCGGGTATTTTTTGTACAAGCCCAAAATTAAAGCAACTCATTTGGGAAGTACACTTTCAATTTTCAAGTAGAACTACGTGCCATCACTGCTTGTGCTCTAGAAAATCCTTCAATTACCCTTGCAAAAAGGTCCTCATCAGATTGAACAGCCCAGCAGCTATTAAAACATACAAAATTACTAAATTAATTAGTTTACTACAGTTTAATAAAAAAATACTAGTTAAAAATTAAGGCGCAATATTTCTCGATCTGACTATAAATTTGAACGTTTTCCTATCAAATTTGGACGAATCAAAAGTTCATGAATCTTTCAAATTAAAATTTTATAAATTGAACATTTTAGGTTCGTCAATTCTAGTTCAATTTTACTGTCATCAACATGGAACAACAAAAGAACAAAATAAACAGCTGGCTTTGGCAAACATACAATCCGAAAATTCATCCGGTTTGATTTTACAATTTGAATTTCAATAATAATTTGATCAGACGTTTTCTTACGAAATTCTTACGAATTACGAGTCGAGTCAATATTTTAGACTATTGATTTAACAATGTCAATTCTTAAATACTTTAGCCTCGGTTTTTATAATCTTACTGTGTACTAGAGATCCCTATTTGTGTCCGACGCTACGATATGTTACACACAATTAAAAAAAAAATCAATTTAACTTTTTCTGGCATTGGTTGTAGAAAATTAAAAGAATTTTTCATATTTTTGAAAAGCAGTTAAGGTCCTTTGTATTGCAACAACTTGTGAACAATGGCCAACCTTCATGGGGGAAACACGTGTTGTTATATAATTAATTTTCTATTGTTTGAACATTAATTCCTTCATTAAACGGACATTACGGATTATAAAATTGGTTTCAGAAGTTGCTTAATTTCTTATCAATCTCTTGCCGTTTGCGACGTGCAGGCTTGCTCTCTAGCTACCATTTTTAACGGGCGTCTTCCTCTTCTCAGTCGGCTTTGGAAATGATTTGCCTTTTGACAAATTGATAATATTTCTCCAACTTGTACTGTTCGTTTTAGTTTCCGTTTGATTGGAAATCTTTATTTTGTAAGCTTGACAAACTGCTGAAATAATAGTCGCTAAAGAAACGTCAACTACTTCTGTGTAGTTCCTTTCTGTTTGACCACCATTCCACACTGAAATCAACAAGGATCACCTTGTAAAAATAGATTGAAGTCTTTCCAATAATCTTCAATACACAAACAAATTAATATAATCCGTGTGAACATAATATATATAACGCGGATTTTAACTTCGCCAAGCAACAAAAGAACTTTATTAATATTTTAAATTTCAAAAATTGTCGCTATTGTATTCAAACTTCTTTTACTATTAAAAATTGACGCATTTTGTCAAAATATTGTTTAATATTATATTGACAACTCGGCTGATTTCTAATTATAAACGCCCAATTTTCTCTTTTTCATTTTTATTTGAAAAATAAGTGTTCTGTCATATTGCTTATTTTCCTCTTTACAGCTGATCTTACTATCAGGACGTATGCTCTTTATCGTTAAATAAAAAGGAAAAAAAATGTAAATTAGGAATTTTTTATTGTGGAATCTTTATTAAACAATACAAAACAGTAAAATAAATGTTCCACTTTACGGCATGATATTAAACCGTCTACCAAAGTAAGAATTGTATTGATTTTAGCGTGCAATGTTTGTCGATTCCAGTTAATATTTATTGTAGGCAAGACTGTCATTTGGAGTAGATATTTTCACTGGCAACAAAAAATTGTTACACACAATTTAAGTTCAAAAACATTGTTAAGTAAAAACATCGCCATTGCGGTGGGTTTCTTACCTCAAACTCTCGGAGCGAGTAAAAAGATTTACGACCCTTTTTGAATCATCACCTTGTTAGTGATTACACCAGTTTGTAAATCATTGAGGTGAAATATTCATCACAACTTTAACTTTGACACACTTGAACTTGAAGCGGTACTTGACAAAATAGAAACAGCCTTGTAGATCCTCTTATATCATTCGGTTACTTAGCTGTATTGTAAGGGGTTCAATCGAAGGAGTATGCTTATGCTGTGTAGGACCTCAGTCAGATCGAAACTGGAATACTGTTGCAATGCTTGCTTTATACTAAGCAAATGAGCAGGACTGGAAAAAAATTAATCTAACAAGAAACAAAGGACTTATAATCGCGATAGGAGCATTTCGATCCAGCCCAATCAGTAGCCTGCATGCAGATGCTGGTGAACTTCCTGAACTTTACAGACCTCCCATTCTATAATGGCTGCCATGTCACAATAACATCATGTTTTACCAGAATGTGTTCTCCTTAAAGCACATAATGATTCTGTCAAGCTTTTAAAAGATATATTAAGCAATAAATTTTCCTGCTTGGATAGATTGTACAAATTTCTTAAAATATCTAACATTTTTAAGGAAATTTAAATAAACAAATAAGCAAATACACGAGCAAATAAAACAATAAATTAAATAAAAATAAAATAAAAATGATAACAATAAATAAACAAACTACAAGACTATAAAACATTAAATAAATTTAAATTAACTGTAAATCAAATTAAAACTATAAATTCACTTCAAAATATATGTGCAAATTTGAAGTTCTTGATAAATTCACGTTCCTGCTAAACATTGCTGCGATTTATACGTCAAAGAATAAACCTTGAGGCCACCGACGCCTTTCAAATATCTTATTTATCCGGCCACAATGGCAGAACATCACCCCAGGTCTCTCGGGGCGAGTCTAATTGTCAGTTTCAGCTTCATAAATTAACATTTTATCAGTAAATGCATCAATTTGTAAATAATTAAAGGTACAATTTTTATGTAACTTGTGATGACCGTTGAACATAATTGTGGTGTTCGTATCGGTGGTGATGGGAATATTCCATGAATGGTTGTTGGAAAGAAAACGATTTCAAATCTTTGCCGACGTTTCGATTTAATTCAAATATTTTTCAAGGCATACGCTTGATCTCTAAGTGTTATCTTTTTTATTTATGTTTTATGTATTTATCAATTGGGAAATGGCCCATGTTTTATTCTACTTAACTGGTTGCTACCCCACTAAGGGAACTGCAGTTGCGAACACCACGATTACGATTTTTATCACAGTTAAATTAGTATGACTTTGTTTGAATATGCTTTATAAACTCACTGGCCGAACACGTGCATGGTGCGATGTCTGTTATTACAAACAAAAAATTCTTTAACTTGAGAATAATAAATACAAATTTGAAGTACATGATAAATTCACTTTCCTGCTAAAAATTGCTGCGATTAATATTATTTAAAAACAAAAATATAAGTACAAATATATTCTTTATCCGGCCATAATAGCAAAACATGTCTTACCCCATGTTCTCGGGGCGTCAGTTTTATGACCACTATAGAAAGATTTAATAAGTCGGTGTGTGTATTATACTGCGCCCTTCGTCTCCCGTCCTTAAAGCACATCGGTAAGTCCTGCTTCATCGAGGAACTTGATTAGTAGGCCCGGTTTGAGTGGTTCAATCTCTTCTACGGTTACGTTGTATGTCCCAAAACACTTCCTCCTACGGGCAAGAATAGCACCACAGGTTCTTAGTAGGTGTGTCGGGATCTCCTCTGCTTCTGCAGAATTTACACGTGCCTTGTATTATTACTGTAGCAACTGTTAGTAATTTTACATACTAGATTTTAAGCAGTTCATGTTCAGTGTTCGTCCTTTTACTATTCTCAATATAAGCAAAATTGGATTGGGCTTTTCCCCTTGACTACAGTTCGCTATTCTAGTGAAATTAGCATCGCTATTTGTTTAAATAATTTTAATTTTTTTTACTGTATTTTTATTTTTAAAGTAAAAAATAGAGTGGAGATTTTTTTTGGTATGTCGGAAACAAAATGAAACACAAAGGATCAAAGGGCCGACAGTTGCCCGAATATGACGTCCGAGATGAAAGATGAAAAACGCGACAAATGCTGTAAAACATTACGGCGTCCTAGATCCCGAGCACTAAATAAAAAAAAGAAAATTACGCGAAATAATAAAATAAAACGTCTAGATACAAAAGGAAAATCTTTATGCACTTTTTTTTCACGATTTGGGTGTTTTATCTGGCCATTTTGACACATTTTTGACTAAATACTGACTCGTATTGGACGGAGTTTTTAAATTAGTGTGGCACTGGATGGCCCTTGTCGGACACGCTGCCGTAGGAGTGGGAGTTTCACTTCCATCCGTGCCATCGTGGTGTGATCTTCTCGGTCGTTTTCTTTACCAACGGATTGCCTCGGTCGTAATTATTTACTTCGAAAATGGCTACTAAAATGGTTCACGTCTCTAAGAAGAAAAAGGTGAGGTTTTTATATTATATTTTTATACTTTTAATTTAAAAAAAACTGTAAATTCGTCCGTCGGTTTGGCACGTTAACTCGCCATGTGGCCCTCGCCTTTCCCGGTTTCTTTTGACTTTTATTACGTTTGTTTATTGAATTTTCACATATAATCGAATCCACAGGACAAATCGTTTTTATTTCATTTTCAATGTGTCACGTAATAAAAGGGATCTTGATTAAGAATACGGTTGGAAAAATAGCTAGCCTAACCGTTTCGCGCTATCTACCCTGCCTGCAGTCTAAATCAAAATTTTATCTGGGCTAGAATTATTTTAAAAATAAAAAAATTAAAAAATGCTACTGATAACTGGCCAAAATCAGCGCTGTTTTTCATTATCAATCCATTAAAAAAACAGCATAAACAGTGTTTTAAAAGCATCAATTTGTTTTGGCCTCAACTATTAAAATTTTTAAAAAATGAATAAAAATACAATGAAATTTTTAATTACAAAAATTAAATAATAATTTACAAATGTTTTCATTGTGTGGTGTGCAAACTAAAACTTACATTCCATGCTGCATCATTGTACATTAAAGTTGATATGAGATCTTAACTACTCTTAATACATCGGAAGCTGTTCATCACACTGATCAATTCAACTTTATAAGATCGGATCGAAAAAACAATTAGTAGCATGACATACATGATTGCTTATTTATTTAGTTCCTGCATTCTTATCACATATATGTCATGATCGACTGTTGTGTCGGATGAGTCTTGGGGTAAATACCAAAAGGCATTGGATGTTAACGTTTAGCAAATGTACAATAGATAGATAAGTGCGAGTAATTCTGTCTCTTCCTTGACATAGCCAGAACTCATAAATACATGACAATAAATATTGATGTTCGATCTTTATCGATTATGTTAAACTGCCTATCCTCACTTAGTTGGCTTATCAGGTTGTTCTGGTCTGTCTTTGTATTGTAGAAATTCTTTTTTTCAGTTAGTGGCATTTTCAGTGGTAATGAGTTTGTTAGTGTTTAATGTGATTTGTCTCCATTATTGGAATTCCTGATGGTTTTTGCGAGGTTGATTTTCCGTTATTGTCCTTAAACGATCGTGTACATGTTCTTTATATCGGTCTGTTACATTTCATCACTCTGCATGGAGAAATAGCTCGTAAGCTAAAGAAAAGGAAAAAAGAAGATAGCGAAAAGGCCAAAAATAGAACGTCATTGTTTTTAAACAGCGCGCTGGTTTAGTCCTAATTTTGTGCCTTTCTCTCTGAATTTTCACTAGTACATCAAAATTCAAGACATAATGATGATGGTACAGCAAATACTACTTGAGTAGCAAAATGTCGAAAAGCAACAGGCAGGATGTAATTATTACTTTCCTTTCAACAAATTAACTGTTTTAACTTTCATCAGAACATAATGAGCATGATTTATTAATGATGAGGACAATGACAGCAAATATGATGTAAGTAGATAAATGTCAAAAAGCATCACACTGGATTTTAGCTGACAAATAGACCTGATTTTGTATATTTTTTTAACTTCACCAGAACATCAAAATGCATGACTTATTAACGAGGATGATACATCAAATATTATTAAGTATTGGCTTGCTGCAAAATTATGGTTTTGAAAATTTTATTTTTGTAAGTGCTTATCATATTTACAAAACTAAATCCTCAACTCTATGGATTATAAAAATACTTTTAACTGTTATCTTTTATAATCTTTGTGAAAAGAAAAGACAAGAGTATATGGCGTTTGCCTCACAATTAGCAAGTGTAAAAGATTCAAAGAAATTTTGGCAATTGGTAAATAGATTAAGACGAAAGATTTTCATTTGTGGCGAGGTATCTATGGATGGGTGGGTTCAGCACTTCTGTTCTTGCAGTACTTGTGAATGTTAGTTGCTCTTTATATGTGCCATTCAAACGTGAAGAACTACTCATGTTGCAAAATAAGTTAAAAGATCCCAAGGCCGAAGATCTTATGAGTTTTTTTAAACTAAATATGCACAAAGTCAGTTTCAAAAACATGTCCTTTACTTCTATAACCAAGTTTATGAATATGGTTCAGTCCCTTCTTTATTTGGGGAATAGATTATTTTCCCCTTATTTAAGCGTGTGGATAGAAATGATCCCACTATCAGAGCTATTTCGTGTATGAGTGGTAAGGCAAATATTTTTCCGGCTTAATGCTTAGATGGATAGAAATTTATGTCCATGCCAACTAGGTGAAAGTCAAATGGGGTTTAGAAAAGGCTTTACGACTAATGACAACTTATCAATATTAGCCACCGTAGTCAATTTAAGACTGTCGTAGCCCAGCAAAAGACATATTGGTTCTTTGTGGATTTTAAAGCTGCTTTTGATGGCGTAGTTCGTAGGAGATTGTTTTTAAAACAGTGATTTAGGATTTTCCTCTAAAATGGTTTTACACACACTTTAAAATCCTTGTTCTCTGTGACTTTGAGTGTGTGAAGTAAGGGAGGATATTTCAGTTGGTTTTTTTCTTTTTTTTTCTCAAGTCCATTGTAGAGTGCGTCACGATTACCTGTTGAACTAAATCTTATTCATTCACATGACCTCCCAAATGTCTTGTAATGTGGGATATAAGTAATTCGGCAATTAACATGTTAATGTATGGTGACGATTAAGAGGTCCAAAGTAGTTGAATGTAATGTCCAGTATGCTGCAAGTGCCTTTAATCACTTCTCTAGGAATAGAAATGACAACAGTTTGTAAATCATGTTTTCTTTCATCATTGTGACGATAAAATCATGGTAGTAGATTGAATTCTTTTTTCCCTTCCTCTCCCCAGGGGCATTCTGAGATTGAAAAAAATGAATGCAAATATTTAGGATTCATTTTTACCCTGGGGTCTCTTGGACTTTTCTCTTGGAAAGTGTCAATGAATGGCTAAATTAACGCATGGGCAGCCTTCATACTTCAAGAAACTATCCCTATTAAAGCCAAGTTTAATATTTTTTAATGCAATATGCCTTGCAATTCTGTGCTATGATGGTCAAATGTGGTGGGGATATCAGAGATTTAAAACGATAGAAAACGTGTATTTTTTTAATAAGTAAGTTACTGCTTATACCAATAAGCAAAGCCATATGGTTTGCCAAACTATGTGTATATTTAGAGACCAACATGGATTTAGTTATGATTTATAAATTTACAACTTTAGCGGCAATGAAGTTAATATTTCATGGTTTGCACACTGTAAACATTTATTTGAAAAGTACAATTTGCATTTCCTTCTAACCTTGGACAACCTCTGTGGCTCTTGCAACTATTTTTTAGTTCTTATTAATCAAATTAAAAATCAACATCACAAAGAATGCTGGTCACGTGTCCGAGTATCTATTTCTCCTTTTACAAAGAAGTACAAATTTCTCCTAAGTTGTTCGATGTACATGAAGACAATTTTTATGCACTTTGTCTCAGTTTGGATTAGAGGAGAATTGGAAATTGTTCTTTGTGAAATTAGCAATCCATTGAAACTGTGTTCCACTTCTTGGCATAGTGCTCACTCTGGGTGAGATTCGGTTATTGCATCTAGTTCACTCTACCCAGATTTGACCGGTTTTTGAGTGGCTTAAATTCGCTGCCTTTAATGCATGGAGTTGCAGATAAGTTGATTACGGAGTTTAATTTTTGATTTGTATTGTATAATTTTTTTTTCATTTTTTCTCATTTACCAGTAATTTCTTGTTTCTTTCTATTTATTTACTAGTCTATTATTATTGTCTTACACTTTCTTTTTTTTTTGCCCTTTTTGTTTGTTTAGCCAACGATATCTGGCATATGGATCCAAGCAGTCCATAAATTCTTTGAAAGTAGATTTGTCATTTTTCTTAAGTTCAATAAAGCATTATTATTATCTTTTATACAAACGTTTTTAATTTAAATTGAATTTTATAAGAGTAGGGACCTGCAAAATATGTCTAAAACAGTTTTTCCATCAAATTTACTTGCACTAATTTAATTTGGGCGAAGTGCGGCGTGGCCCAAACGGTGGGTAATATCAATACAGTTTAGGAGGAGGGAAGCAATAACGAATGTACAGTGCAGGGTTTCAGAGATTCATCTCGGAAGTTTCGATCTCGAAGACGGAAGGTTGCAGTAGTCCACAATGGCCAACTAAAAACGTTGATTAAAAGAAAATTCACGTAGGACAACTCAGGAAATTGTGCTTAGTGTTTACCACTCAACCTTTCTTCATTGTAGGTCAAAGTAAAGATTTTTATGTCAGCAGAATAAAAGCACTTGTCATGTTGTTAAAAATATATGTATATCAAATAAATTTTATTTATTTTTATAAAATGTAATTTTTTGAAACATGCATTATTTTTGCACCTGCCCCAAAGCTAAATGTAAACAGTCATGAGAGTGGCTGAAAAACAAGTATGTTTTTTTTCCAGCAGCCACTCTCAACCTTTCACACTACACACTCTTAGTTGTTCAGTAGTAAATGATATTTCCAGTTTTCAAGGTCACTGCTCCATCTCCTTGGAATTCCACAACACAAAACTAGCTTTTCTACATGTTGCTTTACTGCCCTGCCCTTCATACTCGGCTACTGAAATATTCCTTGGCGAATTCCCAAATTATTCAGACCTCTTCTAAATTTGGTTGGAATAATACCTGCGACTGACATTTTTTATTTCTTCACTCCCTAACCAACCACTCACTTGAATGAAAACTCTCTGAAAATCAGACTTAGTGATTTCTTCTCCTTTATTTTTACAATATTTTTTCCGTTGATTATGGATACCAAGAACTTGGTAGAGTTCCTTCTGAGCAGTGTAGCTTTACATCTTATTGTACTCTTTCCTGGTTCCATTTTGGAAGATAGCAAAACGCGTGTAAATCAGTCTCTGGTGTTTGTCCATTGAAAAAATTCATTTTTGTAGTGGGCTGGGATCAAATCCAGGTTCTCAGAGACCCGATTCTGCTGGACGTTCCCTCATATGTGCAGTGTTAATTTTCATTGTGGCCACCACTTCTCTTGTGGATCAGAAAAATTCAGAGGCGAAGGTGGGAACCCACGAATGCTGGATTTACTAGCCTAGGAGTTTACACTGTAATGACTCGGCTACTGCAGGCCCAAAAGTCTTCTCTTTTAAAGCATCAGATTTTTACAAAAAGGAGATTATTTTTGGCTACCGGAACTTCGGCAGTATGTTATACAAACCTAAGGAAATTATGTTTTGGTTTAAAAATAAAATAAATATCTATTTTGAAAGTTTGCTTTTTTCCTGAAAAGCAAAAACTAACAAATTTGATAAACAATGAGATTAATCGAGTAATAGTATTTTTTATGGGGTAGTCTTTAAGTAATGAAATTGTTGATCAGATGTCTCATATTTATTAGTTAAAATGAAATATTGATTGATTTGGCTGCAAATCAAATTAATGAAGCATTGCGAATCCATTTTATTTTAAAGAGCAAATCGATTGCTTTTTAACTTTTTCCTTTTATAAATTTAAAATTAATTTTAACTAAAGAAGGGTAGATCTATTTTGTATATTTAAAAGTTGTACCCTTAAAATAGTTTGAATCTTTATTTATTTTATTTTTTTGTTTTGTTTTACAGTTTGTATCGGATGGAGTATTCCGTGCAGAACTGAATGAATTCCTCACCAGAGAACTGGCTGAGGAGGGCTATTCAGGAGTTGAAGTGCGGGTAGTTCCTAACAGAACTGAAATTATTATAATGGCAACAAGAACCCAGTCGGTGTTAGGAGAAAAAGGAAGACGTATTAGAGAACTTACTTCTGTAGTACAGAAAAGATTCCAATTCCAACCCAACACCCTGGAATTATATGCTGAAAAGGTGGCCACAAGAGGTTTATGTGCTATTGCGCAAGCTGAGTCATTAAGATACAAGCTCATTGGAGGCCTTGCTGTTAGAAGGTAAATGAACAAACCATTTTTATCCATGATTATTAATAATTACGCCATTACTGTAGATAATTATTCAAATTATCATAAAATGTTCATTGATAAACAAATGTTTTGTATTGTAAATAGACGAAATGCTTTTTAGGGCTTGTTATGGAGTGTTGCGGTTTATTATGGAAAATGGAGCCAGAGGTTGTGAAGTAGTAGTTTCTGGAAAGCTCAGAGGTCAGAGAGCCAAGTCCATGAAATTCGTAGACGGCTTAATGATCCACAGTGGTGACCCGTGCAACGAGTATGTGGATACAGCTACTCGTCATGTACTTCTAAGACAAGGTTGTATTGTTTTCAAATATCGTTTTACATCCTGTAGAAACTAATTTTATGTTTTAATTTCAGGTGTGTTGGGTATAAAGGTAAAGATTATGTTACCTTACGACCCACAGGGCAAGAGTGGGCCTAAGAAACCGTTACCAGACAGCGTTTATGTCTACGATCCTAAGGATGAAGGTCCGGTCCAAACTAACGCTCCATTACAGTCATTGAAGAGCTCTGAACTTATCATTGCTTCATAAAAGATATTAAAGTTTTTTATTGAAGCTACGTTCTTATTTTTTCTTCCTCAAGTTCATCTTGTCTTTTTTTCTTCGTTCGTTTACTTGTGATATTCTATTGTATTATGTATTTTGAGATACTATAGAAATAAAACTCTTTAAAAACACTTTCTTTATTAAATGTTGAAAGCAACTGGATGGAGGGGCCATCGAAATTGTAAGCGAAGTTGTATCATTACAATGTCAGCATGACTGCCACTTGGAGCAGCAACCACTAACACAAGAATCATATAACAATGTTATTTTCTTGCAATAAATTATACTCGCATTAAATCAAAAAGTACACAAAGTTGGAATTCTACACTTTTTAGTGCCCTCTTCTTAAATTTATGTTTTATTGTTCAACTTATTTAAAACTTTAAAATTTTCAATTCACTTATGTATTCATTGCAAACAGTAATTTCATGTTTGGACATGAGGGGTCTCACCTTTTAATCAATTGACACTTTTCAAATCAAATATCTTTTGTTAATGAAATTTACTCCCCAACCAAATTTGCCCCTTTTTTGAAATCAAATTCACCATTCTTATGCTAATAAAATTCACTTCGTTTTTTAAACAAAATATTACTTTTGCAAGTCAAATTCACTGGTTTGCCAATTAAATTGACCTTTTTGTTAATAAAATTATATTTTTTCCCAATTAAATATGCATCCTTTTGCAAATTAAATTCTCTTGTCCCTAATCAAATTCACCATTTTTAAATCTTAAGCAAGTAAAATCCCCTCTTTCAAATAAAATTCACTTTTTCCCTACAAAAATTATCCTTTTACAAATTAAATTCGCTTTTAAGGTGGTTCCAGACATAGGTATTTGCCGAAAGCTGCGCCTGGCGTTTTGTCAGTTTTCTTGTCCACTTCAAAGGGTACGGATATTTGTAATGTAACTAACTAGTATGGATGTTTTAATTTGCGCAGTAACAATTGTTTTTCTCAATAGGAATGGATTTGCTCAATGCAACAGTTTTGAAATTTCTTGATTACAAAACAGCACCAATAATTTGGAAAGCTCTTACAAATCATAAATTGTTTTATAATTAAAAATATATTTAAATATTTTTTCAATTAGTAGCCACTGCACAAAATAGTAACCATATCTGTATGGAGCTGCCTTTGTATGTTGACTAAACATGCGTCATCAGCTCTGGAACAATTTAAATTACTTTTTGCCAGCACACCTTTAAACACCACAGTAAAGTACGAAGCCAACGCAATAATAAATAGGACGTATGTCATTTTAACATGTAATCCCGATCCATGCCCAAAAAATAATGAAGGGAATTGTCGAATTAAATGCTACAGATGGTCTCTTCCGTTCGACAATATTCATATGACTATGAACATCCATTTGGATTTTTGGTTGGATTATAACTTTTAATGACAGAAGATGAATTAACGCGGATTTTCCTTTTCCCTCCAATCAAGTTCACCCTTTTGAAAATGAAATTGACCCGTCAAATCAAATTTAGTTTTTCGCAATTTAAATTAACCCTTTCGTTAATTAAAGTGATTTTCACCCAAACCAAGCTCACTATTTTGCAAGTTTTTAAAAAATTCATTTTTTTCAACTTCTTTTGCAATTCAAATACTTTTTATCGATCAAATTCACCCTTTTGTTAATTAATTATTCATCCAAACCAAAAACACCTTTGTGAATTAAATTCACTTTTTTTAAAATCAATTCTTTCTTTGGCAAGTCAAATTTCCTTTTCACCCTTTTGCGAATCAAATTTACATTTTTGCAAATCAAATTCACCGTTTTTCCCTATTAAATTCCCCCTTTTCCAAGTAAAATTAACTCTTGCTAATTAAATTTAAAAAAAGAACAAAAATAGAAATAGTTAAAATGGCTTACCTTATAACACAAAACTTCAGGCCACCGAGTGGTGTTTGGAGGCAATTACTACCTAACAGCACTGTAAAACATTGAATGATGGGTTGAAACAACTAGCTGCAAGTCTGTGAAATGTAGCTCTCGTTTATGCCACTATAGGTTTTGAATCATTGGGTATGTTGTTCCACAGTACCGTTTTTAGCTAATGGCACCAGTTTCTACTAGGGTCTTCAGGCAGATACAGACAAGTTTTGAGTTTATCTAATAGGGTTGGAGAGCCTTTAAATAATTATTTATTTCATGTTCACACATTTCTATTGCTAGCAATTCGGCTTGAATTTTCTGAATTCCTTTAATGTTTACTGGGGCAAGTTGACATTGGTAGGATTTTTTTTTTAAAGGGGTTCGCGTTAACCCCATTCATAATGCCATCATATAAACCCTCAGGGTATTTTTGGGAGAAAAAAAGCTCAAATCGAGAGCCACCAGACCTTTTTCTTAAGCGCCATTGCCAATGTTTTAACTATCCCCACCAGATACTGATTGATGTCCCAATATTCAAGAAGGAATGAAATCAGGAATGAAAATTAGACATTATTCGTTAATAAAAAAAAAAAAATTATATTTAACAGCTTTTTATACATACTGGTAATTCACAATTTTGTGTGTGCTCAATAACACTTGCTATAAGAGGTGGAATTTCGACAATTGTGCCCGATATTAGATGGGTATAGTAAGTTGTGTCACCTTTACTATAATACATTTTCGATCTTTTGCTGAAATAATCATTGTAGAGCGATACATGACCGACACTTTTAAATTTTTTGTAATGTCTAGAGTAAACTTCAATATCAGCCCGGAGACTTTCCGACTGTGATAAATTTGATGCTGAGCAATATGAAATTCTAAATGGGACTTCTAAACTTCGATAAATTTCTGTTACATAATTAATTAGATTTTCAAATTCTAAATTTATCGTTTTGTTACAACCAATTATGAAGATTTGTACTGCACTTTTCTGATGGACTGTGTACAAGCCTTCGTTCTTACTTTTAAGACTGTATTTCCTTCCTTGACTTACAAGGCGTATTGGTAAATCTCCACTTATAACCGATTTGTAGAAGTAACTTAAAAACGGTATAAATGAAGCCGCGCCGTGCAAATACAAAAAATCACTATCAGTCAATTTTCCCAATGAGATTATATTTTCACTTGAAAGTTCTTTAATGATACTACGACAAAAATCTGGATTTGAAAATGGCGTGAATTTATTTTGAATCAGCCTGCTGGTGAAATAGTTCAGAATTGAAATTTCAAGCAAGGCGCCACCTTTCTTTAAAAAATATTGCATCGGCGATAAAAATTCTAAAATGTCTAACTGATGTCCGATATTTAAATGACTATCACTTTCTTTCTGTTCAAAAGAAGAAGAAAATAATTCAACTTCATTATCTAAAGTTTTGTCGTCAATTAAATTTGGTAGTTTGAAAGAAAATGAAAATAATTGTGCTTCTATTTGTTCAATAATAGACTTAAGCATTTTAAAATCTTTTCTCAATATTTTTGCTGTGTTGTTCAAGCTAGATTTTCTTTCCTCGCAATCTACCTCGTTCAATTGAACTATTTCTTCGCTAATTTTACCTCTTGCAATTTCAATTTTGGCCTTTTTGTCATTCAAATCTTGATATCTTTGAGCCAAATCTTTCAAATTGGACAAATCGAGCGTTATATTCCTCCGTTTCATACTTTCTAGCATTTCGGGCGAATCGCATTGCAAATATTCATCTAATTCTAAAATAGGGTTCAAAGAATAATAACGCTGTAAACTTTTAACAGGGAATCTCCGGGCGTGCATGAAATTTTGAGTAGTCGCTCTATAAATTAAAAGTAACATTTTGGGTGACAATTTTTTTGTTTTGTTTTTTATAGTTAAAATACTAATTGAGAGGAGTTTGCGTTTCTATTTTTCTCTTCTTTGCAGGCTGAAAGCTTCCATGCCCTGCTGCACGCTCAGATTCTTCAATAGTATAAGGTTCCAGTTCTAGAGCCTTTAATCTTCGTTTATGCACCTTGGTTTTGAAATGATCATCTAGTGCATGCTGATCAATAAAATATCGTCTGAAAAAAAAATCACATTGAAGTCTATTAGTTTTAAACTGATTACTGATTTGCATAAGCTCAAATGTGCATATGCATCTACAGAGTTGAGCCTATCATTGCCTCACAGCCCACTGGCAATTCCAGCTTTTGTAATTTAAATAAATTGTCTACAGGATCCAGGGGCTATTAACAGCTAGCTCCTTTAAGTTCACACAACAGTTCCTAAATCCAAACCCATTCACACACTCGCTTTTCAATTATTTGCACAACATTCGCTCAATATGGTTGAGGTGTACTCGTTATTCCTACCTTTTATACCTATTATGTATATAACCTAATTGAGGGTCGATGTGGTACTCTTACACCACTCATTCACACTAATAAATACATTCACTCAACACACTAGTGTACACAACTGAGCATTTGCACATTAAAATCAAAAATTTCCTCCAAGAATAAAGACATCAATACATCAGATTTTTCTACATGCCAAATGGACTAATAAAACCTTTGTTTTTTTTTACCATAGTCTGATTTTAAATCATACTCGAGATATTTACTTTTTGCATTATTTCAACCTTTCTCAGCTTTTTCCTGTTAAGCTCTCGTATCTCAAAAAATATCGATTCTACTGTAAATTTGATTACTTCATTGGAAAGAGGGGGAAAATCAGTTACAACATAAACTTTCATGAAAATGAAAAAGTTCAAAACTTTTGTCTTAAGTTTAAGTAAGATTTTCCTTGGTTCTGCAAATACTGCCAGATATGGCAGAAAAGTTGTTCCTTCTAACGAGCATTTAAAATGCAGATGTGTACTTCCATTTTTGAAAGATTGCAAATTACCAGTGCAAAATGAACTGGTAAAAATTTTATAACTTGTGAAAGGTTGAACCAACATGAAAAGTGAAATATCTCAAATACAATTGAGAATCAGACGTCAGACAATTGGGGCTTTTTAATACAATTTGATGTTCAGGACAACCTCCTAAGGTATTGACAACTGTTACAGGACACCCTGGACACACAGATAGTGGTAGTTGGCAAGAAACATGTCTCCAGTATGTCAAATATAATTAGATAAATGAAAATAAATCAGTTTTATACTGTATGAAAATATGGAAAAAACCAAAAACAATAACATAAATTAAACAAAAACCTAGTTATTACTTGGTCAATAATTATATTTTGTCAAAACTGTTTTCTACGTTCAATTAACATTTATTAGCTCTGGGATTTTTCATATAAACTTAGTTGATACTTACGCACAATGCAAACAGTAAAATTGAGCGTCACCAGCTTTATCAGGATCAACTTCTTGATTTAATAACTGGCTCGCTTTTTCTGCTTGTAAATCATCATTGATCTGCAATCAAAAAATAAAACTATGAAACCAATGGATAAAGTCAGAACTAGTAAGGAGAGATAATTAATTAATCATGACTATTACCAGATTAATATAACAATAATTTGAGAAAAATTTCTTGTTTACCACTCTCAACATGACATGCAAGAATGGCACAATTACACAGAAGACAAACACTTTGAGCCCTGAAGATGATCTCAACAAAGGTCGAAACGTCGCACGAGAAAGAAAATGTTTTTCTGATACTTACATCACACCAGACCACATCTCATGATGGCTGAATAATTTCTTGTTTAGTTTTAAAATAAATTCTTTTAGTCATCTAATTTATTAAAATTACATGTTGAATTTTGATTGTGAGATTTCCTTGTTAATGTTTACAGCAGTTGTAGCTTGACCATTTCAGATCACTTTGGTCTGCCTATCCTAGCCATGTAAGTTTTTCAGATAAATTTTGATGTGCTTGTCATCTTTAGTGGTTGGTTTAGCCAAAGAAACTCAACAAACCAAACTGCGAGAAAAGGTAGACCAAGTTGATCGGAAATGATTATGTTAACATTTAAAATATTTTGGTGCGTCAACAAAAATATAGTTTGATGGTTTCTGACCATCCACATCCACCTACAGACTGCAGTTTAGCCAGTCAGTTTCAGTTGGCTCAAAACATCCAGTGATTCTATTACAAAAATTTCAGATGGTATTACATTGAATGCAATCTTTAAATAAGTTGAACTGAGAAAAATGGACTGCTATGAGTCAAGCTCTTGAGTATTACCTCATGTTTGTCAAAGAATAAAACAATTCCGAAATGTTTTAAAAATGAAAATTGACTTTAAACAAGCCAAGCAATTTTTTTTCTTTTATGATGAGAATTAATCAAGCTTTTGTGATGTAAAGGAAACAAATAAATATATATAAAAAAGTGATTCTTCTCGTTTTCTATTTACCATTCTGCGGTTTGAAAGTAAATTAGTAAAGAATTGAAGTTGCCAATTAATCACGTGGTTGTTGGAATTTCTGTCAAGGGTTAAATTTCCTCGAAATGAAGCCGAATACTTACTTCGTCCAAGTCCTTTTTCCTCCTTTTCGTCCTCCACCTTTTTTTGAGAGGATCGCCGTAATGGATTTTCTTCCTTCTGTACGGACCTGGCATAATGAAGATGAACGAAAAAGGAAGGTTTCACGTTCGCGGCTCACGTTCGTAGAACGTGCGTAACGAAACGAAGAACTAATCTGTCACTGGAACAACCATCGTTCAGGATCGCAGAACAAGTCTGGGGAGAGGGCAAAGTTTTGGAAAATTGCCGTTGTTCCCATCCCTCCTTTTCTTGAAATATTTGATTTAGAAAACACAGAAAAAGAATAAAAAAATATATATACCATATAATAAAAAAAATGAACATATACTATTTTATCACTGCATAATTATAGTAGTGTAGTATTTTTATAGTATGTATAATAAAACATATACATATAATAAAATATATGGTATATGTATACTATATATACAGAAAGATAGATAGAAATTTGTCATAGAAGAACAATTTAAAGGTGTAACAGCTAGGGCTAATCTAGGAATTTGCTATAAGATCTTTGCTAATAAAAATATTTACAATCAAAATTCATGCTATTTGAACCTAAACAGCTCAAAAATGAATAGAGACATTTGTAATTCATTTTTATTCCATTAATTATAAATAAATCAACCAAATTATTCTTATTAGTTGGATAAAACAAAATAGAAAGTACAAACCAAAAACGAAAAATTTGTCAATCTCATTTTTAATAACAACATTATAAACAAACATCTTTTCTCATTTTAATCCAGTCGTATTCTCTTTAACCATGGAAAGACATAATTTTGAACAAGAATTCGCAAATTGTTGCGAGAATGAGTCATCAAGGTCACGGGCATGTGGAGATTACAAGTCCACGAGGTTTATGCAGCACACATGAGCTGAACAAGTCCCGGACCTTTTAGGCATGGGGTACGAGTCTACCCAAGCATTTAACCCGTCGGGTCTTGGTCGCCCACCCTGCATATATATATAAGTGGAGATTGTAGAGGCAATTGGCACTTGGCATTGCTCGGAGCATGGTCTTGGTGGCTTTAACCTGATTCTGAGTGACTGAGTGAGCCAATAGGAGGCCTGGTAGTGGATCTCTCAGTGCATTATGACATTAACGGAGAACAGAAATATTGTCATTGCTGCCAGACGGAACCTTTTCCACAGGGCCTGCCAGATCCTAAATGGAGTGTAAGATGTTTTAGCAAGGGCTTTATCAACAAGGCCACATTGTACGCCCCTTTGAGATGACCTGTACATGTTGCAATGAGTGCCTAGAGAAGATGCTGTTATGCTTACTGATGTGTCACGTTTCTGTCTTTATAGTGATAGTAGGTGCTGAAGAGTCTACCGAGAGCAGGATTGCATACAATGCCCTAGTTTGCTGCTCCCTTCAGTGCAGTTTGAAGGAGGCTGTGTAAACATTTTTTATCATTGCTCATTACTTCCTTTGTTGTTGTTTATATATTTTTATTGTTTAATTGTTTAATTAAATTTTTATAATACCTCCTGATTTCCTTTATATGTGTTTATATGATGTTTTCATTAATTGTTTGTCATTCCTTGTCACTCCCTTTATATATTTTTATACATCTCTATTTATTCTATATATTTATTGTACATTTTTATATAATATATATTCTCTGTTTATATATTTCTATTGATTAATTATTTAATTAAATTTTTATCATTCCTTGCCACTTCTTTTATATTTTTATACACATGTATATTATAACACAATAATTACAATTTTTTTATTTGTGTGTGTTACGATGAATAGGTATATATTTTTAATTATTGTTATATGTATTTTATTATTAATTAATTAGTGGACTAATTGACCAAATTACTTATTTCAAGTAATAAGACCAAATTACTTATTTCAAGTAATAAGACCAAATTACTTATTTCAAGTAATAAGACCAAATTATTCTTTTTAAGTAATGTTGTGTGAAAGATCAGAAAAATAATTAAAACACACAGAGGGTCGGTGATCTTAATCTATCTAGTGCCATCTCAAAAAAAAATTTCATTTAAATTAATTTTTTTTTAATGTAAGGTCTCGGTTGAGATGAAAAAGTGAGTGTCCAAGTGGAATGAAGTCATGATTGCTCAAGTGATTAGTGAAGTGGTGTATTGAGCCAAAGGTCATGGGTTCGAACCCTGCTCATGACACTAACTTTTTCATCTCAACCAAGACATTACATAAAAACAATAATTATTATTTATGTTTCAGTTATTCATTATGACTTATGTATAGTTTAAACTCTTGTAGAACTTGTAACTGGGTATATTTACTACATGGGTAAATTAATTAATTAGTTAAAAAAGTAGATTGATGAATATTTCATTGTGACACTGAATACTTATTCTTATATATTTGTGTGTTTTTTACTTATATAGTTCTGCAAATAAGATTTTGTAAGAATAAATAAACCAAAGTGAGTTTGAAAGAAGGCGGGGAGGAGTCGTTCATGGTTCTCAGACTTGTTCGTTCATCGTTCACATCGACTCCATCTGTAAATCCTTAACAGCTTATCAGTATTTTGCTACCTACCAGTTTTCTGTATTGGGATTTGTGACAGATTTAGAATGGCATCGCAGATTTTGCAAAAATCCGTTTTCGCTTTAAACGGAAATTTAATCAAATCCATCCGGTAAGTTAAAAAAAAAATACTGTCGGTATGATTTTTCTATGACCTTTGCTATCGACCTTGTTATATATATTTGATTTTCATGCAGATATACTTCCTTGGCTCTTTTAGTTCAGCTATAAATTTAACATATAGAATGTTTAGATTATTTAATCTACAAGTTATCAAAAAGTGACTACCTTCAATATTTTCACTTCATTATTAGACAGGCTTTGTCTATAATGAAAAAATGGTATTAACTGTTTTAAAGAAGTGCAGACAAAAGGAGCGAGCACAAATGAACAAAATCTGAATCTGTTGATCGGCAGGGTAGAAAGAGAACCGTCGAATTTGGCTCTTGGAGAGTAAAGACCAGTGAAGGTACATCCAATTCATGGTTGTTCCCACTACACTGTAGCATTACATTTGAGACGGTGGACCTGCTTACTTGGTCTGCACCTCCGAGGAGTAGGAATATTTATATCGACAGTGGACATGTTCCGCTGTTTCTTCTTCTGGGCAATATTGTTCTGGCTTGTTTTCACTGCTCCGAGTATATACAGCAACATTTCAGCCATAGTACTGTAGGTTTAGTAGCTTTCTTATTGGATTCTGCAATGACTTTTTAATGAACATTTTTGCCTCTATCCATCGCACCAATCCCAGTGAACCAAGGAATTCTTAACCCTTTGATAGTTCTGCGTTTTGGACAATTTGGTATGGTGTTAAATGGTTCAGGGATAATGGGTGTACCCATCGACCCTTCCTTCACTAATTTATCAGCCTCATTGCCTTGTATGCCCTGCAAACAAGGGTAATTTTGTTGTTTTCCCTAATGTCTGACCGGGCCATGATGCCATCTCAAACTACTCTGGACTTATGAAGTTTATGCCTTTGAAAACTTCATTCCATTGAAGCAATGACTCTTAACCCATTGATTGGTTATGCATTTTGGGCAATTTGGTATTGCTCATTGATAGAAAATTAATAAGCTGTAAGCTCAGCAGCTGCATTCACTTCGCTTTACTTTCCTATCTGATTTCTACCAACTCTTTCTCTCTTCAGTATTTAGCAGAGGAATTTTTCTTCCAACTTCCTATTATAAAATTTTTTGTCGTATACACTTTCTTTTATGCTGGATCATTTATTTTTAAGTAAATTTCTTGGGTTATTGTCATCTGATGTTTCTCTTGTTTTTATTACTATTCGTTCAAATTTTATTTCTTATCCTTGAATTATGTTCTACTGTGAATTATAATTTTCAGATCTCAAACGATCTACACCTGCTCAAAAGTGAACAATTGCAATGCTCCTGATCCAAACAAAAATAATGAACCTTCGAAATTGGATAACAGCCTTGCCCTTTCGGCGAAAGTAGAGCCTCTCACACCCTTTGAGATGATCACAGTTGAAAAGGTGAGAAAATCTATAAAATAAACACCAATAAAATTAGAGTCTCAGAAAATAAAACATTTAATAGAAGGTGTGTACATTTATTGTTTAAAATTTTTCAGGAGAATCTATCTCCAATTACTGGAGTGCCTGAGGAGCACGTAAAAGGAAGGAGAGTTAGAATTAGTTTAGCTTCCAAAAACCCAATGCAATCTGGAACGGATAACACTCACAGTTGGGTCATGACGTTTGACACAAGGGTGAGATGGGAGAACCCTTTAATGGGGTGGACGTCGACGTAAGTAAATTTCAAGGACGAACCTTACTTTTTCAAGTCAATTCATGTCAATACGGTTTCAGAGGTGATCCGCTGTCTAACATGAGCCTCGAGTTTACAAGTAAAGAAGACGCTGTCAGTTTCTGCGACAAAAATGGGTGGGAATGGTTCATCGAATCCGAGAAGCCGAAGGCGTTCAAAGTGAAATCGTATGGTTACAATTTCTCTTGGGATAAAAGGACCAGAGTGTCCACAAAATAAATGTTATCAGAGATTCTGTTTTAAAATGTTTGAACATATTGTATAGTTAGGAAAGAAACATAAAAATTTTATTTAAATTCTTTGAAGCAATGAAAGATCCTGGAATATAATACAAAAACCGATAGAATAAAGAAATATACAAATGAATTAGTGTTTTTTTATGTACCACACTTGAAACTAGCATAAGTACAAATTTGTCTAAAGCAACATAAAAAGAACTAAACTGTTTGAAGACTTAAAATGTGTGAACATATTCAGAACTTGGTCTGTGTTCATTTCCTTTAGTGTGGGTAACATCTGCCCAACTCCGACACACCTCAGGCCCAATAGAGTACCATTATGACCTGACAGGGTGCACAACAGCCAGAAACAAAGGGATGAGTGGTTAAAAAGCTTTACACTGGACTTAAAATCAATAAGGGAAAGGGTGATGAGGATTCACGAGAGTTGTTATCCCAAGAAGCTTGAGCGTCTTTTTAGAATGTTTTATGCATCCTTGTGCTGCTACTACTGAAAGAAAAGTTTCTGGTTTAGTTCAATCAGGGCTTCCTTTATCACCTAATATTCCATGCCTTAAGGTCTGTTACTTGATACAATGTTCTGAGGTTCAAGACAAATAAGAAATACATATTACGCAGGGTGGGCCGAGGGGTTTAATGCCTGGGTAGACTTGTGTACCCCATCCCTAAAAGGTCCGGGACTTGGATGATTCTGTTGTGTGTCCTGCAAAAATCTCTTGGACTTGTTCACAAACCCTAAGATTTTGGACCATTTTATCTCGGTGAGTGATTTGGTGATGTCCTCTCCTTCAAAGATTTCAAATCTGGACCTAGTATACCTATCACACTCTGCGAGGTAGTGCCTTGTCGTTTCTTCTTTTATTTCGCAAAAACAGCAAAAGGTTTCTGGTAGAATACCCATTACAGAAAGATATCTTCTTTAGTGGGCAGTGTCCCGTCAGCATACCGATCAGCCTCCTAATTCCTTTCCTTGAGAGGATGATAGAGGAATAAAAAGCCTTTTTGATTCTGCTGGTTTGATCATCTTAACGAAGTCTTTCAATTGCCTGTGTCCGGGGGATAGATTCCACTCACTAAGGAATTGTTTCATGCCCCAGTTATTGATACTTACTTTCGGTGTGCTCATACAATGAGGTAATACCGGTTGTGGCCTGACAAACGCAGTATTATTGCCTTCTTTGGTCAGGCTATCCACCTCTTCATTGCTATGGTGTCCTTTATGTGCTGGTATCCAAATAAGGGTTACCTTGTTCTCAAACCTGGAAGAGATTCTATTGATAGGATCTATAGTTTCCTCCAAAGCTTTGAGGTTGACAAATCTTTTTGTAATGACTTAAGACTAGCCTGGCTGTCAGAAAAAATTCTAATATCTTTTCCCTTAATTTTATCTTCTGTAAGTGTTCTACAACACACATTAATGGCCCAGACTTTCACCTGAAAAATGGAGGTGTTGTTGCCAAGAGGGGAGGAGATGCTGATTCCTAATTTAGGTGAGTAGATTCCTGCACCACTCCTTCTACCTTTGATAAGTGTATCACCTGTGTAGTAGTCTATGTTGCGATGGTCATCACCCAAACTATAAGTATATTCACAAGGAGTGACTACATGAAATTTGCGCTCAATAATCAATCTTACTCAATAGTTGTGAGATTTTCGAGTGACCTATGTTGTTGCACTTATGATTCCAGCTGCCCTTGCTAATTAATCTGTAGCAGCTGATTAGCGCTCTGAACTTAACCTAAATATGAAGAGGTGTGGTACTGGCTGATTACAAGTGCTAGGGTGGGTGTGGTTGAAAATGCTCATATCATCTTCAGACAGCCTAGTCTTTGAAATGACCTTAATTTCCACCATACTAAAGCTGTGAAAAATAATTAGGTACAATAATTGCAGTATATAGCCATTTGGCTACCCATGGTTTGATACCCCATGTTTTACTGACAATTTTCCTACATTGTACCATTGATACTGTGCCTTTCCTGTATATGTTATTAATATGACCTTTCCAATCATGCTTCCTGTCAAGCGTCCCACCAAGGAATTTGATCGAATCCACTAACTTTAATTCTATGCTCTGAAATTAAGGAGAACCCCTGTGAGGCTGAAATCCGTCATTGGTAGCAATGATATCTATTTTAGCTAAATCGGTGGTTGAAAGGGAGTGTCGACAGTGACCTGATATCAACAATGATTATCATCATGTATTAGTTTTGAGTGGTTCTCCAGTCACGGGGGCTGTGCATGGGAGAGCATCTCCATACCAGATTGTGTGGGATGCTGGAGTGTTCGCCCTTTAACCGTAGTGCTGTAAGTTGTGCCAGCTTTCAAGCAATAGCCTACTTGGAACTCTTTAGTAACACCCTAAGTAGTATAAGTGCTCTATTGTACTTTAGTAAAAAGTATGATTTATGATTATCTATGCAGTAAATAATCCTTAGACCCTCCCAAATGGCTCATCTACACCAGAGATAGGGCTTATATTAATTATAATACATAACACTGATTATGCAGATGCACATAATTCTTTATTAGAACTAACAGATTTTTATTTTGACTACAATTTTATTTACACCACCATATATTATTCAATTAAAAAAAAGTTTAAAGAGCAAAAAGTGAATAAACAATAAAGTGCAATAATCCAAATAAATCTAGGATGTTTGTTGCTTTATCAATGTTTAATTTAGAAATTGTCATGGCTTGTTTTTTCCTATTTTTTCCTGTCTTTTATTGATTTTTCATTTATTTCAATTTATTTTATTTTTTAAATTTAAGCTTTTCCACTTATTTGTTTGTACAAAATTGGACAATAGTCATCCCATTGAGCTTGGTAGAGGTTGCCAGCTACCGGATTGCCGAGGTTGTATTTCTTGGCGAGTTTACTGATTGAAAACAATCCTCTGTTGTCTCCAGACCTGAAACATGGAAAATTTTGTCTTGCGTTAATTTTGAATTGGACATTCACGCTTTATGAACATACAATAAGAGAAGACTACTTGCAATGAAACAGGAGATTAAAAATAATAACTGATGGAGTGAGTGTGTAGTTGAACCTTCACAGTCGTTTTCAACAATACGGATTTCGAGCCTACAGTTCATCATCAGGCTATAGAGCTTCTTCAACCTGATGATGAGCTGTAGGAAATCCAGATCGTTGAAAACAACTTACAATGAGTAGGAACTATTTTTTTTTAAATTGCAATGGGATTTATTCTGATTTTTTTACTCCTAATCATAATTAATCAAGAAAGTTTCTACTTTTAAATACATTTTGTAAAATTTTGATATATTTTTATTGAAGTTAAATAAAATTAAACAACGTACTACTACTAAACAATATACTTGGAATTACGCTGAAAACAAGAAAAGAAAAGACTAGAGAAAAAGATAGAATATACTTCAACTATGAAAAAGATAAAAATAACGGGCTTGCTGTTCCAGAGGTTGCAGAGGTCATAACAATCCTTAAGGTGTCACCATCTTTAGAGAGAGAAAAGAGAGAGAGAGAGAGAGAGAGAGAGAGAGAGAGAGAGAGAGAGAGAGAGCTGTCTCTTATACACAT
>CM077101.1:32392221-32469800 GCA_039619505.1 Cimex hemipterus
ATATATATATATATATATATATATATTATATATGACATCAAAATGACCACCCTCAAAAGTTGTCAATGCAAGAGAGAGTAAGTTCTTCTTAAGAGAAAGGAAATAGTATATTCTAACAGGTATGTTTACAGGACATGTCCTGGTAAATTAATACTTGAAAAAAATGGGACGATAAACAGACCAATGTCGATTATGTCTTTAGGAGAAGAAGACAACAGGGCCATGCAATTGCTAAAAAAGGCTATCTGTAAATTGTTTAGCAAAATTGGTTCCAGTCATGAATGAATTTTATATAACCAGGCAGCAGACATCCTAGGTAGAAAAGGAAGCCGCCGAACAACACCTAGGCCTATATATAGCTACGTGGGCATAAACAAGAACCAAAAAAGAACTGGCATCGTGGGTTAGTAGAGGACACAACATGAACTGGGAACCTAAGTCAGATACGAGGCAAACAACACGGGAGAAAAAGGAAGCCCTACTCAACAGAAAATAATTAAAAGCCAATGTATATTTATGAAGCTTGTTCCAGCAAAACACTGACAAAAGCAAAAAATTGACTATTTACAGATGATCAAAGACGAGTATGTCCGTAGGAGAAAGACGACAAAACCCATTCAACTGCCCTGCAATAGCTAGGAAAAGGTGTGGTACATAGAAAAGCCATTCTGAAACTGAATAAATACCATAAAGAAAAAGTACGATAAGAAAATTATTTGACAAGGTGAGCCCCAGGTAATGAGGGAGTTTCAGCCAACGAGCCAGCTAAAAAGAACAGACCATACCCATGCAATACCCCGCAGTAGCTAGAAAAGCCATTCTGAAACTGCCTTAATACAATAAAAATTGAGATAACCACTTCTTTTTGAGCAGGCAGTTTATTTAAATTTTGCAATGGATTGTTATAAAAGTTGAATAAATTCTTGCATCTATTGTCTTTTGGCGGATGCGCATAATAACATAAATTTCTCCTCATAACACGTAAATACATTTTAAACTTGCATCTACAAGTTAGCGTCGCTTTGCATAAATTGAAAAGATGTGGCAGTTTAAGTTGAAAAGATCAAGGTAAAAAAATACTCTTTAATAAATAAGAAATAAAATAAATAGTTCAGGAAGTGTTTCAAACACAAATATTTCATACTTATTTTATATAGTTTATAGTTTTAAACTAAAAAAAATAGTTTAATATCATTTCTTTCTTTTAGCTAATTTATTAAAATCAATAAGAAACTCCTTTGCCCTGAAATCAAGGTAGGGAAATTACTTCATCACAACCTCGTTAAGTGTTGCAAAATTACATGTTATCACGATGGTAATAAGTAATAATTATAAAATGGTATTTCATTTTTTGACTTTAAATTATTTTCAAACTAGAATATTAACGTTTAACAAATAATTGCTTTTTATCACTTGATTATAGAGAAATTTGAGGTTTACTCGATGTATCTGAAAAAAGAAAAGAAAAAAGGACTCTTGTGAGAATAGCCTTCAAATACAATAAATATTACATATACAAATAAATATGTTTTTACAAACAATAAAAGAATGTAAGATGCAATATTTGGGGTGTGTAATACATCGCGCCTTTGAGAGCTACTGTCTCCACTTCCGTACCTATAGCACACCGGTGAGTTCTAGTTGATGATACTTGATTAGTAGAGGCCCGGTTGTGGTTGAATTTCTTCTACGGCTACGTTTTACTTTTCAAAACACTTCCTACTGGAGGCAATTGCACCACGGTTGGTTAGTAGGTGTGCTGATGTCTCCTCTGCTTCCCTGAAGAATCTGCCGTGTTTGGTTATACCAATCTTCTTAAGATGCCTATTCAGTGTCCTGTCAGGATTCGTAGTTTTTCCCCGCTTCCTTCGATGCATTCAGTTGGGTTTCCCTTCCAAAACTTGCTACAAGGTTCTTGGACTTTTTATGTCCAGTGAATTCAACCGTTTCGTCATTTTTCATTTCGTCTTTTTGTCTATAGTATATTCGTTGATAGTGTGAATCTTTATGACGCGCAGAAGGGCTCAGGACCTTTACCAGCGGTATAACAGCCCTTTTTGTTGCAAGATGATAATTTCAACAAAACTACCACATCCATGCAATTTATGTCATAGCGACGCGAACTTGCAAAATCTTTTTTTATTATAATCTGCAATTTTTGGTGTATGTATAATTTGATGATAGGTGTAATTACAAATATTTACATATTTACACTGAGGGGAGCCAATAATCAATATTATTTTCCCACTTCACGACCTATTCCTCAGAATGGAGTTCGCAGGGTCATTTCCTCTTGAGTCGCCTTATGATATTGTAAGGATGGGTTCTGTTGGACAATGGTTGGGAGAGATTATTGGGGGTGATGGGAGAGATTTTAGTGGAACTTGGTAAATTTCCGATAAATGGGATTTTAAGGTCGTCGTAGAGGGTAGCATTGAAGACATAATACGGAGCTTTTATAAGGAGGACTTTAGAAAGAATTGGAAACGTTGGATATTGGCAGGTATAGCGGTTCCTCACAGTTCTGTACTACTTTTGGGCCAAAGCCCGCATATGTGTCCGGCTGGCAGAGAACGGTTGCTTCATGTCCCCCACCTAAATTAGAAGGTGCAATTACTTGGCTCCATACAAAAAGCGCGCACGAATGCTACCCAATTTCATAATTGTGCTTGAGCACGGTATTTGGGCCCCCCAGTTACGATTCTTGGAGGAACCGGGGTTGTTCTGTTACATGTAGTAATAGTTGAGTATACCTAGTTCGTGTTGGGAGTGAATGTGTAATATGAGAGGGTTGATGACGGAATATCGAGTACCCAATCTACTCTCAATTAGGTTTAGTTGTAATCGAGTACTTCACCATCCTAACTGAATAAATTTATATAAATAGGAGTGGATACATTTCAGAATGAATGGGATGGGTTGAATCGAGGACCTGACTGTGTTGGGTGCTGGTGACCAACCTGTTGACAGCACCCCCCCTTCACCGCGAGGCCAACCACGGTGGCTGGACGGACTTAGGTCTGTTCGGAAAAGGTGGAATTGTCGGTGGACTACGAGAAGCGGAGAGACTCAAATCAGCACATGTTTGTACGCACATGTGCGGATCTGGGCCTGTATAAATCCAAATTCAGTTACGTTTATTTTGTCCTAATGGGTTGTATTTTGTAAATTGTAAGTTTATTCTTCGTCGATATCTTAGATTGTCTTCCTATAAGCTTGTAGAGAAAACTGTTATGGTATTTTCGTTTCAGTAGTGTATACTGATTCAAAATTAAGCGTGAGCACCTAGGTGCATCCCAGGATGACGAACACAGTCGGATTTGGGGATAAGTACATTTGTAGTTGGTTGTGAGATATTTGCTTCCTATGTGAACTGGAGCACTTGGTTTCATTTATTTTCATTTTCCATTAGCTGCACCATTCTGCTAATCGTGTGGTACGTGTAGACCTTCTGAAGTGAGACTCTCTGAAAAACGAGAAATTTTGTGCAATTTTTGGAATTGAAATTTTGAAAACTTGTGTGCCTTGATTTGCTTTATGGTTTCGGTCCAGCGATTTGGCCAGATGGGAGAACATTTCACCTTTTTCAGTGGGTGTCTAAATTCTCTCTCTCTCGCCGGTTATGTCGGTCCAGAAACACACTCGGATTGGATATACTAGGAAAAGATCAGGGACGACCGAACTCATAAATGTTTGCAATTATGCGCTTGCGTAGAGGACGGCGTATTCGCGACGATTACCGTCATTTTCGTCAGTATCATTAAAAAACATTCACCTTCTAAGTTAATAATTATATTTTAAAGTTTGTGTGAATGTCAAAGGAAATTATGGTATGGGACCGGGAGAATGTCGAATAGGGGTGTGTGCATTCGGGTACGCGATATAGGTCGGCATTGATTTCTGGATTCTGTCCGGTTTAATGCAACCCGCTCCAGGTCTTGAATACCCTAGACTGTAACCCACATTTGCGACAGCTTCTCCACCTCGCAGTGGCAAAATGTCATGGGGTCGATTTTATAGGCCCAGCCAAACGGCCAAATTTATTCATTTACGCTTATTTATATTTATTTAGTTTTATGATAAATAATGACAACTCAATTAAAAAATGAATATATTTTGTTCAAATGAAACAGAGTGAACTTTTTGATTGTTTTTTATTCACTAATTTGGTGGTCCGCTTGACCAATTAATATCTTACAATTAATTAAGGTTTTCAGTTGAGATAAAAAGTCAATGGCACGAGCGGGATTCGAACCCACGATCTTCGGCTAGATACGCCGCTTCTATACCACTTGAGCTATCGTGACCTCGATCCACTCTGACATCAACTTCCCATCTTAACCACACCTTTTGAATTTTCTCTCCTTTTTGCCATTTTTTCAAATGTCGTGTAATCTATTTAATACTCGGCAACAAATGAAATGGCCACGGAGAGCTTTAGTGAAGTATACTTCATTTTAAACTTATTAAATTCATTAGTTTCGTGGTCCGCTTGACCAATTAATTTAGTGTCTTAGTGGTATAGAAGCGACGTATCAAGCCGAAGATCGCGGGTTCGAATCCCGTTCGTGCCACTGACTTTTTTATCTCAACTGAAAACCTTAATTAATTGTCTTGAAATAGAGTTGATCAAGAGAAGGATGTTCTGTATTCTTAACTTTCAAAAAATTATTTCAAACACTCCTAAAGCACGGAACCTCATGGGATCAATTTAATTTTTTGCCAAAAATGTAGTTGAATTTTTTTTTATATTTAAAAAGGAGGAGTAAGGTTTAACAATTTTTTTTGATGGGCAATGATCGCCAACTGGGGAAAAGTCATCTTGTGACAAACCATACGATAGATAAGAGTCGATAATCAATCACTAGTTTTTTTATCTCTCCGCCTTTCAATTTCCACGGAAGTTGTACAATTTGGGTCAAGTTAAAAAAAGTAAAATCAGTAGCTTTCTATGAAAATTGGGAAATGGGAGATCAAGTTTAACTCCCGGGGGAAATTTTTTTCCTCACGAAAGATCACGAAAATTCCATTCCGCAGGGGTTTGAGCGTATTTGCATTTTTAGTCAAAATAAATGTATTCACCGCATCAGGCCTTCATGGAAACTTGGATCGTTTTTTAAACGACTTCGCCATTGCGGACATCTAGTTGGCAATTTCATTCCGCATGACATACGGCCTAATCGTGACGTTGTACGATGAGAGTGGGAGATATGGTAAAAGAATATCCTATCTAGTCAATAAACCTGTTAACAATACTATAATGCACGCTTTAATATGGAGGTTCTATATATGTATATTCTGCTAATTTCTACAATAATCTTAAATTGTCATGATTCACAAAACAACGACAGTTCAGCACTTAACATTTTAAAATCCGTTGGTCTGTAATGGCCGACAAACTGAAATAGATAATCCGTCGGTCCAACCATGGGCCAAGGACAACTAGAGGAGGAACGAAGTGATGACTGCATTACGAATTGGCCAAACCAGACTAACGCAACACTTATTTGTAGGTGCGAACAAGAGAAAACACAGAAGTGATTATAGCGAAAATTTGATTTGATATTTTCTGATTTTAAATTAAATAATAAATCTCTTTATTGGGTTTGCTTGTTTTTGCATCCTTTGATGGAAGACACCCACCTCCAACAGCCTGCACATAGGTCCATTTCGAGTTCTGACATCCTAGTCAGGGTCTGTCGCATTCAGGTTTGTTTGACGGCCGGTTCCATTAGACGAGAGGCTAAAACACTATCCTCTCTGTCTGTATGAGGAAAGACTATGAAAAGTGAGGCCTTACGCACCGTTATGGAAGGGGTGAAGAACATCTTCTTACTCTGCTTAGGGTTGCAGCCTCCCCATTTCTTTAAAGAAATGTTGTGGTGTAGCTCCGTGAAAGCTTCACTCAATACAATAATTTACGCTTTGAGGTCCACACGCCTCCAGTGTTATATGCCACTGCGAGGTCTAGGACGAATACTCCATCCTCACTGGCAGCAAGAGACATGTCCCATCCGGAAACCGGTTTGGAGTTTCGACAGCGACCTACATACCGAATCACGGAGACCAGCGATTAGGCTGGAGGCATTCTTCGTACCTCCTTACAATCTTCCAGTCTCTGGGCACTTGGAAAGAACTTGAGAGCGTCTAGTTGCCAGGTAAACATTCGGCTGGCAAGTTCGGGTCAGCTGTCGCCATTGGCTCCCTCGTACACAGTTGATCCTAAGGAGGAGGATATTGGTATATATAGATTCTTCAGATCATGGATCCGTCATGAACCCATCGGTTTCCTACCGCGTTGCCCGTGAAGATCTTCACTCAGTGACATGTCGCACCCAAGGCCGACCAATTCTCCAACTTCTTCCCGTATAGTCTTTTTGGTAGTGCACGGTGTTTCCAATTGTTGGCGGACCACTCTACACTATACCACGCCAAGGTGGATAGCGGCCTTAGTTATAGCCCCTCCACACTATGGGCCATGACAGACCAATGCATTGATCACGAAGATGGGCACCATGCCACATTGGTCCATAATTGCTAACGTTTCCTGTGGCGTGATGGATGTCAAAGTTGAGGAAATCGCTGCTGCTGCTTTGTGTTTGTGTTAAGGTGTTAATTGCAATAATACAATTATTGACAAAAACCTGGTTGGAAACATCAAAAAGGACCCATGTTGGCCCGGTGTGTGGAATAGTCACCTATCTACTGCGTACTTTGTTCGCACATATTGGCCAAACCTGTCAATTCGTTCAGCCTAGTGCCATATGATGATAGAATCCGGTGGAATGGAATCGGGAGTTTTTGCTGATGAAAACTATTACCTCTGTTTTACCATGTTTAAGTTTTGTTTTACTACCGTCGCAGAAGCGACATTGCGTTACTGTTGTTATCTTTTCTCCAGGAAGAAGAAGTTTACATCGTTTGGGCCCGTTATTTTGTTAAAATATGAACGAAATAGGAAGGTTCCAAAGATAGAGCCTTGAAAAATATCAGAGGCAGTGTTGGGAAAGTGATGGGAAACTCGAAATTGTCTTGTATAGTCCTAACCGGAAACCAAATTGACAAAATGAAGTACTTAACAACCGAACGAGAGGGAAGTATATATATATATATATATATATATATATATATATATATATGGAGTAGAGGTGAATTTGGAATATAGGAATAAACACTACAAGAGTTCTTACAAGATGCAGTACTATATGAAAAGTTTTAAACTTACCTTAATAAATACTTATTTTAATGATTGTATAACTCTTACATGTCTAGATCTTGTCACTTCTGCTGTCCACAGGCAATTCCAGGTTTTTTAATTGACAATAAATTAACGTCAGACCTTAAGAAGCATTTGGGTCTCGGTTGTCCTGGGTCAAATCTCGGTCTTATCAGTCCAGCGTAGAGGTTCAGGTGAATTCAGCGTCCAACCTAATCAGTTTCCCACTAACACCCTCACTCACTCTTATTTACATAGCATTCATTCAT
Organism: Cimex hemipterus; assembly: GCA_039619505.1. Taxonomy (NCBI): domain Eukaryota; kingdom Metazoa; phylum Arthropoda; class Insecta; order Hemiptera; family Cimicidae; genus Cimex; species Cimex hemipterus. Next base: position 32,399,707 of record CM077101.1, read on the forward strand.
GGTGGTGGAATTTTCGATGTTCTTCCACCACCCTTTACACCTATTATTCAACTAACCTAATGCAGGCTCGATGGGCACATTCCGCTTTCGGCCCTGTCTCATTATACATTCACGCTTATAAATCCACTCTCAACACACAATACAAAAATATCGATACTGTATTTATTGTATACGCCCCTTTTCATACAAAAATCGAAGCAGGGAACCCGCTGCTGTACTCCAACATTCTCATATCGGATGGCATTCCTAAGCCAAGGCATTGCACCCTTTCATTAGGTCAGACGACATCTTTTTTTACATGCCGGTAACGCAGGATTTGGCCTAGATGTATCATAGAACATTTGTTCGTATGATAGTCTCGCATGGCCAATCCTTAATCGAGTGACGATGACCCTTTTCTACGAATCAAATCTTCCGAGGTCCGTTTGTCGACAGCGCTCACGATGAAAGCTTTTCTGCCGACCCGACCTACACACATTGCCACATTCTTTTAATCATGTTTTACAGTACTTTCAGAGTCGGGGGGCGGATCGTAGTGGTTTGTCCGGAGGTTGGGACCTTCCGGCTTTAGCTCCCTCGATCGCCTTTAGTTACCCTCCAGACCTATATGTCCGGGTTGACGGACAATAACCACCGTTTGGTGTGACGCTCCTCTTCATGGTTTCTTTCCAATAAGAGCACAACGGCAGAGTCGACGGATGACCTGAAACGGATTTTCATCTGACTGAGTCATTTTACAAGAATTTATTACAAGTTATCGCAATTATTTAAGTTAAAGTTAAGTTAAACCCTATGACGGAGTTATTCGGTTATCAATGTATCTATCATTTATACTGATATAACAAACTTGTTAATCAAACCCTTTATGAATTATTCAGTGGTTAAAAGGAAAATCTTTTATCGCAATGTCGTCATTTTGATATTCGAATTCTGAAAGAATGAGATCGTAATATTGACTGGATTTTCTCCCTGAAGGTTCATTTATGGGACCTATGTCAATCTACATATTGACTACTTTTCAATCGTAGAAGAATATTTTCTCTGAATTAATTAAAGGGATATGTTTTTCAGTTGATTTTATTTTTCAGTTCCAGAAGGCATTGGATCTAGATTTTCTGATGAAAATTTAGCTCATCAATCAAACCGGCAATATCTCTCCTAATAAGATGAACATTTGACTTATATCGATACCGGATTATAAGGGATATCGTGGAAATGAGAGAGTCAAAGAGAGATAGCGAGAGGGCCAGGGTAAAAGGGCCTCTGAAATTCAGTTTATTGGCCCCTCGCCTTTCTTTGCTAAAGAAATAATTGAAGGCTAGGGCGAAAACCAATTCCACAGAGATTGGAATTTAATACCTTCCTGGAGGCAGCCGGGAGACTTTATTAAAGCGATCAAACCTGAAGAATCTCCTGGGTCAACAGCTGATTAGTTTCGGCATTGTTCTAAGAAGTCGTTTTTCCTAGCGCTATATCGTCGACTTGTAGATTAGATTTTAGGGAAAAATCTTAGAAAACACCGGTTGGCCTATCTTTTCAAATTTGCCCTTGGCTGGAACGAACATTTTCAACCACCCTGGTCTGCAAATAGAATCGGAAGATAGTAAAAAATCCAGGGCGTTTCGGACTATTTTGGCGGATTTTTGATATGTTAGGGGAGGTATGAGAGTGATATAACTCAGGCCTGGGGATTGCTGTTGGACGCCTTTCGTCCCATTAATAAAACAGACGTCGCCTCTCAGATTCTATTTTGCCAAAATCCATGCTTGGCAATGTTAGGACTGCGTCGGCCTTCAAAGAAATTTGAAACCGTCTGTGAAAAACTTATGACAATCTGTAGTTACATTTAAGATTGTTTTGCCTTGCTGATGGCCTTAAAATAGGTCGAAAGTTTGGCAGTAACAACTGAATTTTTCATGAACAACATACCGTGATCCAGATTATCATCATCCTCAGTTTTTGCTTTTTATGAGCGTCCAACTTTATGCCTTCTCACTTAGAATTGACATATATGAGAGAGAGGTAGTAAGTAAGTGAGAGAGTGAGCGTGAGTGAGAGTACGAGAATAAGAGAGGGCAGAGAGAGAGAGAGAAAGAGAGAGAGAGAGTGTGTGTAGAGACTGCATGTCATTTCCGACTGTATTTGTTCTCTTTGTTATGTTCGTTATAGTATTTGATGTTGACAAAATGTGAAAAAGAACCATGTTTCGGATTCATTGTAAACAAAAACGAACAGGAGCGATTGGACGGATTCCGAACGCCCCAATTAGTTCTTTCATTTTTTACCTCCTTTGTCGTTCATATACCGCTTGTCTGAAGACCAAAATACGTACCAACAATACAGCGAGATTATCGTGCCAGGGCCAAGTGACAATTTGTGAGTTTATATATAACACGGACATAGAACATAAAACTCTAAGTGGAAACTCGAAAAGAGAGTATTGTGATTATCAGTTATGACAGCGATGGTACGCTTTGGTAATAACTGACCAGGGGTGCATCCATGTGGAGCACTATATACATACCATACCATGGTATGATGGCATGCCTCTTCTATTGGACATGAATTCTATTGTTCTGGGTTGTGTTTTCCGCTCTCCAGAGGCTACATGAATACTGGACATAATCGAATGAGAGATGTGATAAGTATAAAGTATATCCATATTGTATCCAAAATGTCCAAATCCAGAGAAAACAACAACCTGACATTATCTTTAATGAGCTCTGGTTAGTGAACACACTGACAATTTGGATTGAGGATTGGCAGGCCCATAACCGTTAATTGGAATAACAAAAATAAGTACATGGATAAACATGAAATCCGGGTAATGAAAAATCAGACAAACTAGCCAATTTGGGATAACAGGACAAATTCCATCTGAGAATGGATCCACGGAAAACACAATGAGAAATGGACGTACTGGGTTAAAGAACGCTCGTCAATTGTATAGCTAGACAGGGAAAATAAAGGGGAATGTTATGGTGCTATACAGGTCACCGGCATCTGAGAAACATACACAACATGGGTATATTCAATGAGACCCTATCTGTAGGTTATAGAATGAAAAAGAATTCAGATGAAGAAGGAGAATTCACCTCAGAATAAATCCACGAATAGCAAAAAGATGAACAAACCCAAAGGAGCTAGACGCGGTACACCTATGATTAAAGAAACTTGACCAAAATTGGTTAACTTTACTTCCTCTTTAAAGAGCGTAAAACTTAGGGGAGTGATAGGTTTATAAGGTCACTGTCATCTGAGACACCACCAAACAACATAAGTAAATTTAATGTTGTAACCCCCATTTTTAGGTTGTGCTATGAGTAAGAAGAAATAACCACTCATACCATCTCAAATTCCTCAATGATATATAACCTAGGATACCGAAAAGGTCTGGGGAAAAGGGTTGCTGAGATGACCTGCTTCTTAAGCGAAGTTAGTTCAACTGAACTGAATAAATGAGCCAGGATGAGTATAACAAGCCAGAAGACTACAATGCCTGTGAAACACAAAACCCGCCTAGCATTCCAGTTTATCATCATTAAGGGTACTAAGGAATCCAATGTGTATCTCGTTTAAGTCCACTGCATTTTGTCGTTGATAGTATAATGAAATTCACTCGGTTAAAAAGTCCCCCGGCTTATTTGGATTGTTCGCAGTAGTGATCTTCAATCTTTTCGAACCTGCTCCCAGTTACCAATACAGTTTCGTAGACATTGTTTAGGGTTGGAAATGTCCAATTATTCAAACTGGAAAATAGATATGAGCAAGAAATTTGATGTATAGTGAGGTGTTCTTGTGTGATGAGCTCATAGCTTGGTTGTAGCGATCATTTCGATCTGCCTTTTTTCCTGTGTTTATATGTTGGAATCTGATTCCGGGAGGATATTCGAATCTACGTCAATTGATTAGTATACCTTCTGAGATAGATAAATATTGTTTTGGGTGACTGCCAGATGTTGAACATCATGAGGCCTATGATTCGACTCTTCAATAACTGAGACTTGGATTTGAATGTTATCGATAGACGTCTGCTCTTCTTGATTATGACTAAGTATTGCTAACTCATCGGCGAACATTGCCATAGTGGTGTTCGGGTAAAGCAGCGACTTTTATAACAGTTTCCGGGGGAGGAGGCCGATTTTTTGGCTCCTGATATAATCTCAAATTCTTGTATTTTACGGAGAAAATAGTGTGAGGTATGATGGTGGGATGTATTGCAACAACAACATACTTATTAAAAACAGTGGTTTGTACACACATAGCGTAAGAGTAGCTTTTCTAACTCAATTAACCTAAAATGGTGAAAAGTTAGAAATATAAATCAAAAGCTGTTGACCACCACATTTGGACTATTACAATTTACATTCGACGAGTAAATCTTAAAAACAGTTACGAACAACTATTTCTAGTAGAACAGTTTAGAACCAGGGCTGGAATGTGAAGCTATAGTTACCCTATTCACTCGTTGCCTTTTGTGTAAGGTCAAGGTTCTCATTACTTTGCTCTATATCAAGTTCAATCATCTCGGGATCCTTTAATCCTTGCCTTTGCTTACCATCAACAGATGAATGTGCTTTTCTTCTTAGTAATAGTATACAATTAGGAATAGTTATCTAATCTCTGCCAGGCAATAAGTTGGTTTATTGATGAAATGTTTGCTTGTAAGACTTTCTTTATTTAAGATTGGATCAGATTTATCCGTGTGGTCTGCGGGGTGAAGAACCCGTAATTTGCTCGTTACCGATCGTTTATATATGCTGGGATGGTCTGTCAGATTCGTCTAGGCATTTCACCTTCAGTGGTGGGTCGGGTTATAAACAGGGAGAGGCAAGAGTTCCATTTATTGGAATTTGATCTAACCTAAAGTAAATTTTTGGCATTTATCTTCAGGGGTCGGTTTTTGCTATCTCACCCTGCTTGAAAACCCCTGAAAGAACGCTCTAGACGATGAAAAGCCCGGCATATGAGTGACCAAAATTTTCAGGTCCGAAACAAATTTTACACATTTGTTTTAGTTGAAATAAAGTATTAAAAATTAAGGAATAGGTGATTTTGTCTTGCCTACCTGCTTACAATCCTGATCAACCGCTAAATGTGGCGAAAAGCGTCTGACAGACAGTTAAGATAGGAAGACGAAAATTTCTTTTAACGACAAAATTACTATGAAACAATCAGCTTTTAAGTTAGTAAAAATTAACTTTAAAAAGTTAATTTTGGAAGGTTATTGTGATATCCAGTTTGGTTTCATTTAAAATCTGGATCTTCAATGTAAAAAGGGTTATAAACCGGGCGAGACAAGCCAATCATTTAAGACATCTTCTACTAAGTAAATTTTTGCCATTTTTCTTCAGTTGTATGGTATTAGCTTTAGTACTTCACCCAGCTTCTCCCAGCCTGGCATATGAGTGACCCAAATTATCGAAAACTATCTAAAAAACATATTTTTTATTGTTAATTAAAGGATCAAAAATGAAGGAGTGGGGTGATCACATGTTATTCTCTAAATTTATTTCCAACTGCTTCTGCTTAGCCTTGTTTCACTCTGCTTTCAACCCCTGACCAACCACTAATTATGACTAAAAGCATCCAACAGACAAGTTCAGGTAGGCAGACCAAAACGATTAAATGATTATGAAACAATTAATTAACAATTAATTTTAAAATTTTTGGTTGGAAAATAATTTTTAGCTAGAAAGAATCAATATTGGGAAATATTGTGACAGCCAGTTCGTACCATTTGGAATTTGCAACTTTAATCTAAAAAGGGATAAAAGATAAATAGAAGTCGCCTCTCCCTGCTTATACTCGACACACTACTGAGTATGGCGAAATGCTCAAGTGGACTTCAGCTTTCTTGAATCGTGAATGCGTACTCGTATGGATGATAATGATAATGTTAGGAAGCGAGGATTTGGTATTCCCCAAGCAGTGATGCATTGGTATTTCGTTTTTTAAGGTTAATATTGATGATGAGGGTACTTGGAAAGGAGGGGTTTTGGTATTCACCAAGTACTGACTCGGTCCTTTGCATAAGAAGTATTGACTGTCATTGCTGCAATTCCTTTCCCCGAAGCTTCCTGATATCTTAGGTTATAGCTTCTTGGAACAGTTCACATTCGAAGATATTGGTGTGGCAGTTTTTTCCTCCTCTTAACACACCCTAAAATAGGATCAATGTGTTTTCTCAGATGCCAGTGACCGTAGTCTTATCCTCTTTAATTGTAGCAATGTTTTTGTGAGAGTTCTTTAATCACGGGTATACTGTGCCTGGCACTTTGTTTTTTCTTCACCTGTTCTTAGATGGAGGTATTTGTCTTTGAGCTTTGCAGATCCTTCTCTGACTATTTTGTCTTGTCCATTACCAGACAAACATTTCTGTAAAGCCATTGATCTATTGCTTTAGGTGATGTTTTCCCAGGTTTTGGATACATTCACTTACTTTGGCCTTGTTATAAGATTGGGCCTACATTTGGTCTACCAGATCCTCCTACGGTTAATTTATCTGATTTTATATTACCCAAAATTATTTGGTGTCTTGGGTGGCAACGTATTGTCAACTTTTGTGTTTTCTCAGGCTATCCGATTTTATGAGGTTATTGTGCATCCTCTTTTAATATTTTCTGATGCATTGATAGCATGCATTTCAGCATGAAAGGTCGACTTGTACTTCCCTAAAGAGTTTGGTTGCTCACATGTTGGGTTTGTACTGAATAAACTGATCCGGCTTCTTGTTTTGGAGCCATCATTATTTACTATGCACTTTATTATTGCTTTGTTTCTTCTTACCCTTATTAGTTTGTAGAGATTAGGCCTCATGAAATATACTTCCAACTATTTTTCCGTTTGTTTTCTGAGAACCAATTCTGAGATGGAGTTTGTTCTGTGCCGAACAATTTGTCTGCTTCTCAACCAGAACTCCTTTGTGTGCTACCAGGTTGTTGAGTTTTACCAGGGTTTGGAGAATGCATTTACCTTCTTGACCTTTTTACAAGCTAGTACTTTTATGGTTTTGACTGCCTTATCTTATTTTTGTTTATAACTTGGATAAGACATGGCTAATGCCATAAGGCAAAGCCAAAAAAAAAAAAAAAAAAAAAAAAAAAAAAAAAAAAAAAAAAAAAAAACTTGGATAAGATCGTATTTCAGCTTGAATGACCGAAATCCAAAATGAGTCCGGTTGCAGCATATATTTTGGGCTTGCACAAAATATACCTGAACAACTGGACAGCGCGGTGTCCTCGCGAGCGGCCTGCATGCATCCGGCGTATCCTCCCAGATGCTGATAAACTCCGGTCATGAAAGATTTTTTTGTTGTTGTCATGAACATATGTTAATGTTAGATGTACCCCGATTAAATGTAAATTCAGGTAGGATGGGTCGATAGAGGCTACGTAACGTCCAGCTGTGGAGGTATCGACGATGGGACTGACGTCATTCTGCTGCCCCCTCCTCGCAGTACTCCGCTGATCCTCTCCCTACTGCGCTCAGTGCTCACTGCTCAGTCGTCCCAAAACTTTCCTCCGAGGCACACGCATCGAACCTTTTCCATCCTGATCAATCTTCACAAGTTTTTTGTTATAACCGAGTTTATTTGTTGTGTCTGGGAATCGCGTATGATCGGAGACGACTCCAAATCCGACCCGACGAGTGATTTTGACCGACACCGGCCAAATTGAAATTGTTTTTGGTTATTTCCTCGGTAAAATCATTGGCGATTATCGTGGTGCAGCCGACGGCCCGAAGGTCAAAAAAATAGTCGTTCCTTTTCTCAACAGTGTCAATATTTTGTCCATCCGTTCCACAGACTTTTTGAAGTTGATGCACAGGGAATTTTTCATTCAGTGATCGTTTGTAAAATTGATTGTGAATTTTATTTTTATCTTGATAAAAGAATCATACAATGTTTCGAGCTTACGGTACAGCACCCGTCGAGGTACCTGATGTCATTTATCCATGGAACACCCTATTCAATAAAGGTATTTTTATCTCTTATCAATTTATCTTAGATTTTAGTCTTTATTTCTCAAATTCTGCACAAAAAAAGCAGGAGAAAAAACCCCTCAGGTTCGTACAAGGGGTCAGCGTGATAGCGCTGATAGCACTCGGCCGAGTACTTCTAATTAATTAAGCACATTTTTTTGCAGACTTTGGCACAGTTTTTAAATTTTTTTCAAAAGGTCTTATTAAAAAAATCAAAGTCCTGGTTTTACAAATTTAAATGGTTGATGATTTATTATTATTTTTTTAAGGCCCAGGAGATCATTCGATAGGCCCTCTTGAAGGAGAGGGAGTCAAATCTACCCAGTTATTAATCATGAAAGTTTTTTCATATAAAAAAATAAAATTTAATTAAAATCTCGACCTAATAGGGAATCAAGAGAGGCCCGGTTTTTTTAAATTGTGGCGGCAATGGTCAGGAGGGGCGCAGTCGGAGGCTGAAGATTTCGATCCATCTCCCTCTTGCAGTGCTCCCGAAGAACCTATCCATTTTTCAAAAAAAAAAAAAAAAATTATAGATCAATACTTAAATTGTCTCCCCCAATTCAATTTTCAGATTTTAAAATAGACGAGAATTGCACCGTTGTTATAATTAAAGATGCAGCAAGGCACCTGGGGCTCTACAACAAAAATACACTAGCACATCTTTGGGTCTGTCTAATGGATTGAATTACGATCTTTTCTTTGTCAAACTTTTATCTTCATTTTTTGAGGGAAGTTCAACCTTCGAAAAAAAAAACCCACAGTAGTCATTTTTTACGATAAAATAATCTTTGAAGGAAATCCTTGGGGGTAAGCGTGGAGGCCTCCCGTGACGCCCTTACGAACTACCATCATCCTACATTCAATACAGTATTACACCTAATCAATAATTTCTTTACATTTAGAATCCTGAACCAGGTGGATTTTTCATCGTTTATCCTGCAGAAGATCCTTAAATATTAAAACTCTTCTGCCTCAGGGAAAGGTCTATGCCTTTGACAGTCAGATTTTTATGTCGTGTCTGGGTCGATTTTTCTCTGAATTAATAGAAAATTTTGATTTTTTTCAGTTTAAGGATTGTAAAGAATGTCGATCGTGTTTTTAAAATCATTTTGCACAGTACATGCTTCAGCTACTGTACTTCATTTCAATTCATTGACGACGATGTGTATTATGCTTGGGTTTACACATCGAACTGCCTTTATCAATATGTCTTAGCAAAGGCAGTTTATATACATTTTTTAAAATTTGAATTTTAACGTATGTACATGTGCGTCTAGGTGGAATCAGGGGAATGGTTGTTAATTAAGTAACACGTCCGTTTTCTTTAAAGCATAATCGATGACCTTTCGAGACTTACTGGAGTGATGTAACTTTCAAAATCGGTCCAGTTTTGAAAAGAAAAGTTGCATCAAAACTCGTCCAAGCCGGGCGCGAAGTCTTTCTTAAAAGCCCGATCAAACCCATGACCTTTCGGTTGTCAAAATTCGAAGATCTGGCAGTTTAATAAAAAAAGAGAAAAAAATGTAACGAGTTTTCATTGATAAAAACGTTTTCTGCTGAGACCGCCGATAGCGCACTGCGGGTCTGCGCTAAAGGCGCATGCTTTTCAACTTATGCTTTTTTTCACCCCATACTTAAATTCCACTGAGGAAATCCAAATAACAGTTCAATGACTGATAATGAATGAGTTAATTTTGCCCTGTGGCATATAGATAAGATGAAATGTGAAAGTCAGTGACGCTTACAACTTACGTAATATGACCTTTCGGGCTTATTAGGCTTCTTTTGACAAAACTTGTATGTTTCAAATTAGCCCTGTACCATATTACGATTATCTTTATTATATAACCTACAAATCCTCTTCATTAGGCAAAAAAAGGGGGGGGGAGGCGAACAAAAGCTAGGATAACAATATGCAAAAGGAAAGTCAAATCTGATAATAAAAAGTCAATATAATCAAGGAAAAATTATATATAATGACCGATCCTTAAATTCTTAAGATAAGGAAACGATTTGAGAAAAAAACAACAACTTAATATATCAGCATTTTTAACGAGCTTTTTTGTTTGACATTTTCATACCAACCGGGATCCAAAGTTTTTCTTAAAATGTTTAAATTTGTCTTATTTTTTTTCTTTCTTTTATTACAGTCAATTACAACGGCTATTCTATATTTTTGCAGGTTTTGTCAACTGCAATACCAACGCTCTACAATCTCTGACCCAATTACATGGTAAGTGGGAACCATCATGTCTCGTCTTGTTTATCTATCACATCCTTTTGAACTGTTCATTTTAGCCAGATATGTTTCAGTATTGTTTTTTTTAATGACGAAAAGGAAAAGATAAAGGTTTTTTTTTTAAATTGATCCTGATTGGTACTTATTGACTAGATAAACGTCACAAAATCTAAGCCTATAAAGTCAGTTTATTCCGTTTAAAAGTTTTTGTCGGTAATTATGAAATATTGATCGAAAAATTGACCCAAGGGTAAAAATAAAATTAAGTCTCGAGTTGGGAAATAAATATAACAAGTAGGTTATTGTGGTGGTGGTTGTCCGCATTCTGCAAGGGAGGGAGTATTGATCGCTTGGACTCACCAGGACTCAGCCATACCTGTGGTTCCTTCCTTCACTGTGCGACTTTTTTGTTTTATGTCTCTTCATTAAAAAAAAAATTAAATAGAAAAATATCGCCGATTTTGTAACTTCCTAGGGTAATTGGGTCGTTGGGATCCTGAGTCGAAAAGGTTGTGAATGTCGGCCCAGGCGAAAAACCCAAATACAGCGATGGTTTATAAAGGGGATTATAACCCTTCACTCACAGCTGAAGCAGAAAATTGAAGGGCGCAAGTGGCTAGTTTACCCCATTCATTAGTTGGCGTTTGTTTGGGTTCAAGGTTCACATTCTTTTCCCCTATATCAAGTTCAAACTTCGCGAAGTGATTCAACCCTTGTCTTGATTTGCGCCTTTCTTCTTATTAACACCATTGCGATTATCTAATTCCAGTCAATAAGTTGATGTTATAGTTCATTGACCAAATGCTTGCTTGTAAGACTCTGGGCTTTTCAAATTGGATGAAAACAGAATTGCCACATTAATCCGTATGATCTGCGGGATGAAGAACATGTAATTTGCTCGTTACCAATCGTTATGTATGCTGGGATGGTCAGTTAGACACGTTTAAGCATTTCGCTTTCAGTTGTGGGTCGGGCTACAAGCAGGGATAGGCAAGAGTTCCGGTCGTACTTGAAGTCTTAGGCTGAAGTAAATTTTTGGTATTTGTCTTCAGTTTCGTGGTTTCTGTTGCCTCGCCCTGCTTAAACCCCTGACTGAATGTTCGAGAAGGCGAGATGACTAAAATGATCAAGACCAGAACATATTTTATGCATTGGTTATAAGTTAATATGAAGCATGAAAAAAATGAAGGAATAAGTGGTTTTATCATCCTTCTTATACCCCTGATCAAACACTAAGGTAAAATTCTCAAAAGTCTGACAGGCCAACACAGTGAAAATTGGCAAGCCAAAATCGTTGACGACCAAATCGCAACGAATCGTCTTTTAATTAATTAGGGTTTTGGTCAGTGTCACAAGCGGGATTCGAACCTACGACCTTCGACTAAATACGCCATTGCTCAATCACTTGAGCTGTCGTGATTTCGAGCCATTCGGACACTAACTTCCCATTTCAAACCCACCTTTTTTTTTAAATTTTCCCTTCTTTTGTCATTTCATTCTGTGTCAGCGGACCACGAAACCTAATAAAATTAACAATTAATGTGTTTAATTTAATAGTTTTTGTCCAAAAATAATTTTAAAAATAGAAACGTTTAATATGGGGAAATATCGTGATATTCTGGATCATTTGATATTTACAACTTTAATGTAAAAAAAGGATATAAGCTGGGCGAGGCAATTCATCGGTTTATTTGAACCTGCAATCTTCAACTGAATCATATTTTCGATATTTATGTTCAGTGGTGAAATTTTGGCCATATTGCCTTCCATATACCCTAGTATGCATACACTGACTTGATCTTTTTTAAAATACTAATACTTCTATGGCTGATTGACTTTCTGATCTTTTTTTTTGGCTTCCGAACTACCAGCAATAGGGAAGTCATGTATTCATACGGGAAGTCGAAGAAATTGTTCTCTAAAATCAAAATTTCTACTCTCATTTTCTCTTTCAGAACTTCCTGACCAAATTTGGTTCCGTGTCTGTAAATGCCTTGTAACCGGCAAAACTCCCATTAGAAGGATTTTTATGAAATTTACAAGGATTATGCAGTTCGATTTGTAAATGGTCCCATATGAATTTTGTAGCAAATCGGATTAACGGTGTTTCATGCGTTTGCGCAAACGTAAAATCCTGTAAACAGCTATATCTCACTAAATAATGGTTCTGTTTCGTTGAAATTGTGTGTTATATTTGGACAGGTCATACATATGAAGCATACAGTACGAACTCTTCTGTACCTAGTGAGTACATAACAAATTCGCGATCGCTGCAGTGGTATGTCTGCGCATGCAGAAAATGTGAGGGATCTATACTACCCACCCACTTGGCAGACGTTTTGTCATTGTAACTTAGATAGACGAGTACTTCGTAATATTTTGGGCTTGGACATAATATAACCGATCCGTGCATCCTGCATACCTTCCAGGGGGCCATGCGGATCAATTCATGCAAGTTGCTGCTTACTGCTAGTTTCAGAAATTCCTTTGTGTCCTGGCTTCCAAGATTGATTTTAACTTTTAGCCACCTGCTAGGTTAGAAAAAAACAAGTAGTTTAAAATTAAATAAGTGTAGTATGTTGGTGCATCTTGAGAAATATCAGGCCAATCAACCTCATCAACCTTTTCCCATTCGCTTTTGGTTTTTTATGAAAGAAGAAAGTTGAAGTTTTAAATTTAGTATTTCTTGCTGTGAGTAATTTTTATGCTGGACAACAGTACTATAGGAATGATTGTAAAATGGGTTGTTTTTGACATTGTTGCTGGTAAATGTTTGCTTTATCACGCAATCTCTCGACCATTACTTTTACTTAACAAAACGGTTCCAGTGGAGTGAATTGCCACGTGGTAAGACCTGACGGATCTTAAGATTTCATATCAGGATTTTAATTTTATAAAACGTTGAGATGCCAGGGGCAACGCGAAAATTTTAAAATTGTTCGGAAATTTAATTTCATTTTGTGTTCGGAACATGCAATTTACATGATTGCATTTTCCCGTTTACGACTGTTTCCAAATCAGTTTACACTCGTTGCGATTCAAAGGCAAAGCTGCCGATGCAAGCAAGGACGAGTTGATGACTCGATGGAATAGCAACGTCAGCCAAAAGTTGATGTCCTCCTGCCATTTCCTTGAATTTCAAAATCCACTGCATTTTACAATGACCCCCACGGGCGAAAAACAGTAGTTCTCACCGTCACTATTTCACAATTATCCTTGTCCTTTTCCTTTTGTTATTTATAAATACATTAAGGGAGGTATGTTTTATGTTGCAATAAAATCTTGATCGCTCCCAGTACTCAGTTTGCCCTGTTGGATTTGGATTTATATTAGGCTTAATGCTGCGCGTATATGATGTACACATATGTTGACCTCTCAGTTCTCACAGTTTACCGGTAATTCCAACTTTTGTTATTTATAATAAATTACCGACTGGCCTCGAATGTCAGCGGGGTTTTGGCACTCCAGGTTCAGACCTCTTGTCTATCCAGTGACCGAAGTTTGGGTTCCTGGTTCTGTTAACAGCTAGGTCAATTGAGCATTCCTAGATTCACACCCATTCATACTCTTACTCATTCTTAAATTCTTATTCCTCTATCACCCTTTACCCCTATTATATAACTAATCTGATTGTGGGTCGACGGGGTACTCAATAATCTGCCGTAAGCCCCCTAACACTACAAATTCACTCCAATAAATACGTTCAATCTCAACATTTGATATTATTTCATCACCCTTTGTACATACCCAAAATCTAATTGAGGGTCGATGGGGTTCCACCGTAGGTCCAGGAACACTTTACACTCAGGCTAAATACACTGACTCTTATTATGTGACCAATAACTAATCTGAGCTAGGGGTGATGATGCACTCAACGATGCGCCATCAGCCCACACTCCACATATTCACGCTAATAAATACATTCACTCTCTACATTCGATATTCTATATTCAGTTTACACATATTCAATAACTAATCTAATCGAGGGTTCAGTTCCTAAATCCATTCACTCACTCATATATACAATCTTACGTATTTACTTACCATTCACTCAGAGTAGAAAAGTACTCGATATTCCGCCATCAGCCCTCTTACAGGTCATATTTACGCCAATAAAAACATTCACTCTTATCATACAAAATAAAACTAATAGTACTATACACAACCTCCAAAAATCGGAACAGGTAGCCCAAAGATTCTCAGCCGTGTTCGAGCTCAATTTTTATATTGGGGGACATTCCTACTCTCTCCCTGTATGGAGCCAAGGAATGACATTCAATTATGGACACAGCGAGCAATCTTTCTCCTCATCCCGGACATCGCGTGGCTCATTGTTATTCGGGTGAGGATGACCCTTCTTCTTTGGTTTAGATTCTCCGGTGGCCAATCGTGCTCTTGACGCGTAAGAGCTTCTGGGACCACCCACTACACTGACCCTGCTGCCATCTTTTCTTTACCTTTTATTGCTCGTTCTGGATCTGAAGTGCGCGCCTCGTTGCATGTCAGTTGCCTTCCAGTCGGACGTTGAATTGATGTTAACTTCTGAACAAATTCTTCTGTCCTGATCTCACAAAGCCGTTAATTGAAAAGTTAATATTTAAAGAGCTAAACTTTCTTTTCCCTCGTTTAGGTAGGTAAGAAGTGTCAACACGTGTAGCCTCTCCCTCTGTATCTGTTCCTATTTCCGTTAACCGGTTTTTTAACTCTTCAATATGGGATGATCGTCGAATTCACTTACCCAGTTTGAATGAAATTTGTACCATTAGTTCGAACCTGCAAAATAAACGGTTAAATGAGGGTAAAAGTAGGTTAAAGAGACACTAGTTTTGCCTCACATATATGGAAAAAATTGATCTGTTAGCAATTCAACAAGAGTAACAATTACAAACCATCCGGATCAATACAGGGTGTCCTTTTTAGATGGCTCGGCTGAACTTCTCTTGAACCATTGACGCTAAAAAAACTGCTTGTTTAATATTTTTTTTAGTATAGTTTCAAATTTTAACTTTCTTCGGAGAAAAATTATACAGGGTACCTTAGGCCCAGTTCAACAGCAAAACTTCAAATAAGACCCTGTACATCCTAACACATACCAGTTTAAAGGAATTTTACGCTGCAAAGAATGGTGCAATCGAATTTTAGATCGGTCAAAAAATGAAAAAAATTAGGGCAAAAAGTTTGAAAAACCGCATTTCGTTGTTAATTCCAATAATTTACTTCTTCACTAAAGAAAACATTACTTGCCTTTATTTTGTTTGTCAAAGTCGCATTATCAGCAAATCTTAATCCCTGGAAAAATAAATTGTACAATAATATTTATTCGTTACAATCAATATTCCATTCAAAATCGAAGAGCACATTTTTCCGATCAACAGCGAGTTGATATATGTACGACTACCTTATTGATAGTGATGGTGCTATTGCCGTCGAGTTGTACTCCCAGAAATTTCCCGATCGCTCCAGAGTAAGCCACAAAACGTTATTCGTGTTGCTCCCAATATGAAGAGATCGGATCAGATGTTTCATCACCATAAAACCGGCATAAAAGCGGCTGCATATTTTGCTGTATGTTGCGAAAATCCGAATTCCTCTTTCAGAAATGTTGGAAGGGTTTTAGGTTTGTCATAAAATAAACTTAGAAAGGTGGAGATCGTGACAAGCGGTCTGGTGTGACGTAGTTTTAGGAAAAGGTTTTCTTTATCGTGCCAACGTTTCGATCTTTATTGAGAGATGAGAGAGAGATTGAGAGGGTCGGGGGGGGGGGTTATAGACATCGTTTAAATTATACAAATAAATATAAGATGTGAAAAAATTGAATTCACTTTTTCACATCCTACATTTATTTGTGTAACTTAAACAATGTTTATAAATCCCAGGCTCTGAAGATGATCTCAATAAAAATCGAAACGTTGGCACGATAAAGAAAATATTATTCTAAAACTACGTCACACCAGACCGCATCTCACCATCTTCACATAATTAATAAAATTAGAGATATACTCCGGACTTAAATTTTATGTCACGTATCACTCTCATCTCGTCCAGGGACTTCGGGACTCTGATTATGATAAGCGTCTAACGTTCCTTGCACTAATGTCGATTTGCGAGGCTGAAGAAAACGTTCTTCTATACATCCTATGGAGTGATGAATCCAAGTCCACCTCAAATGGTATACCGAGCCGTAGGAATTTTCAAATGTTTCGCCATAGCTCTGCCATTTTTTGACCAATTTAAAATCCGATTGCACCATTGTTTTCAGCGTAAAAACGTCTTTAAAATGGTGTGTCGTGATAGGGTCGTATTTGAAATATTGATATTGAACTGGGCCTGAAGTACCCCTGTGCAATTTTTCTCCAAAATAATGTAAAAATCTGAAACTAGACGAAAAAATATAAAATACATATTTTTAGTTTTTTTGACAGCGACATCGGTTCAAGATTAATACAGCCGGCCCATCTTAAAAGGGCACCCTGTATGGTCTGAATGAGAAAACGATTATCAATTCTAAGGTTTCGACTTATTTCAAACTCATCATCAGGAGCAAAACAGTCTTCAATCTACACATTGACATAATTGAGTTTTTAATAGATGGTTTCAAATTTGCTTGAAGACCAACTCGGTCCCAATATTGCCAAACCTATGTGCAGATATCTTAAATTGTTTTGCCCTGATGATGACGATAAATAGGCCGTGTTGGCAGTAACAATTGAATTTATCCCTTCAACCATATCATACCAAGATCCAAATTTTTCCCGAGTTGGGTCGTAACATCTAACACTTTATACAAAAGATTAGTCAACGCAATGGTATAAAAATAGAAAATAAGTGTGAAACACATCCAGGAGAAGGGTTTAATTTTAAACCTAGCCATTGCACCAAATCGAGTATTGGAAAATTTTCAACATAACAATTAATTAAGTCCAAGGTGAAAACTCTCGTGTGAAATTAACCTACGGTAATTAATGTTAATGTACGAAATGTTTTGCAACTAGACATGAATTTTCGCATTTTGGGTGAAAGTTTCAAAAACCGTGGTCACATCTCGCAAGAAATCCCTTCCAGTCCTATTCCAGCATTCTTTTTCAATCCTGGCCTATTTTATTATTAAATTTACTTTATTTCCCTTTTATGACAAGGCCGGGGGCTAATATGTCGTTGTAAATTTTCTCATTGGATCGTAAAACCTGCAGTAAAGCACAGTTCAACCGGTTTAGTACGTCGCGTATGGGTGTTTGTTTTTATTATTGACGTCGAGGAGACCGCAGGCACAAAAATAAAATTAACGGTAATAAACTTTCGGATTTTCGGACGCTCTGTATACGATGCCTCGGGATTATGTATACATGTATTTATGTTTAACATATAACATTGTAAAATAAGATATGTTTGGCATGAGAGTTAATAGAGAAAGGATGCCGTTTTGTGCGCTTATGTTTTTTTATTTGCCGATGTGAAAGTGATATTTTTCTCTGTAATTTATGCGGTACTATCTCCAACACTCTTTTATGTCATATATACGCCGTTTTTTGTTCGGATTGAGCCTGAGTGCACGATATAATTAGTTTTAAGTTATGGTTAAAAATTGTTGCATTAATAACTAATAACAATACCTCCTCTTCAGGGCATTACGTCTAAGGCATAATAAAATGATAACCCATCTGAAAAACTTAAAACAACTAGAAAAAAAGCAAATCATGATTTCGCTTTCATGAGTCTCGTCATACGACGGGCTTATTTTTATAATTCTACGTCTCGTCAGTATACGGAGATAGAACTAACTTCTGCGTCATTTTTTACGCTTATTTTCGAAATTATTTACTCTAAATATATTTATTAAATTTTGATATTGTCAACATATTTTGTCCTTATCAATTTGTTGGTTTATATTATTATTATTTTTTTTTGCCGGCTGACTACTATGATCAATGCTCGCTCCTCGGATATTTGTCCCTCATTATTTCATAATCGCGAAAATATGTATTTTTTTTCTTCATTTTTCGTCACTTTTCTATTATATACCTTTGGTTGTTAGGCGATCCATATGGTTATTATTATTTTGTTAGTTTTTTTTTTTTTTTTTTTTTTTTTTTTTTTTTAAATGGCCTCATGAACTAAGCATATCTAGCCAAGCTGCTGTATATATTTATTCCGTGATTAGATTTTTTGGGGAAGGGTATCGTGAAAAAAGGGCCAGGGGCGACGGCGGGAATCGAACCCGCGACCGCGGGGTCTACTAGCCGAGAGTCTCTCACGCTAACCACTCGGCTACCGCGGCCCCCCTATTTTGTTAGTATTATGTTTATTTACATATCTTTCACACGCAATATTCCTAGACCAGTTATCATATACGTATAACTTCATAGTATAATAAAAGTTTACTCTAACCTCTATTTGGCAGGTCTCGGAGTACAAATGACGCAGTGTACCCACCCCTATAACTAACTGGGAGTCGGCTAGGTGAGAGTCACCTCGCCAACCGCTCATGCCAATAAATACGTTCTGAGTAACATTCCATGCCGTATTTACAATTAAAATTGGCAAGGTACCGTCCATTGTCCATATCGCCCAGCTTTTCGCCACCCTCTCATACTCCACTTATTCCTTAACATAACTAACCTATCCTTTTGACATGCTTGCGGAGCTCGATATTCTTCAGCAGACCCGTCCACCCGTACTTAAACTCTCACTCTAATAAATACATTCACACTCGCCCGTGTCGATGTCGTCGAGCCCAAGTTTATGTTATTGTCATGAATATTAATGTATGTCGTTTTCGATAATTCTAGATTTGATTCGTTATTTTCTTGCTCTACAACCTCTGGTTTTTATTAATTTACATAGTATTTTTTGTTAAGTTTATGTCGGTTGGACTTCAGTTGAGTTACTCGAGGAGGAGTTTATCACTATTGTTATCAGCTCCGTTGCATTGCAAATCAGCCTCCTGAGTCCTGGATAGTTTATTGTCGGAATGGCCTGAAAGAAAGAAAACACAAAATAATTTGCCAAAGATAGTAGTGTAGCTTCTACATCTCGCTCTAGTTCTGTAGGAAACGCGAGGACAAATATACCGCCACTACCAGAATTTACGACTAATAAATATTTTCACTCTCAATACTCGTTAATGACTAACCTTACTGATGGTCGATGGTACTCAGTATGCCACCATCGGTCTTGTCCCACTACAGCCACGCCAATAAATACATTCACCAGATCTATATTCCATTTTCCATCATTCGTATTTATCCACTGATTTAATATATGGGCTAAGGAATTTAATATTCCACCCGTTAGGCATTCGAATATTATAATTCACGCTAATAAATACATTCGTTCTGAATATTCGGTATTCCTTCATCACTGTTCATACATATCCAAATACTAATCCAGTCGAGGGACCAAACGGACGTGTTAAAGCACAATTTTCAATCAAATGGCATTCCTACACGCTTTCTATTCAGAGCCAAAGTTCTACACTCCTTAATTAAGTAGGACTCATCTGGCCACCTTTCTCTAAATGCTGGGCACATAGGCGCGCTTTGGTCTAAAACTAAGGAAGGTCGTAACTAAAAACTAATCATATCGAGGGTCGTTGAGGTACTCTATAATCCACCATGGACCCTCTCGTACTATATTTTCACGTTTGTAAATACAATCACTCTTAATTTTCGATATTCCTCCATTACCGTTTGCACAAATCCAATTGCGGATCGATCGGGTACTCAGCATTCGACGGTATGACCTCTTGCACTACAGATTAATGATAATAAATACATTTTCTTTCAATATTTGACCAGTAGCTTTCTAATTTAATTTCGGTTCGATGTGGTGTTCAATATTCCACCAGTCTTCTTATATTACACATTCACGCTCATAAATACATTCAATCGATCTATCTATCTAGATATATATCAATTACTATATACTATAAAATAGGCCTGTTTTCTCCGATTATCGCAACAAGGAACCCAGCAACTCCTCGCCGTGTTCAAGCACAATTCTCATTCCTTGGCTTCGTAGAGAGAACGCGTGGGAATGCCACCCTTAAATTGAATGGGGCACAATCTTTCTCTACATGTAAAGATACGTACAGCGGAACCCCGGGGCTTCTTAAAAACCACCCCTCTTAAAACAACACTCCGAAATGGAAATACGTCGAGCTGGGATATTTAAACATTTGTAACATTACATCTAACTATAAGCCCAATAATAAATATCTATGGTAAAAGCATGATTAGACTAAGTACGGGATGATGTCTACCTAACCTTAATTCGTTTAAGTATTCCTTAATCCCTCTTTAAGCTTCTTTATGTATTGTAATTTCAAGGTCTCTTAGAGGGTAAAAATAGTTTACTTTGTGCACTTAAAGTTATTAATTATCTCATTTATTTTGCTTGGCCAGGTGTTTCTTTTTCTTCTCTTCGTCTTTTCCTTTTTATCTTGTCACATTTTTCTAGGTTCGCGAGAGATGTGGGGAAAATCGTGTTTTCCTCGTTTATTCGCCTCCCATTTGGTCGATTTTCCAGTCTAAAAATTTTTCCCCTCTCCTAGTTGTTCACAATAAAAGGTGGAAAACGTCGTTTTGCCCATCTCAAATGTTTCACGCTATTATCCAACGCCCCCTTTGTCCGTGGATTAACAGCCATTTTACCCAGAAAAAAATATTTGTGAAGAAAATTAGCTTTGAATGGTCAGATGGAATTCTAAAGGATTACAGAAGCCTTAAGCTTATCTCTATATATAAAACAGTTCCGCGACTAACTGACAGACTACGGACAGACCAAACCGCTGGAACTAAAGGGCTGAAATTTCGACAGCGCATTCCTGCAATATAGCCGCTAAGACAGGATTTTTTGAAATTCAACCACCAAGGGGATCACGGACAATATTTTACCATGTATAGACTGCAGTGAACTGGGGATGAGAAGTATTTGAGAAAAGAGACATCGTAGAAACCCAAATGAACACTGCTTCGCACTAGAAAGGTACATTAAAACAGATCCTCGCGTGGACGAAGTCGCTGGTAAAAGCTAGCTTTTATATATCAGAACGATTTTACTTGAGGACATTATTTCCTAAAATTTCAAGTTTTTAAAGTTTGAAATGATTATGTGAAATTGTGTGAAATTCTGCCAATTTGTACAAAAAAGTAAAAGTACACACACTAGAAGTCTTGAGGTATAGAGATAATTCCATTCTTGCATTGATGGATGTAGACGGTATTTATTTTTCAACTATTTGTCCTTCACACAGCGATTTAATCGTTAACGATCTGAGAAATCACTAAAGTGGATAGTTATCCTCCTAGGGCTCGTTAAAGCGTCGTAAGACACTTTTAAAGGAATATAATTCTTCTTTGGACAACAACAGACCGAAAGCTAAATGAGAATCCGAAATGAATGTCGTTCGTTCAAGTCTCGAGATCGTTCATTATCCTGAGTGCTCAACGTCAAAATATTTTCGTATTGAATCATCTTGAGATAGTGGATATAAAAGTGAACCGTTCAAATTGAACTTTAGTTTAAAATCATGGGGCTATAACAGTAGGAAAATCAATTTGTTCATGTTATAAACAAGGGATTTTGTACTGTAGTGCTTCATTTTACCTTTCGGAGTCGTAGAGTTTGTTCACTTTCGGAATTAAACTTTACGACCTCTACTAAAGGTTTCTGGAAGTTTTTAAATGATAAAATACAGAATTATCCGGATGTTTATGATATAGAAGTCATTATTGCTCAAGAATGGTCTTGCAAGGTTCGATAGATAGCCCTTTCCTAGCTATTGCCGGGCAGTTAGAAGGGGTATGGTCCTAAAATCACAGTTCTGTACTTGGTTCTCGGTGCCAGAAGGTGTTTCGTGGCTCACCTTTTAGCTAGGTTGTCAGTTGCCTGGTTTTCTGACATTCCTTCATGGTCTGGAGCTCAACATGTCGAACAATTTGTAGATTTTTTAGGATATTTGGGCAGTTTCAGAAAGGATGTTCTATGCGATTTCCTAAGTATTGCCAGACAGTTAGTTGCATGTGGTGTCCTCTGTTGTTTCTGTCTTCTCTAGAGTCAACATTTATCATCCGGTAATAATCCTATTCTTTAATTCGTATTTCAATGTAGCATACCTTGTATATTTACCAGGGTTGTTAATTCCTGTCTGTAGCGTGTGACCTGGGAACCACCAGGTCCAACAATTTCAAGATCTCGGTTTGTTCAGAGTATTTAGGCGGCTGCAGAAAACTTTACAACGTACCATAGCCTTTTAATACCTATTGCCGGGCAGTTAGTTAAATGTAGTATCCTTTAAGTAGTACTTTATTGAAGCATGAAATGGTAATGGCTTGTTTGTATGTCTGATGCCTAGTTGTCTGATATTCTCTGGAATGCATCTTGTCAAAACGTTTGGCAGTCGAATGATCTCTGTTGTCTCTGTCTCCAAACATATCGACATTGTTAGAAAAATAGACCCATTTTTATGGATATAGTATTTTACTGCAGCATGTTTTGACGTTTGATTTTCTGTTGGGTAGGATTTCCTCTTTCTCCTGTCTTTCTTGCCTCATGACAACCATTCGTTCCCAGTATGTGTGGTGTTCTCTAGTATCCCAAGGTTCCGGTTCTTTAATGGGATCTTGTTGCGGTGTTTATTTTGGGTTGTTCCCAGGCTCGCTTTTTAGCTGAGATGTCAGCTGCCTGGTTATATGAAATACTCTCCTGACCTGGAACCCACCATTCAAACAATTTATATGTCTCCAGTTCCAGACTAATTAGAAAGTTTTTAGGACCGCCTCTGGATTGTAATGTCATAGACGTACCCTTGGGATGTTTCTTATTGATCTCATGTTAGCCCATGGTGTTCTTAGTTTGGCTATCTTCATAAGAGAACTTGACCACTGTTAAACGCTGGCCTCTCTTTCATGTCACAAAAAATCCAAAGAACACCTACAATAATTCATAGAAGTTGAGGTATGACATCTCCTAGGACCACTATGGAAACTATTTGATAAGAGGCTCTTCTTTCTTTTTATTCTGTTTTCTAGCATCTCTTTTCACCGACGAATTCGATGACCCCGGGCTTATTAACCTTGTAACCATCAAGTGTGCAGTCGAAATAGAGAAAGCGATAATGCGAAATCATTACTCAACCGGCCGTTTTGCATTCGTATCGCCGTTTGTGCGTGCGCGGCATTCGATTGTTTTAATTCGTCCGGTCCAGAAGTCCTTTAATAGCCATTATCAGTCTCAACGTGATCGAACGGCCAGTCAAACTAAACGGGCACGCTTTTCTGCTCTCCTTTTCAATTTCGAAGGATGTTTTTTTGGGAGTGACTCCGGGGTGAAAGGAGTTTTTGAATGTCCTACGAAGCCGTGGATAATCGAGGGCTGACTTGGATTGTATTTTAGTCTTTCACTTTTAGCCAGAAGTTACGACAAAATGACCCGTGCCTTCCATTCAAGAAGGAAAACAATTTTTCTACCGTCTCATAGATAAGTGAAGGGGGTCCCATTGAATAACCTCTCATTGAAAGGTATTTTTTATGCAGTCGGCATATTGTAATCATGTGCAAATTTTTAACTCTCTTAGTTAGAACGTATAAATTGTTGTTTTTTTTTTATTTAAAAAAATGGACCTTTTAGAAACATAAAATGCCCATTTGCTCCCGGACAAAATCCGACGAACTGCGTTTCTTGTTCACCTTCTAATCTTATTTTCGTTTTTGTAACTTTCTGCAGATTACGAAGATTTTCTAGCCTTCCAGGCCTAGCCTCCAGAAGTGTAATTTCAACTACTGAGTACGTCGCTGAACGCAAAAGAAAATAAACTACAAGTTCACCTTGAAAGACGACGAACAGACGAATAACTCTTTACTATCTTTTTATGCACCGTCGAACACCTTCAGATTTACTTAATAAGTCACTGAGAATAATTACGAAATTTTTTGTTGGAGTTAATCAAAGCAGGAAATAAAAATCTTCTAAATTCTCACATTTGGAACACAAAAGTTTTAATTTTTATCGGATTTTATTTTATTCCATAGACGTTTCGAAATTAGTCGAAAATTGTTAATAACAAATGCAAAGTCAGTTTTTTTGAGAAGAAACGAAGTTAATATTTGTTTTTCGTATCCAGAAAAAACCGCTGGTTATAGATTTTGTGGGAAAACAGTGTGTCAACGTTCTAGTGTCACCCCTGCTT
Source organism: Cimex hemipterus (assembly GCA_039619505.1). NCBI lineage: Eukaryota > Metazoa > Arthropoda > Insecta > Hemiptera > Cimicidae > Cimex > Cimex hemipterus. The sequence goes on from CM077101.1 coordinate 32,424,117, forward strand.
TTCTCAAAAATTACACAAATTTGAGTATTTTTTAACATAATCAAATATTGTTTGAAACATATTAGAAAATGGGCGTTTAATTCACCTAATAGGTATGCAGTTCGTTACAAATTGTATTCGCTCAGGTCTTCAAGAAAATTTATAAATATTTTCCACAAATCGTGAGATGCGGTCTGGTGCGACGAAGGTTTCAGAAAAACATTGTCTTTATCGTGCCAACGTTTCGATCTTTATTGAGATCATCTTCAGGGCCTGGGATTTACAAAGCTCTGAAGATGATCTCAATAAAGATCGAAACGTTGGCACGGTAAAGAAAATGTTTTTCTGAAATCTTCATCACACCAGACTGCATCTCATGATTTTTAAATAATTTTACAGAAAATTTATACAAATACAGAAGCGTATGTCTGGGTAAACTGTCAGGTCACTGAGTTTTGGCCACGATGGGCTTAAAACGGGGATGTTTACTACTATTATCTCTTTTACGTCTCGTTTCTCAAATGAGTATGTTGGGGGGGGGGGGCTAAACATTAGTGGGATGAATTTGTATAAAGTATTTGCTATACGCAAACGATATTGTCATGCTGGTGACATATGCTTTTCAGAGAATGACAAATCTTGTTGCCGTTTATACAGAGATTTGGAATCTATATATTAATCCAACGAAGTCCAAAGTCATAACTAACTAAAACTATGTAAAAATAAAGTATGTAAGTTTAAGAACGACAAAATAGAGCTTAGTTAACATCAATAAATATTTAGGTATTGCTTTGACGCCTAAATTTTCATTAACCTAGCATTGTGATGAACATTAAGTATCTCCAAGCGTGCAGTTCTGTCAACCAACAATGATTTAATCAGAAATGAAAATGTTGACCTTCATTCTAAATTAGTACTTTTAATAGCGTAATGATATTCATCATGTGTTACGCTCCCCGAGTGTGAGGGTTTCATTGGTTTGAAACAGTAAAAAAAATGAAATACATTCTTCATTAATCAATTATTTTTATTGCCAACCAATATTGTGTATCAGGAAACATGTGAAATCCTTTTTTGTATTTAATTTTCATTTGCAATGTAATTACATTCAAAAAGATCCGTCAATGCCGCAAACAAGCCTAGCCAAAATTTTAGCCGATGTTATAACGAAAAAACTTAAGGAGATTTTAAGTAATTTCTTGACTTATTTGGTAAAAAATATATATAAAATAACGATATCAAAGTGTGGAAGGTAATAAGGATATTAAAGAGGGATTAATAATTCAAGCTCTTTCAGAATTTAAAGTAATCGATAAGTCTATGTTTTAAAAGTTTTTGCTTTTCTTATTTTCCGTTGAAATTATCACGATGTGCAAAAGAACAGTGTGAGTCAACATGGCTGACGGATTAAAGTCCTAAGCCAAAGTGTTAAAAATTTGTAAATATTGCGTTTGATACAAAAAAAAATTCTATTATTATCATTTTCAAAATTACAATGTTTTTCCCATTTTTTAACTGTGCACTTTGCAGAAAAAAAAGGTCAGTCTGTGAGCGATCAAATTCTACTTATCTATTGAAAATGCATCATTTTTTGACCTATCGGCGTAGCAAAAGCAGGCTGTAATATTATTCTACTAGCAATAAAAAACGAGAGTCGTTTGTTAAACGCCGAAATCTACTAAATTTAAAATTTTGCTGTGAAAATCAAAAATGAAATATTTTCTCCAAATTTTCCCTTCCGAAATACTTCCGAATTTTCTTCAAAAATCAAATAAATAGTGATAAATTTGAAACTTAATTGAAAAACTTAACCTATCGACAGGATATTTTACAGCGCGTTAGAGGCATATAAATTATACTTAATGACACAAACCTGACATCCGTAAATAAATTATAAGCCGGGTATAAAAAAAAATAAAACTTGTGAGAAGTTTTTTCTGATTTTCACCTTATTTTTCTCACTTATAAAATGTAACCGCTGCTTACTTAGCCTAAAACCTGTCATATTCCAGTTTACATTGTGTCTAATAATCATGGGTTTGGATAAAATTTAAAGGAACTATGAATTTTCTAATGGAATCCTGAACATCAGAGACAGTAAAAATTACCCAAGTCAAGTGCAACCCCCAAAAAATTAATTTTTAATTACAATGAGAATTCGTACTTAATGGTTTAATAGGGTGCTGAACTTAAAACGAATCTAATTTTTTAAACGAGCTTTTTGCCCTATTTTACTCGATACTGGGCGGAGTGGCTCTCGGCTCGTAGACGATTAGACGGGTTCGATTCCCAATCCCCCGGGAATTTCTGACCCCTCTCCATCCCCCAAAACCATTAATTTTAACCATTATAAAACGTATCTACCACGCCAAGTATGATGCAGAGCTATACTGCAAACAGCTGTTCATACAAATCAGCGCATCCTACACAAATATTTCAGAGACGTCAGTTTTGCTCGCTGCCAACGCAAAAATTCGGTATGACATATTTAACAGTTTAACCGATGGATCACAATGCACATAATTTCGCCTTGAAACTCCAACGTTTTCATTTTCATCTTTCGATAAATGGCCGACGATATTTCTTCAATACAAGGACGAGTCTGCGTGTTCAATTGAAATAAAATCAGATTGAGATAGAAAAGAACAAATTGGTCCATTGATATTAAACAATTACCTGAAGAGAATGCATTTAAAAACAAAAGGTCAGATTTTTATTGTCGTAATTAGGAGTTTTTTTTAAAATTGTAAATACCAAAAACGATTTCAGAACAAAAATCAGAAAAACTTTGTATAAGTAGTCAAAATCTTCTATACTTAATAAATCTTACAGTAAAATTGTTTTACTTTTGATTTAGAGAATAGAGATTTGGAAATATAATTTATATAAATGTGTTTATTAGATACAATTTCATTTTATTCACTTTCACTACATTTCAGTCGTTATTCAAAGAACCTATCGGTCATGTTGATTTTTATGTTATTTCACTTTCCACTAATTTTTGTACTTTGTTAATAAAAACAACTGGCAAAATTGAAAGGTCCAGGTTGAAGTGAGAGAAGAAGGCTTTTCGGAAGATCTCCACCTCGCCAAGGCATATGAATGAACTCCCAGTGAAAGTGACGTTCTAAATTACACTTTTTGTTTTTTTTATTTAAATAGGGCAAACGTTGTGCCTGTTTCATGCATTGTATTTTAATGAATTAGCCAATTTCTAGTTGCATGAAAACGCCGAGGAATGTTAACATAACGCAAATTTGGGGAAATTTAACTGTTACAAAGGACGGGGTTGTAACAGGGAAACAACTTTTTTGCCGTTCGCTCAACGGTGTTATGATTTTGTTTTAATTTTTTGTTGCTTAATGAAGAAAAATTAATTCAGAAAAGAGGTTTTTTGATCCGAGTTGTTTATTTAAGCCTTTCTATTTTTACTGTAGGGTTCGTATGATGTTTCAACCACAGTTGGAAACGTCATTAAAGTAACCCACTATTTTTAACACTGAGAAACCTTATATTTATTTCCACATCAGCATAAATGCAATTCCATCGATGCCGCTTTGGATTTAAATAAAACCACAGAAATTTACATAAATCTTCGCAAAAGTAAAGCTTTACCTTTATGTTTTTTTTTAGGCAAGCATTAATTTTAAAAATATAACATAGACGAAGTATGTTGTTAATTTTTTATAAATGCTTTATCAGTTTGGATTTATTGAATTTCCCCTTGTTTTACTTTTAAATATTAAAGTCTTTGTAAAACTCGAAGAAATAAGATTGTCGGCCGTGTATAAAAAATTATCAAAACTACTACAGCTATTTTCATTTTTTGTTTCAACGACCTTACGCTATTCCATATTAGTTACATGAACATTTAACATATTTTTGTATTATTTTTGGGTTTGAAAAGAGGGGGTCAGAATCCCGAGGGCGAATGTGGGAGTCGAACCCACGATCGGCGGGGTTTACGAGCGCCGACAGCCCTCGGCCGACTATATAAATATTCGAAAAAGTCAAAAGACTCTTCGAGTAAAGTGTGCCAGAAAGTTGTCGTCGAAATAACTGTTCGGATTTACCCTGTAAAACCTTCAAGTACGAATTTTCATACCATTAACAAAAATAGACAATTTTTGGGCTGATCTCGCCGGGGGCAATTTTTGTTGTCTCTGCTGATCATCGGAATTCCACTGAAAAATTCACAACTCCTCTGGATTGTAACCAAATACAATATTACAACGGATGGAAAGTAGAATATTTCTTGTTTTAGGGCAACCAATGTTTAAATCTTACGATATTATAGGGTTGAAATCTGAAATATTTTTTATACCCGATTTTAATTTATGTACGGAAACCAGTATAGACCATTACGTATAGTTTATAAATTTTTAACATGGTTCAAAGTATCCTGTGGATCAGTATCCTTTCAGTCCTTTCAAAGATATCAATATTTACGTGATTTTCTGGAAAATTCAAAGGTATTTGGAAAGCGAAAATTTGGAAACAGTGTTACAATTAAAAAAACTCCTAATTACGACAATAAAAATCTGACCTTTTGTTTTTAAATGCATTCTCTTCAGGTAATTGTTTAATGTCAATGGGCCAATTTGTTCTTTTCTATCTCAATCTGATTTTATTTCAATTGAACACGCAGACTCGTCCTTGTATTGAAGAAATATCGTCGGCCATTTATCGAAAGATGAAAATGAAAACGTTGGAGTTTCAAGGCGAAATTATGTGCATTGTGATCCATCGGTTAAACTGTTAAATATGTCATACCGAATTTTTGCGTTGGCAGCGAGGAAAACGGACGTCTCTGAAATATTTGTGTAGGATTTGTATAAACAGCTATTTGCAGTATTGCTCTGCATCATATTTGGCGTGATAGGTACGTTTTACAATGGTTAAAATTAACTAATTGTTTTGAGGGAAGGAGAGGAGTCAGAAATTCCGGGGGGGGGAGTTGGGAATCGGACCAACGGCAGGTGGGAGTACGAGACGAAACCTACTCCTCCCAGTGTAAAAATAGGGTAAAACATTGTTTAAAAAAATTAGAATCGTTTTTAGCTTCCTGTAAAACCATTAAATACAAATTTTCATTATAATAAAAAATAAGTTTTTTGGACTGTACGGGCAAGTCAATTTTTATTGTATTGTATCTGATGTTCATCGTGTGACCAGAAGAATATTCTTTGTTTCATGCCATGTGAGCAATGTTTTGATTTTATGCCGTTATAAGTGAGAAAAATAAGGTGAAAAATCAGCAAAAATTTTCAAAAGTGTTATATTTTTTATCCGGTTCTGATTTATTTACGGTGACCAATTTTGTGACATTACGGACAGTTCCTTCTAACACCCTGTAAAGTATCCTTTGGACCGATCGTTAATGTTCTTTCAAAGTCATCACTATTTTTGTGTTTTCGATGTTTTCGAGAACATTTAGACATATTTGGAAAGTGAAAAATATTTTATTTTTCGATTTTTACCAAACAGGTTTTTTTGTCCAAAAATGACTATCGACTTTATTTCTTGCTAAAACATTATGTGTATGTATTTCCATCTACTTGGCTATGTCGATAGTTCACAAAAAAATATGTATTTTTAACAGGTTAGTAGAATATGCTTGCCCGTGGATTTATTTTTTATTTTTTTGTGTTTGCAAAGTAGGCAGTTAAACAGTAGGAGAAATTTGCATTTATTGCAGTAATAAACGGACAGGCTTAATTAAACTATGCAAGCTTGTATATACATTATTAATTTTACGAAAATTTTTACGATGAATTCATCTTAATAATTGAGATACAAGAGAGCCCCAGGACGGGTCCATGAGTTACACCTAATTTTACATGTCCCTGTAACGTAGGTTATATAGCAACCAGCCAATAATGGTCAATCATCCATAACTATTACCATTATGAAATAAAGTCAACGGCAGACCCAAAGAGTGCCGACGGTATACAGTAAGATGGTCACACGGCCCACAATCTCGTACATCTCATGCAAAGGTTAAAAGACATAGTTGGAATATAGCGGGACATGGCCAGGTTTGGGATTTATATGTTTGCACTAGACGGTTAACGACTTAAAACGAATCATTTGTTGAGTTTGAAACGCCAACTTGCCATTGTGACATGAAGACAACGGTAGACCCCAGTAGTGTCAATGGTCAGATGGTATAGCGGATTTGTAATGTTAAGTAAGTAATGTTATAGCGGGATGTTTTAATCGGAATAAAATAAGAGACATTGAACAAAGCATTGACGGATTGGAGATTCAGATTTTCTTGAGGTTGGAAAGCTTAGGTGTCTCGTTAAGTTTAAGTACATTGGTCCGATGAGAGCAATGATATTAAATTACATAATTATGGCGACTAGCTAGTGATTATTGCTTTCTATCGCCATTATAGCACTTCAATGGCAGACCTCAGGAATCCGATCATTAGTTGACCTGGCGGTCACCTGAGTTATAGTTTCTCGCAAAATTTAATAGGACTTGGATGGTCTGATAAATAGTGTTCTATGAAATTGATTTTAGCTGGGCTTATAGTGTGTTCTGATCACTGTCAAGTACTTTTAACGATAATTTAAGTATCTTATCTTAGTTCGTATAGCCAGTTTAGATTCTGTTAATTGTCTTTTCAGTATTTTCTGTTTGACCTTGCTGTCAGTTTGACTTTTATCCAGATATAGTCGAAGATTCGCTGAAGGCATAAGGAAGCGGTGTAGATAGAAAAGAGCTATTTCCTGTTGTGTCAACTGCTGCGTTGCCGGACCCAGGGGTTCTAATATTGAAGATAAATTTGAAGGAGGTTATATTGGTGATATTTCGGGTGCAATTCGAGTTTTGTAAAGTATGAACAGCAAGAGAGTAAGTATGTTTCCCTGGGGTATAACAGCTAAAATCGTATGAATATTCAAAAAATTTGCTAAGTTTATAGGTGGTACGCAAAAAATGTTTGATCATATTAAATTATATGAATAATATATGGATAGTAGTACATCAGTCGGTCGTGGTTGGGCATCCGTAGTACTGCGGGTTAAATACCGACTTGTTCTGGTTTCTCGACCTGCGCTGACGGATGTTTAAAAGGCTTCTTCATCTCTTCGATTCGTAATGAAAAAAGAAGATTCTAGGTTGAGTTAAGGTGTATGTGACTCTTCTGTATTATTATATTATGGAGTATAAAAAAAAAGAGAAGAAATAAATCTTGAACCGCGGTTTCACAACGCTTCGCACTCGTCTCACTTCACGATTCGACTTCGCTCCCCACCGACAGTTCGATATAAACGGCGTGTAATTCGACTTCCTACTTTTAGTTCTGCCCCATTATTTGGCCGGTCTTGGGGTTTTCTCGGTTTCCTTCCACAGGCACACTTGATTCTCTCGAGGAGCGTTCTTTTCAAAGTTAACTTCAACAAAGTTAATTGTTGTAAGGTGATCTCGACATTAAGTGCAGAGGCAACGGCTCTACATTTGAGCTATTCCAGTTGAGTAGGTCAACTTTATCGTTTTATTTGTAATGAAAAAGCAAACATGGACCTACTTCTTTGTTGCACACCATCATGGACAATGGCTCTGGCAAGTCTGGCAGAATTGTATGGTCTTTGAAGAATTGTTCTACACGAAAGAAATTTTGATAGTACAGTGAATATTTCCTTTTTTTATGGCTTGTTGTTAATAATAGTTATGTGTCAACAGTTGGTCCGCTTAGTCTCGTAAGTGCCCTTGGCACTAAGACAAATATTCAGTTAAAAACCTGCCGAAACTTCCAGCTGTACTAACAGAGAATTATTTGTTTCTTCCACATCGTGTTTTATTCAAAATATTCGTTGGCTTTTTCCTTATGTAATTTTATGATTATCTTGAGATTCGTCGAATACGAACGGAATTTCATATTTAGATCCACCGTCTCCGCATGACCGTTACGATAACTGCCAGCAGTCCGTTACCGATTTTGAAAAATTAAGGAATGGCCAGGGACCGTATCCTTTGTTCGTCTTCTTTTAGTGAAATTCAACTGTCATATTCAAGTTGAAATGCTGTTTCAAGAATTGTGTAAGGTAATAAGGGTACAATGAGAAATCAGAACCTGTGAAGTCACAGTTTTGATATGGTCGAAAATGTTTTGCCATTTTGAGCTTTTAAGGTTGGTGATGTTCAACTGTTTGCTATTACTGTTCGACGGAACCGGAGTAATAAAATGTAAAGCAATTTTTGGTACATCAACAGCCCAAAAATCGTTGAGGTTCTAGCAATAACATGCAAAGTCTGAACTGTCTTATTAACCTGATACTCTACGGTTTTTCGCTCGGAAATTATAACCATTAAACATTCCATCAGAAAAATTAAGGTTTGGAATCCCCTGACCCTCGACTGGTTTCCTGGGCACTGAGGACAAACGGGTAATGAGCAGGGCCGACCAGCTCCAGCTGGTATAAAATTTTTTAACCCCGAACGCTTGTGTGGTCTATCAATCACAAAAATGGATAGATTAAAATACTAAATGAGTTCAAACCCTTGTGTATCAACACCCGAAGGATAAGCCACTCAAAGGAGTAGCCATACTTTCTGAGAGTCAGGAGTACTTAAAGCTTTAGGAGATGTCAAATTCTCTTTAGTTACATGGAATTCCTGAATCAATTCTGACAAGCTTCCTGATATAGTTGCCGGCAGAAGAAAAACCGTGAGGGTCTCGAGAAACGTATGTTTTGTAAGCAGTCTCCCACACGAAAGAACCACTATGAGCTAAATCAGCCTAAAGCTGGGGCACCTCATTTATGTCGATCTTTACTCTGCAAGGGGGGATCAACCCTTGTTTGAACCGTTCAACACCGATTAATTTACAGGGTCCGTCTCGTTTCACTCATACGCATTTCGGACGCACGCCGTCTCCAGTAAGAAACTCGTAAGCCAACGAGCGAGCGTAGATGGGTCAAGTAGAGTTATCAGTGTCGATCTTTTGTATTTTTTCCTAACTTCTAGTTGTATTGGGTTTGTTCTTGAGTTCAGCAAGAAAAAATTGTAGTTTGCTTGTTTTTGATCATTTTGGTATTTTCTCGCTGGTATATCGCATTCGGTATTTTGTTTCAATGGATTTTCCAGGTTAAGATTTAGGTCGTTTTTTTTTTTTTCAATTGGAAATTAAAATTGTACTGTTTGTGTTAGCATATTCCAAAACTAAAACCAATATTTGTTTAAATTTTTTCTCTACTGACAGTTATTTTTTTGTTATCGAATTGTACACTAAACATTCTAAACACAATGACGTGATCTTTACCATTTTTGTATATCGTCTTGTATTTAATAATCTCTTGACTTTAATGAAGTGTTGGCGTTATTTTTGAGGACAAAACATCAACAACCCGACTGATTCGACTATCTCAATTTTATGATTTAACAATGAGACACGACTTTCTACCGTATTGCGTTCGTCGAGACAAAACCAACTTTCAGTTTACTTTAGGCCTTGATATTACTATCAGGAAATCATTGTCTGAAACAATGCGTCGACTCGTGAAACGTAAGAATAATTAATTAAAAGTTCCCACTTGCGAGTTTTTCGACCCGTGTCAAGGGATATTTATTAGGTATCATATATCTTTGGATAATTGGATTTTATTATTTGGAACAAGGGAAATCGTCGATAAAATTGTACATTGAGGGTCTTGATTTACACTGATTGTGAGTCTTGAGGTTTGACATGAGAGTGAGCTGAGAACAATCGATGAACCGTCAAACAGTGCCTTAGTTCAGTTGAATTGATTCGACCCGTCTTTTAAGAAAGAAAAGGTCATTGTTTGCTGTAATTTCTTTTTTCCAGGGTCATCTTAGTATTTGTACACCTTGTGAAAGATTAGTGTTGATGATGATGGGGATACTAGGAAACGGGAGTTCAATTGACGCGATCGTTGTTTTAAGAAGTCGAAGATCATTGTCTCTTGCTGCAATTTCTTTTTCCCGGCAACTCTTGGTATTTCGAAACCTTGTGAAGGATTAAAGTTGATGATGAAAACTGGTGGAAGGTAGATGGTTTGGTTGGTAGCAGTGTTTGGGTAAACATGCACTGCTACTTTTTTTAGTTCCTTTGTTCAGATCCGTTCAATTTACTCGATCCTTCTTTTATTTGTCAGTGATTCTCTTTGGGGCAAGCAATGTCACATATCACAATCATTTCAGCTTGAATGACCGAATTCTTCTTGTAACTTGGTAACAGTTTCTTCCTTAAAGCATTACCTGAAAATGATGTTGAATATGTGTCGGTATTTCCTGAGACCCTCTTGACCGGTATATCACCAGGTACCATATCAATCGGTTTACCCTATTTAGCTGAAGTAGTTTTGACAAGGGTTTTTTTAACTTTCGGTTTTTCTGCCACCTCAAGAGTATACTACTTTTGTTTTGTTTAGACCCATTATAAAATAAGGGATGCTTGATCTTTTAGTTCAATTATAGATACTAGGCCTATGGGTCTTGTAGAGCCTCTTCTGACCTAGTGCTTGTTCATTACTCTAATTATTAATGTGTCCTGTTACTTATCAGGTTATGTTTCCCATGTTTTGCTCCTTAACCGTTATTTCAGTTTCTAAGACAGACATGCACTTCCCTACGACATCAACGTTCATTTTTCCAACAAGCTGATCTGTTCTAGCATACATAAGTTCCACATTAACCTCTCGATCCATCCTACCGTACTGCTCAGTCCTTCCACCCTCCAACAACCAAGTCACTTTGAGATTATTAAAGGCTGGTGCAAAATGTGGGGACAAGAATTAAGGTGTACGAGGAAGAATGTACACAGTGTTAACACTGATAAAACTACTCCACTATCACTCAACAAGGCGATACTGACTTCTATTCAAGTCAGATAGTTAGGTCTATACACCTAGATAGCAGACTAGCGTGGCAACCCCACGCATAAATGATTTTAACTTAGCAGAAGGCTTGTACAGCAAGACTTTTAAGACAGAAAATTGTTTTGACCGTCAAAGCTCAACTAATTTTACCCAAGCATTAGTACGACCATTTTGGAGTGGAATTGTGGAGTTCGTATTGTTCAGTAGATTTCAGTACATATTGACACTTGCTTACTAAGTCACTAACCACGCTATCTCCACTTATGTCAATACTTCAACAATCTAATCCTGCAACCAAAGTTCCTCATCGACCTGTCGCTCCATCCTAATCCTACAGCCAAAGCCGTATGTATACTTCTTATCCGGACAACCTGCCACGTCGCCATAAACTATGTTAAAGTCGAGACCTCCTCACCTCATAATTAATCCCTCTTATTAAGTGTCAGTGTCCGCTCTGGGTGCCTTGTTGACTCCAGGAGGAAAATTTTTATGATATATTAATATGTGTTTGAAGAAAGTTGACTGCATAATAATAAGGGGAAGAAATGGTTCACGTTTAAGTTGTGAACGAGCAGTCATAGTTGTTTTTTGCCACGAAATTTTCGAGTGATTAGAAAGAGAAGAATCGAGGCGGTGAATGAAGTGGTTTCGTCGGTTTGGTCCATTCCGTTCCGTCTCGCCTTCGGAAAAACAATGACTTTTAATTATGAAATTCGGTGGAAAGCGGATCCGAGTCTTCGATCCTTGACCGGGAGTCGGTGAATTCACACGGTGGAGAAAACTCCCAGTGGCCACCAAGGCCAGTAGACGACAGAGGAGAGGAGGTTAATATCCATTCTCATTATACGAATACGACCGGTCGATCCATCACCAAGAAGTGGATGTCGCTGTACTCGCTAGTTTGCTTTTAGTTTGAAGAAATTTCTACAATTTTGTCACAGTTCAGGGTGGTTTCTCCACACTGAAGCTGTGAAATATGAGTTTTTGTCTTGGGAAGCTTGGGTGGGATGTGAGTTGATGAACTGTCACATAGACCAATTGGTTTCTTGGCCCAAGCTGGAGGTTTTTGGTCGAAGCCGTTGATTTTTTTATTTTCTAAAAGTAATCGTTGACTTTATCGGAAAAGAAATTAGATTTTACTGTTATATTTGTGAATGTGGCCGAAAAAAAAGTGACAAGACTTGTTTGAACGTTAATCAATATTGACTTTTCTTGTCAGTGCTGATTGTCTCTGCAAATTGTAAACGGAGACGATATTTGATAAATAATAGACCAAAATCGCAACAATACGTCTTTATTTAAAACCCGTTCATTGTAAGGGATTGAAACGAATTAAATAGCCGGAAAAGATCAATTAAAGTTTTAACATAGGTCAGGTAAATTTGAAAATGAACTTTTCTTACCTTCCTGCCACGCACGTGGATCTCAGAGAAAAATGAAGTATATTATTTATTAAAATAATATAAATTAATTTCCCCTCTACATTTTAGAAGGGGTTTTCACCCCTGGAGGAACAACAATGGAAGATTTATCAGTTGGGCGAGGGGGGGGGGTCGGGACTTGATGTCCTCTGGACAATCCAACACCGGAAGTTCAAAAACCCGCTCACACCCTCCACACAGTCATGCCTTAAATCAATATCGTTCATATTTGAGTAGTTCACAAGATAAAAACGCTGATTCTCCGGTTTTTGCCAATACATTGTAGCAATTAAACAAGGCACAACAAAAATTCTGGTTTCAGAAGGCTTGAAATAAATTCACCACTATGGGGCATTGTGCACTACGAACTCCTGCCACGTGGCTAGACCGTCGGCTCAGAAATCTACTCAACCCAACTAAAGCAAGTCAAAGCGACGAAGCAGAAACAACCTGTTCTCGTGAACACATCACAAGGACAACGGGAGACCTCATAGAGCTAGAAGAACAAAGAGATGATAATGAAGCTTTATTACAAAGTTCTAACACGCCTTGTCTTCCAGACCTGGCCTCACCTGACTGTAGCCTTTTCTTAGCAATGTTGTTCGATTAAAGCCAATAACCTGAAAATTACAATTTGTCCGGGACTTAAGCTTTTATAAAAAAGGGCATAACTGGGCAAGTTCTCGTTGGGAGAAGGTTATGCCGATGGAATTTTAACACGTTTAAACTGAGACGGATTTTTCTGGTTACCTATGCGCATGACAAAGATGGGTGTTAGTCATACTATTTCTTTAGAAATGATGATAACGAATCTCAGATAATAGTCAACTAAAGTTGATAACAAGTCAATTAAAGTTGTAGTCAAGCTTTCGATATAGTGTCATCAGGGCCTCTTTATTATATTACCATCTTATATGTTAATTCATCATTATCTTAATGCAGTGGGAACATCCCAGTCTGACACGATCCAATGAATCACATCATTTGTATTCAGTACAGAGTTTTTTTAACTTCGTGAACAACCAAAAAATAAACGATAATTTTTTATGGTTTAAGTGTGTGAAGGGGTGTGCGATTTGAACTTTCGGTGTTGGCTTGTCCTCCAGAAGACATAGTCTCGACCCCCTCGCCAAAACTGATAAAAACGATTGTTGTTTCGCCAGGGGTGAAAACCTTCTAAATTTAGTAGTGAAATTAGTTTTAATTTGGGCGTTGATCCACTAGGATTTCAACTCATTTAAGCTACAGTCGGGTTTGGTGCATGAAGTTTTCATATTCACTATGGGCCAGTGTGTCGGCCTGCTCAGTATGTATCTGCCTAGGAACACAAGCAAAGGGCCAGGAAGTCGTAACTGACTGCCACTCTTGCAACTCTCAAATTTTGACTTCATCTCACATAATGTTAAAGCTTTGTTATTAACTCTACTGACCTGCCTTTCTACCTCCAACATCCAACAACGCCTTGAACTTATTTACTGGTTAAAAAAGTTAAAAAAAATGAGGAGAATGGAGGAAGAATGTACCTAGAACTTTAACAATGACAAAACTACTCCACTCTACATCAAGAAGGCACCACCGACTTCTATCCTACTCAGAGATCTTTAGGTGTTAACGTCATCGTTTTATGCCGTGAAAAACAAGGAAAGATACTATTTAGACGAGCTTGTTTACGTCGGTCAAAGGAACCCACTTGCTCAGCTTCCACGTCTGCCCTTGTCGATGTAAACCCGAATGAATGGTCCCAGGTTTGACTGGAATCAAGTTCAGTAGCTTCCCGCAATTCGTCTTCATTCTTAACATGTCTTCCAGACCGTGGTTCACCTTCAAATCCCATCAATCCCAGAAGCCAACTTTTGGGCAGTGCGCTTATTGTTTCACTACCTAATTTTGGTGGGTGTGGAAACAATCTCTCAAAAAGGAGAGCTGCCTCCAAATGAGTTTTCAATCCTTTTTGTCATGGCACGACTAAAACTGGCTGTAAAATCGTTCGTGTACATCGATTTTCAGCATCATTAATTTTAACTATTGACAACGATGCTGTGCAGAATGGTTACTATAAGGCACATTGGGTAAATATATAGAAAATGACAACTGAAATATTACAGGGCAAAATTATGATTATATGTCAAGAGTTGTAAGTTAAACGATCTAATTTAAAAAAAAAAAAGAATTAGGCGCTCAATCTTGATCTTATTTACTTGATGCTTCGCCGTGTACAAAGGAAGCCAAAATTCATTGTTTTCAATTACAGAATAGATTTCTTTTTCCCAAGGAAAACCGTTTACCGACGTTATTTGCCAACGGTTTTCATCACATAATGACTATGTTCCACCGACAGGTTAGAAGGTAAGAGTAAAACCATTGACTCCAGCACAGGAAATCCACGTCAATCGTTCTCCGACAAGGAAACCTCGAGGGCATGATCGGCCAACCATTACTTAAGACATTACCAAGCGATTGAATATCCGATTCCAATCCAATGCTGATTTACTGATATCAAACCGGTGGCACGCTTAAATTGTCACGATGGAGAAAAACCAATAAACACGCAATGACAATAAAACCTCATTAACATTTCTTTTATTGCCTTGAATAACCGATGACTATTGTAGGATATGGTTAAGACAAAGAAAAATATTTTGATAATGGATAGCATATAGATGATATGAGCCGACGTAACTTATCACGTACGATAGTGTAACAACATGCGTGATTAGTGCATTCAAGGCGATTACTGGAGGTTACCCACACGTCAGCATATTAGGGGAATATTTTATTTTCATTTCTACACACGTGTTTGTTTTCATGCAATTCGAAATTCCGGTCGGAAAAATTAACGGTTTGCTTCGTCCCATTCAACTTTAGTTATTTTTGGTTTCCTACTGGAAATTATATTTGGACTATGCTAATTGATTTGAAAATTTGTTGTGATTATCTTTTTTTCGTTAATGATAGGCAATTTGACTCTACTTTCCCGTTCTTACAAGTTTGAAACCCGAATCGAAATCTATTCCCACCCTTTTTTCCCTTTCATAACCTTCCATCATCCTACCGTTCAATTAGTCTGTTCCCTTTAATGGGTAAAATCATAGAAAAACTACTTGAACACGATCTCTCCATCCTTCATTCCTGTAACATCCCTGACTACCAGTCATTCCACTGTTCAGCAGTGCTATATCATCCCTGCCGATCTTGATTTAGTGCTACATCTATTCCTTGATGTGAAACAAGCCTTTGATCGTGTACGGCACGGGAATTGGAAGCTTAAGAGACCTACCTATCCGACAGGTACTTCCAACTCATCGGTGGTTTCTCTTTATCGGCCAGGTGCAGGGGTATCTTTGGACCCATCATCTACACAGTATACACCGCAGACCATTGCATGGATTTCTTGACAGGAGCTAGTATGAGTAAGCCAGTCAACACCGACAGTCAATCTCCGGACTGATATCTCTCGCCTAAGGAAGCAATGTACCTGATACGATCTGTCCAAGCTGTTTGATAAACCGCATGCAGTTTCCTATACGAAAGAATCAATGGCCAATCAATGTTGATCTGACGGACACCGTTACTTTTTTGCTCGGTCTCTTGTATCTCATACTGGTTTCGACTTTCGTAAACCAACGAGACCAGACGGAGTAAGTAGAGTGGTCGGTGTAGATCAGTTGAGAATTTTAATTTTACTTACTAAGTTTCATTGGCTTTGCCCTTGAGCTAAAATAATTATTATAGCTTGCTCGTTGACATTTTAACGAAAATGCCAAAACACATCTGACAGGCCGAAATTATCGAGAGGTAAATGTTCAAATGATTTCGGGGGATGCGTTAGCGATCTATAGAACACGTTTGTGGGCTGGGGGCGGCGGTCGATAGACTTTTTGGGTGTGGTGGGGATGAACCACCCTGCCCTCCAGCATTCAAGAATGTTGCCCTAAAAACTTTATTCTAGGGATAAACCTTCCAGCCACCGACCGATACCTTTTCTATCTGTATTTGAAACATTCGACGTTTTCTGCCTCTACCAGTTCCATTTTCTCCCCGTTCCACAAGGATTGGCCTTTTATTTTCTTTCTATAAGAAATTTAGGTAATGAAAGTCGACAACGGGATTACACGATTTACAGAGTGTCGCAAGAAACCCGTTTCTGTCCTCGAGTTTATTGTTATTTTGTAACACCCTTGCGGTATCGATTCTTCCAAAGACTGTGCAATTTCATTGACTTCATGCCTTTTTAATTCGGTAAAATATGTTTTAATACCCTCTTGCGACTTTGTCCCTCTTTCTTTCCGAGTCGTTTAAACAATAAAGGATTAATTGGGTCAGGAGGGACACGGTTTGTGGACATTCAGATTTCAAGGATGGATAATTTCTCATTGTTATGACACGTCTTATTTTTAACGGCGTTTTTATTAATTATACACTAACGGTATTTATTTTATAAATTTTAATTTAAGGCGTCGACAGTCAATGAGACGTTTTGCGTACAGCATATTTTTACAGAATAACACAAATATTTAATTAAATGTTAAGGCCAAACAGGTAGAATGGCAATTTGTGTCCTTAGGGCATCCTCTTTACTATGCATTATATTACCTTTCTTCATTATTAATTTTTTTTAAATTATTTACTTCAAGACTACAAAATGTTTCCAGGTTTTGTCCATCGACTATTTTTCAAAGGGTTATTGTTTTATAATACAATATATATACAATTATATACAAATCAGATGATAAAATTACCGTGTAACCTGGTAGAAAAAACGAGAAATTTGAAAATTTGGCTTGAATTGGTTTTTTTAAATTTTCATACTTCTATGTGTTTTTTAAGCAGTTACACGATAAACTGAAATTATCGAGGTCTCAAGGGAAACATCAATATTTCAAGAAGGAATGGGTTTTTTTTTCAACACATTTCGATGAATGATACCAGAAATTGAAAAATTCACTCATCCATTTTGGAGATATTAACAGTTTTAATTTTTTTGTTTAAAAATAGCTATTTTGTTTTAAAGAATAGGCACAAAAAATATATTACAAAATTAATCCTCAAAACATCGTCCATTCGTTTTGTTAATCAACACAAATTTCCTTTATTTAAACTAGTTTCACGATAAATTCCAATTATCGAGATCCCAAGAAGGAATCGTCGATTTTTTTCGCATATTAACGGTTTTAAAATTATTTTTTTTTATGTTTTTCCGTTTCATTTGTTAAAGAATAGAAATGACTTTATTAAAAAATAAATCTTCAAAAATTCATCGACTGATCAATCGACACAAATAAAATTTTCAAATTTCTCCTTATAAAAAACAAAAAAATTTACCGATTCGTTCTGAAGTTATTGAAGTTTGCTTTCACAACTCGATAATGTAAATTTATCGGGCAACTGGTTGTTCCTGTTTAAAGTTCGATAAAAAAAAAAACATAAATTAAATTTGCATATTTTTTCAATTAAATTTTTAAAATTATAATCCCTTGAATTATCGAATTCTGAAGACAATCATCAATTTCTTGTGTATTTTTTTAAGTATAGAAAGTGACAATCAAATTGTGCGAGAAAAAAATTCATCAATTCCTTCTGTATTTATTGAATTTATCCTTCAGAACTCGATAATTTCAATTTATCGCGTAAATGGTTGTTCTTCTCTACAGTTAGGTTGACAAAATCAACTCAAATTAAATTTGCATATTTTATGGAATTAAATGTTCATATTTAATTGAAAACTTCAACATTTCCGTAACGAATCCATGCATTTTTGAGTTTCTAATACAGAGTTTTTGAGTTTTTAGAATGGAAAGAACGTATATAATTTGTGAAAAAAAAGTTGATCACCAGGTGGGCTAAACGCGCTTTGAAAAATGTAGTAGTATCAGCAAATGCTAAATTAAAAAAAAACTTTTTTTAAACAGGCGATTATTCTTGTTCTTTACGAATTCGGGGACGAATTTTTAATTACGAATTAATTAAATTTACGAATTCTTAATGTATAAATTTATCAAAAGAGAAAGGCAACGTGGTCGACTATTGTTTTTGATGGGAGCTTTTCCAATTAAACCGGATTTGGCTGATTCACCCAAGGACATATTTGTATTAGTAACCACCAACAAAGTACACCATTGTTTCTATTTCTTAGTTTTTCACATTGTTATCTCAAACTTTGACCGGTTTGACGACTGTCCAGCTCAGTAGACTCTCGATTACAAGAGGAAAGTATAACCTATTGCATTATATGAAAAGTTATTTGAAATGAAAATCTCGAATGGAATATTTTGCCTGATCATCTTTATAAAATTAAAGTTTACGAGTCGAGTGAACGGAGTGTGACATATGGAATGTTTGTGTCACAGCAAGACGTGCTTTACGCGCTTTCCAGCAAGGAGAGTGGCCCCGGTTGGCATGGCGACGGCTGGGTCAATCAATATCTCATTTCCTTGAGAGAAATTAGCTCGAAAAGCCTTGTTTTTCAGTCTCGACCGTAAGTGGGGCGGAGAGGATTTTATTTATTAATGAGCCGTTCCGAAACCCGTGCACAGTTGGAGGGAACGAGGGTTCAAAGCACTGTACGTCCTTCGGAATCGGCTTCCTTCGGTGGATATTTGCCTGTACATTCGCTCCCAGACGTGTTTGAAATTGATTTGTCTTATCAAATCACGGATGAACTTTTTCCTGAAGCCGAATACACTTGTAATTATCCACATCAGCAAGGCGATTCTCCATCATTATTATTTTTGTAATATAATTTGTGGTTATACTGTGCAGTTAGTCAGTAATTTACGATCGGTATGAATAACCAAATTTTTTTTAAAGACCCTTCAAACTAAATTGTAGCCTATACTGAAGAAAAACACAAGCCAACACTCGCGGTGGCGAAATAATAAGACAGTGACAGAATAAGCGAGAATAAGCGGATCCAGTTGATTTGACATGATCAAACTAATATAAAATTTGTTTATCGGAACTTAGTGGCCTACTTTGTCTTCTCAATAAACTACTCAACTTAGAAAACAAATACAGGATTTATTCAGAATAAGCTTAACACTTTACTAAAGTGAATGTAGTGCTTATGACAAAAAGTACTGTTTAAATTTTTTTTCTACGCTAAGTCGTTTTTGAGAAAACTAGTGACAATAGGCGGACCAACATGATTTGAAACGATACAAGCTGTGCATGCCAGGTTTTTTCAAAACTACTCAACTTAGAAAAAATATTATGAGGACTTTTTCAGAATAAGCTTTACTCTATAGTAAACTGAATGTAATTGTTATGTGTAGAGATTAGTGACGGTTAATCCATAAATATGCAGATATGTTGAGATGCGGTCTGGTGCGATGTACGTTTCAGAAAAAACTGCACTCTCAACACGACACGCAAGAATGGCACAAATACACAGAAGACAAACAGTTTGAGCCCTGATGATGATCTCAATAAAGATCGAAATATTGGCACAATAAAGAAAATGTTTTTCTGAAACCTACATCACACCAGACCGCATCTCACTATACCTGAACAATAATTGTTATGATTTTATGTGATGATTGTAATAGATGTTTCTTTTAGATTAAGTCGTTTTTGTGAAAACCTGCGAAACAATTTGAACCAGGATGATCTGAAACGATCGAAGTTGTGTCATTCCTGTTTTTCTCATAAAACTACTCAACTTAAAAAAATGTACATGACTTATTCGGAACAAGCAAGTGAATGCAGTGCGTATAACAAAAAAAGTTTAACTTTTTTCTAGGTTAAGTGGTGTTTGAGATAACCTGCAAAAATGGGCGGACTCAGGGCGATCTGGGACGATCAGCTAAGCTGTTTTTCACACTCTCTCTTTTTTTATGTTTTTCTATCTCTCTATCACTATTTTCATTACTCTCTCTCTCGCTCTTCTCACTCTTTTTACGTGGCTATCATTATCTTTACCTAGCATGTTTTTGTTTCACCCACCTCTCTTCCTTCTCTCTTCTGTACCTTTTTCTTTCTTTACCTAGAGTATATTTTGCTGTGTGCTGTGGTTTTTATTACCTACAGTTTCGTTTTGGTATTTTTCTTTTGTCAACGGTACTATTTCTTATTGTTGTCTGTTTTTGAGGTTAAGGCAGTCCAGGAAGTTTAAATTCTTGTTTTTAAGATGATTTCTACGTTTTTCTGTAACTATCAGTATGTAATTTATGCGGATTACTTTTGAGGAAGGTTTATTATTAAGGTTTTGTTAAAATACATCTGGAAGTAAAGCTGAAGTTATCCATTCTTAGTCTTTCTGTAGTAAAAGTAGTTTTGCTTTATATTACTTGGAATTGCTCTTGATCAAAAACCTTTTTCTTGAACCGAGAAAACCGACAAAGCTGTAGAACCGACTAGACGACGATGATCCGCCTGGTGGCACAACGAAACAAAATTTATTCCCGTAAAAACTGGTCACGATCTTGGGGTCGATTGTGGGTGTCGTTCGTACCGAAAGATTTTTTCCCTTCAATTCCTACGGGCCTCACAGTCCAAACGACTCACCGCCGGACGAAAAAGCCGATGGGCAACGGAGCCTCTTCATCTAACTCGTCTCTCTTTCGAATTCTTCAAAAACTATTCATCCCTTCTTACTCTTTCAGAATTTAATATCCAAATTATTTTGGATTTATCTATGGAATTAGAATTATGTAAATATACCTCAGCTTGTTTCCTTCTTTTTATGGTCTTTCACACTTATTTTCAGTCTGCAGCCTTTTGAGCGTCTCATTCTGTTACTGACTCTCTAGTTTTAGATGAAAACTAAGTTGAGATACTAAAATGCTAGCCTCTCATTTGTACGCATGTTTCAACTGTACGATATACATTGGGCATACAACACATATATATGAAAAGTGGGGGGCGAGGCTGTTTTTTCAATGTAGTACATTTTCCTTCATTCGATCTAGTCCTCCCCGTTCTGCACTGTCTTCGATAAGCTAAAGATGGTCTTGGGTATTGGAAATAGCTTGGATAGGAGGATTTTAGTTGGAGCCTTAATTGGCCTCGAAACCTCCTTGCCCTTAATACCCTACAATGATTGCCAACAACGGTTTCTCATAGTATGTGTCCTCCGGGTGCAGCAGTCGAATGAACGGCACTTACGCGGAGGTTGTATCGATGTTATTGGGATGTATCGAATAGATGAGACCTCTCTTGTTGGACATAACAAGCGTCAGATTTCCGAGAACTCGTCGCACCTCGTTCTGAAGCAGTGGTCTACTAGGTACGATTTCAGTACAAGATAAAAGGAGTGGGTCGGAAGCGTAAAAGCATGTCCGGATGCCAGACCCTACAACAACCTAAGCAATATTCTTCGCTCTCGAGTGCAAAGGTGATGGTGTCGACTACCTTGTTAGATCGTAGGATAATTTGTCTGAATTGGTGTGAGGGAATTATTGTGTTAGTATCTAGGATGGGAATTAAGCGTTTTGAAACTTTTTGTCGAGGATTTTGGATATTGTAGAACGAAGGCGGATACATACTGTAGGGGAGTATATAGTTGGCGGGTTTTTGAGCTTTAGTAATGAGAATAACGACGGAATCTTTTCATAATATAATAATTTAATTAGTTATTTTTATTAAATAAATATTTTTAAAAGATAAATTGGCCTTTAAATTGTTCAACCTGTTTTTTTTATGTAAGTGATCGATGAGAATATAGTTTTGGACGACTCGACTTTTCCAACAGGCCATTTACAATTTCAAAAACAAACAGACCCCAATAGGAAAACAGATTAAATTTAATTTAATCATGCTTGTTAGAACATTAAAGGAAGAAAAAAACGGAGTGTATTTTGACCGTTTGTCTACACTTAACGTTGTGTCTAATAGCGTGAAGTTAGAACGCATGAATATGTAATCGCCCTTCCTTAATTAAAAAGGATTGACGATTCAATTTAAAAGCGAACTATAAATTTAACATAAGAGCTTCGTTGGAAAAAAATATATATAGCCGGAGCAGCAGGATAGGTGTAGTAGTAAATAGAGTTCGTGTCTTTTTATTTCCACATTCTTTCACACATCGTCAATTTTTCCTCTAAAAAACTTCCGATTGATTTCCTCCGCCACCCCGCCCCAGATTCAGCTCGCCTTGAAAAATAATATCAACGTTTCAACATATTAAGAAGAGGAATTGCACAAGGAGAAGAACAATTAGACAAATGACCCAGATAAATAATTCACAATAGAGGACTCTTTTTAGGCGTCGCATCCCGTGTCTCCGTGTCATTGTCTGTTAGACCCATTGGGAAAAATCGCAACTTTATTATTAACAATGAAGTTCCGACTTGCTTTCCCGAAATACTTAGGCTTTGACAAAAAAAGAAACATAAAAATGTAAATCAATTTGAATCGATAGAAACTTTGGGGTGAGTGTGCGACATCTGGAGAGCGAACTAATTTATTAGCGAGAATGGAGTGAGTTCGACCCCGCCCCGAGTAATATCGAGTACCCTTAACGAGTGAACCTTTTTAACTCTTACTAACTTTAAATTAACCCTTTTAAAACTTACATTTAACTTCAGATTTACCTTTTTAATTTGAAGTCAACTGTTACTAACTTTAAATTAACCCTTTTAAAACTTACATTTAACTTCAGATTTATTGTACCTTTTTAATTTGAAGTCAACTGTTACTAACTTTAAATTAACCCTTTTAAAACTTACATTTTACTTCAGATTTACCTTTTTAATTTGAAGTCAACTGTTACTAACTTTAAATTAACCCTTTTGAAACTTACATTTAACTTCAGATTTACCTTTTTTAATTTGAAGTTAACTCTTACTAACTTTAAATTAGCCCTTTTAAAACTTACATTTAACTTCAGATTTAGCTTTTTTAACTTTAAATTGACCATCTTATTACTTCAATTTAACCCTTTAATATCTTCAAATTAATCCTTTTAATTTCGTATTAACCCTTTATTCACAACGTTAAAAAGGCAGGAGGTAGTATGAAGTATAAACTTGTAAACCAAATTTCCGTATATTGCAATTATTTGTGTAGATACAAAATAATTAGGCTCTTAGAAAACAGTGAAAAAATTAATTTAATTTAAAATATAAAAAAATTATATAAAATCGAGTACAAAAATTAAGGAACGGTACAGTTTGATATTAACTTTTTTAAATTTCAAATTAACTGTAAACTTCATATTGACCCTTTCTTTAAAACATCAAAAACTAAAAAAATATTTATTTGCACGTCAAAATTTCTTCTTAAACCAAAAATATATGTATTTATAATGTATGTACAATTATTAGAAATCACTTTTGTGTTCCATACTGCTAGTCAATTCGTCCACCTATTCGTTAAAAGTAGCTTAAGGAGCAACAGGTTTTCGAACCCAAAAATATATTTTTTATTTACTTATTAAACAAACAAAAGCTAAAACCTTTTTACGAGATTCCGAGCATTAAAAGTGGAAATATTGTTTAAAATTTGAAATCGAGTGTTCTGGTGTATCTTGCCTTGAACTCTGTTTATCATTCGGGGTGAAAGTCCAACTTAACTAACTTTAATTTGAATCGTTGTTTAAACTGTATTGTTTATTCTATTGACCCAACTATATTATATGATTACGTCTTTTAACTTTTGACCCGATCGAAAGATTTCTCCAGATTTATCTATTGCCCATTCCTGTTTTTCTTCTATTTGATCCTCTTTTGTAGTTGGTCGGATTCATGCTGATTCCCATTCTCCTCCAGAACTCAACTAAGGCGGCGACCGCGGATAACGAGAGTTTACTGTATTCTGAACATCATTCTCGAGGAAGCATGTCAGTCTGCAGAATGTTGCCAATGAAATCCAAACTGATGCTGGCTATAAACCTCTTTCTCGCCAAGGCTCCATGTCAGGCCGGTTTATCATGGACTCCAAGAGTGGGTTGTCATGTTTTTATCATTGTTTATTACCTGTTAGTTGAAATTTACCTGAATGTGTAAATATAAAGCCTATGTAAGAAGAAGGGAATATTCAACTATAAGACTGGATAGACGAAAAATGTTAAGATACCTTTTGATGTTTTAGTATGTACGCCAAAAAATGGAAGCGATGGAGATAAAAACAATTATTTGAAACCTGACATAATTATCTTCAATTGTCCTTGGTGATGGTCAATTTGTCGACCTTCGTGAAAGAACGGCTTATAAAGTTGGGGGCAAATATTCAACGGCGAATATTCATTTTCTCAAAACGAAGAATTGTCATGTTTGAGGGTCGAAAGTGTTTAAGATTGTGATGGAGCGAGCGGTCGCAGCGGACGTGGTGCATGTGCGATCGCCGACCTTGAAATGCGGACAATTATCAGTTTCCACGTGGTTGCCAGACTGTCGGTCCGTATGTACAAAAGTGAGACCTTCAGTGTATCGGTCCTTTTTCGGCTTCTATCCTGTCGAAATATGTTTTTCCCCCCGGTGGTCCGAAAACGCCTCCGGTCACACCCACGACTCTTATCGACAGATTCGTAGATAAGCCCGCCGAGACGGAACAATGGTCGTCGGGGCAGCTTTTCAAAAGGGGGAAAAATGGAAAAACATCGGCATGAGTGGGAAATTCAACCGACGTTTGGCCGTATTAGCTCTCGTCCGTTCGGAATATAAAATAGCTTTGGGAGAAATCGATTTCACAACTCTATTTACAAATGCCGTTTATAATCTCTTTATAGGGACATTATTGTACTTCGTTTAACAAATCCGTAATATATATGTACAAAGCCGAACATAGAACGTAACCCGTCTGACCTCGATGAAACCTAAACAGCCTGGATTTATGGCTTAAAATCAGTTGATAAGTAACATTTATTAACAACAAACATATTACTCTTTACCAATGTCCAGTGAGGGATTAACGACAGTAGGATCAATAGTAAAAAAGGATAGTTTAAACAACGATTAAAATTAAAGTTACTAAATTTAGACATAAAACCCGAAGGGTTGTCATTCCCTGATATGTTGACTCTTGGGTCTGTACCTCAGGGGAGTTCACCTACCCCGTTATGTGGCTGGGTCATTAGTATCCCCCATAAGCCAGATGCTCAGGAGATCGTCGCTTCCCAACGGGGTTAGGCTCGACAGCTCATTTCAGCTCCAACACAAGCAAAAGATAATCCAATCTACAACTAACATCTATAAAACAATCGCACAAATAAATACATTTACTTATGTACATTGCACTTATTTTGATTGGTCGGTAGAGCGAGTGTATTCGATATTCTCCTATCGACCTGGACACAATAATAAGTTAATCTAAATTAAAATTAGATTCGATGGAGTACTTTCATAAATATTCCGCACTGCTGGCGGGGCGATGGTGACTTATATTTCACTATCAGCCCCTCCACCAGTCACACTAATAAATACACACACTTAAACAAAACACAACCAGAAAACACATAAAAAAGATCTATATAAAACATCCACCTCCTTCAAAAAAGAGAACAGAGGACCCAGACACTAATGTGTCCCAAAACAATTCACAAATTCTCTGCGTAAGGAGCGTATGGCCTATTCTCAATCGAGTAAGGATGATATCTTAGTTCTACCTCAGGTTCTTGTGGGGGGGGGGCTTATACACTTTGTACACAAGAGACGCTGACGACTCGCCCACTTTGAACCATTAAGACCTACAGGTGATTTACGTATATGAAGTGTGGTCTATAAACCTATAGTTTAGTAAGGACAAACATAAATTCCAATAGAATAAATAAATAAAATAGTGGACTATTTTCTACGCTGTAGAAAATAGAGTATTACTCGGGTGCATTCTTAAGCATGTTGTCCCAGGCTTTTGGCACGGTCTGGTACTGTGGAATTCTCTTCAAACTAATTACGCATTACCAAATCTTAAAATCCAATCAGATTGTTATTTCAGAGTAAGGTACTGCAATTCGTTCTCTTAAGAAGACTGATCCAGGCCGGGTCCGGCAAGGGATAATTTTTGATCCCATTCTACCATTTATACTGCTAACCTTGTGATACATTTCAACACCCATCCTTAAACCTCCACTATCCAGGAGCATCTTGAGGTCGTTGAAGAATGGTGCAAAACGTGGAAGATTAAACTGCACCAGGGCAAATGCACCCAAATTATGCTGACGTTGAACAAATGACAATCTTAAAAGGACAATCGAATCAATTGAACTCGGGGAAAAGGAGGAAAAAGAATAGGAAAAATACAATAAGCCATAAGACTGAGTACACGTTGAAACCAAACCCCAGCATTTTTTCAGTGACGTCATTATAAAACTAGAGGGACTAGTTTCATTCTATGCACAAAAGGCTTTAGATCAAAGCTTTGAAAAAATACTAATTTTTTTGGTTCGAAAAACTGTTGTTTTTTAAGTAACTTTTACTGACTGTACAGGTAGATGAATTGATTAGAAGTGACAAGAAGGACCATACGACTGATTTCTAGTAGGTCGTTATAGCCTTATATTTTTTACGCAATTATACAACAGAATGTTATCTTTGACAGAATGATGTAAAATGGCGGAAAAAACCTACTTCTGTCCTTTTTTTCTTCACGTGTTCTTTCCATCTCAACTTGGCATCTCAGGTCATTCCCAGATATTTAGCTGTATACTGTAAGGTATAGTAGTTCCATCGATTGTGGGCGACGAAACATGGTACACCTTTTTGTTTGTAAAGAATAGATGAACTGATTTAGCTTGATTTTCCATTTTTTGTCCATTCCTTTATCTTGGTACATGCATTATGGAGGATTTTCGTTGAATTGTTGACAGTCGGTCATAGTGACATCACCGCTGTGTCATCTGCAAACGTTGCTATTTTTACTCCATATTTTCGGAAAAGAACTGGTGTATAACAAGTAAAGCAGTTGACCTAATATGCTACCTTGTGGTATTCCTGCATTTATTGTTTTTAATTTTGAATATTGATCTTCTTGTTTGACTCTAAACAGTCTGTCAGGTTGGAACTAATTATCGACATACTGCTTTGGTAGCATACCTTTTAGTTTATTGATGAGTCCTTCGTGCCAGACCTTGTCAAAAGCTTGCGAGACATCAAGGAAGATAGCAGAACAAATTTATTTTTCTTCGAGAGATTTTTCTATCACATCTGTTACTCGGTGAACTTGGTCTATTGTTGAGTGTCTTGTTCGGGGTCCGAGTTGATGGTCAGGAATGATTTTCTTTAACGATGTGGTTTATTCGTTTTAATAATAACTTTTCGAAGTGTTTAGCCACTGTTGTTAGTAACGATATTGGTCTGTATGATTTGACCTCGTTAGCCGGTTTTCCTGTTTTTTATCATAATGACTTCTACGAATTTCCAGATGCTGGGAACAAATTTCAGTCTGATTGCAGCGTTAGATAGATATTTTAGTTTAACTATACCATTTTTTTGGCAATTGTTTAGTATTTCTCCAGTGATAAGGTAAGTAGTTTAGTCATTTTAGGAGGTAATTTTTAATTTCTCGTGCCACTTCTTTAGGTGAAACTAGCTTTATATTTTCTTCTTGTGACGTTGTTACTTCAAGTAAGCTGCTATTGATGATTTCATTTGGTTTGAAGTTTTCAGCAAAGTCACTATCAAACAATTCGACTTTTTCTCTGCTCTCTCTCGCCCAAGTACCGTCCTCTTTTTTTTTAATTGGCGAAAAACGAATTTAAAGTTTTTTTCCTTTTGATGGACTTTTAATTGTTACTAACTAATACTCTGATTTCACGGGCTTTTTTCGAAATGTCAATGAATATAAAGATAAAAGGCAATACATACCGAAAGCTTTTAAATTAAATCGTATTCAATATGAAACTTGGCTAAAAGGTTTTGTTCAGCATTTTCAAGTTTATCAATACTCGCTTATTATCGCTATTTATAACAACCCTATCGGAGTGATTCCAATACAGATGGAACATTCCTTGTCCAGTATGACGTTATTTGTTGTATCACACTTCTTGCTTGAAGCTTTCTTTTTCGAGAGTCTCGATTATAACTTTTGCCAAAGTAAGAGATATTTTTCGTCTCGTCAATTGTCATCAACCCGGAAAACGGTTTTGTTATTGTGTTTCCAAACGATAAAAGCCCAAAATACGAGTTGTACATTCGCGTTTATTCTTGTACAGTATTGTCCGTTTAATCTGCCTGTATGTGTAATTACGACATCCGCTGTGAAAAGCGTTCCTTATTGTTATGCGGAGAAGTATGTTAAAATATCCTTGTAAAACGATGCCTGTGAATTAAATAGAGAAAAGGGCTCCAATGGTAATTTTTTTCTGTTTTCCGACAAATTAACCCTTTTTAACTTCGAATATTAATTCGGTTTTTTGAGGCTTTAAAGAAATGGTTAAGTTGAAATTAAAAATGGTTAATTTGAAACGAAAAAAGAATAATTCGATGTGAAAAAGGCTTACTTTGAAACCAAAAAGATTAATTTGAAATTATTGATGGTTAATCTGAAAGCAAAAAAAGATTAATTAGTTGGAGTTCGTGAGATGGGGTCTGGGGTGACGTAGGTTTTAATAAAACATTTTCTTTATTGTGCCAACGTTTCGATCTTTATTGAGATCATCTTCAGGGCTAAAAGTGTTTGCTTTACCTGGAGATGCGTCATTATTGTCTGTCGTGTTTATTGTTTATATTTATTAATTTGAAGTTAGAAAGGGTTAATTTGAAACGAAAAAAGATTAATTTGAAGTTAAAAAGGGTTAATTTGAAACGAAAAAAGATTAATTTGAAGTTAAAAAGGGTTAATTTGAGGGGAAAAGTTATCCAAACAGTTAGTTTTCATTTAAGAAAAAATCTTGAATTAATAGAAGAATAATTCGTTTTTATATTTAATTAATATCAGTTTTTAAATTGAATTGTAATTAATTTTCATTTGTTATTTTAGATAAGAACCAATTAATCACGGTTTTTAGTTGAGATGAAAAAAAGTTAATGGCACGAGAGGGATTCGAACCCACGACTTTCGGCCAGATACGCCGCTGCTCTACCACCTGAGCTATCGTGACGTCGATCCACTCGGACATCAACTCCCCATCTCAACCTCACTTTACGAATTTTCCCTCCGTTTCAAATGTCGTGTAATCGGTTTGGATTCTCGACGACAATTGAAATGGCGACGGAGAGCTTTAGTGAAGTGTACTTCATTTTTAAATTATTATTCACAGTTTTCGTGGTCCGCTTGACCAATTAATATATAACAATTAACTACGGTTTTTAGTTGAGATGAAAAAAAAAGTTAATGGCACGAGAGGGACCGATTACACGACATTTGAAATATGGCAAAAGGAGGCAATCCAAAAAGAAGTCTTACGGATGGCCCTTCTATGAATCTATTCGCGTGTGTCATACATGGGATGTTGTTCCACTAGGCTTTTGATTCATTATTCATTACTAATTCATTTTGGATGTGTCCATTTTTGGTGACAAGGTACTAGGACACAAGAGGGTTCGAGGCATAGGGAATTCGTATTGCCTAATTTTTTGGCCAACATATCCGGCCACTCATTGTCTCTGTCCGAATGCCCAGGGTTGTTGTCACTGACTTCTGCCAGGGCTTCCGTACATTCCATATTTACCCTATGTTAAAGTCAGTTGTCTTCAGATTTATCCCGAAGACTCCAGCTCCCGTACTTTGATCAGTTTTGAGCTGTCAGTATACCAGAATTGGTCTTTAGAGGTCTTTGGTCCACTCTTTCCATCCTGATATACGTACTTGTACTTGGTTTGTGAAGTTATGTTTTGGCATCGATTGTCATGCCTTGTATGGCATCTGCCCGTATCTCGTCCCTCAGTTTCCATCGTTTATTGACATGGCCTATCCTTGCAGATAGTTATCCACGTATGAGCCTGTGTGCTGTTGCTCTGGCATTTCCTTGTGGAAGGGTGGAAGGTTTAAAAGCTCCTTCAATGCCGCAGTTGGCGTTATTCTCATGATTTCAGTTTCACTGAAGCAAGCTCCTCTTCGAGTTCCACTTAATAGCCTAGGCGCTTTTGACTACAAAGCCTTGGTCAACCACCCACCGACCCCTTTGTCACCACTGGTCGTCAGATACAAGTGTAGAGCCTAGGGTCATTTTGGGGTTTAACCTCCAGCTTTCAGCACATAGCCTTTTTCACCTCCCCCAGGCAATTTTAGCTCGCTGAGTAGTTAACATGTGGATTCCTTGTGAGCCGCTGGTCTAGTCGAGATATTTGGCTTCCTTGGAGAATGGAATCACTGTCTCGTTTAGGCTTGGAATTTTTAAGCTTCATGTCGTTCTCTTCCTTGTGAACGGAATAATTAAGGTTTTGTGTGGTCAATCGATAGCTCCTCCCGTTTACACCACCTGTCTACCAGGTTGAGCTCGTTGTACATGGTCCGTCACGACGTCTGCAGGCGGCCTTTTACATATACGGCAAGGTCGTCCTCATAGCCTAGACAGTAAAATTTTTCTTATACCAGTTTATGTATTGGGTTGTCCGGAAAATAATGCAGGATTTTAAGTTTTCATTAAAAAAAATCTATATAAAATATTCTGTTTACGTTTACAGGATTACTCATTTGTATGAATGTCAACACTTATTAATCCTCTTCCAAATGATATTGTTTGTTTACCTCTGTAGCATTCCGCTACTTGGAAATAATTCAGTCATCCTTATAATGTCAAAGCGAGAATTTCGTACGATTTTCTTTTACGAGTTTAAACTCGGCCGAAGCGGAGCCCAAACGGCTAGAAACATTAACCAAGTCTGGGGCGAGGGTTGTGTTAATGAGTGCACTGTGCAAAGGTGGTTTAAAAAATTTCGGGAGGGAGATTTCAGCCTTGAAGATGAAGAAGGTCGTGGAAGGCCTTCCTCTCTTAATGATGATGTTCTGCGATCAGTGGTGGAAGAAAACCCCAAAACAACTGTTCGAGAACTTGCAGAGCAACTCAAAGTCAGTAAAACGACCGTCGCTGACCACCTCTTTGGTCAATCGGAAAGGGCCCATTTTGTTGCATGACAACGCTCGACCACATGTGTCACGTGTAACGTCACAAAAATTAGTGGAGCTTGGCTATGAAACTTTGCCTCACCCACCCTACTCTCCGGACCTCTCGCCTACTGACTACCATAGACACCTGGACCACTACTTACAACACATAATATTCAAAAATCAAACGGAACTGGAAAATGCATTTATTGACTTTATCAATTCTAAAAATTCTGAATTCTACTCAGACGGAATTAATAAGTTACCAACACGTTGGGAGAAATGTATTGAGAGTATGGGAAATTATTTTGATTAAAGAACATTGCTTTAAAGTAACTAGTTTCTTTTTTTTTTTTGTTTAATACCAAAATCCTGCATTATTTTCCGGACAACCCAATAGGAGTTCATCCGTCAACCAGCACAACCGTTGTCCACAGTAAGAGTGAGAGAATCTCACCTTATGGACATCCACTGACGACTGTCTTAGCCCGGATGGTTGCGCCGCCCAAGGTGGATATAACTATCCTATTTCGTAGGCCCTTCTCCCCCCGTTGGCAGACATTTTCGGAAACATCCCTGATTTTTTATTTATGTAGATAGCATTGGTAATTGAAAAGGGTTAATTTGAGGCTGCTGAAGATGGGCAATTTACACGAAACATACAACATTAAACTCCTCGAGCAATAATAATTATATTATGCGGTTGAAGACGAAAATGTATTAAATCGTACAAATGTCAAAAGTAGGTTAATACTTCAGCATTCCAAATAAATACGATTAAAGGTGTGAAATCAATGACTGCCCTAAATTTTATTATCTGATCGAAACTATATAGGGTGATGTATAGAGGGGCTTTAAAAAAAAAGTTCTATTTTTCACCATTTCGCAAATATTCAATATTTTATGATTTTTCCCCACGGTTGTGGTCAAAATCTTCTCTTCAACTATTCATTCAGAAACCCGAAATAAGCATTGAAAAAGACATTAAATTTCCATTAAGAATAAAAAACCTTTCTTGAACTTTCAATTTAATTTTCGGTTAAAAAAAACAAACCCTAAATCTTTCGAATACTGTTAAATTTAAAATTTATAAAAAAAAATTAAATTTGCAACCTTTTTAGAAAAAAACCAAGGTAGAAGTTGAATTGAGACTTTGACGTGCCTGCCCTTTGAGGATGTTGAGAAATAAGCCGTTCGAGTTTCGTGGGTGGGTTTTATAAACATTTTCGTACCTTAAAAAAAGAACCGGGGGCGACAGAACCAGGTCTTGGGCGTCTCCACAATCCGGTCGCTTGTGCCCGTGCCAAAGGGATCTTTTCCCCCCTTCCGGGCGGGCACGCTTTAACTAAAATAGAATTTTTTCTATTTGCCGCCTTATAGTCTTGACGACACGGTGTCAAAATGTTCTGTACGAACGAACCGAAAGCTTTTTCCACCTAGAATCCCTCGGAACTGGGTCAAAGCGAAATTTTACCTTTCTCGAATCACTCCTCGCCTCTTTGTTGTAAAGATGAACATTTAAATCCAATTTAAAACCTAAAAATTCTTGTGGATTTTCTGCATGTAATGGTGTTTCAAAAAAGAAAAAAAAATATCCGACCGGTGTTACTTCCAAAAAGTTATTGAAGTTAGTTTTCATAGCTTCGGAAGTTCAGAGTGTAACAAGTATCAGTTTGGTCCGTTTCATATTCTTTTTAATTCTTATATCTTAAAATATTTATTATTTTATTGTATTTCTTAAGAAAACTTTAAAAAATGTTTTATTTATTATTTATTTATAATTTATTTGGAACTATCCAACGCTTAATCTTCATTAAGCCCACATCGGGATGTCTCTCTTCGATTATCTCTGTCTGTTTTTGGTGTTTGATTTTCGTTTTTTTGTTTCTCGATCTCTTGGCTGAAGATTTCTGCCTTTCTTATTCGTTCTTAGTTCAAATTTTTTGAAAGCTTCAGAACAGAATTGATACGGTTCAATTCCGAAGAAATCGAGGAGCCGAGCAGTTTTTCTCCCTCTATTTAAAAATCACGTTTTCACCCATAAAATCGCACTTTACTCAGAACGTCATCAGCCGATTTCGATAATGAATTTTTAGAACCGTTAAATTGATAATTTAAAATAGACAATTGATAAGGGTTTGTAAAAATAATGTACAGTTTATGAGAAAAACAAGTTTCTATTTTGAAAAACCGACAAATTTTGTTCCAAATTTCAAATTCCTCTTAAGTGAATCCTACAAACATTAGGTCGATTTTATAAGCATAAGTTCTTCGACGAACATTTCCGAAGAAATACATAAAGTTTTATTGAAATTGATCCGATGTTTTTTGAGTAAAGTTTATAAAAGTGGCGTTTTTCCCATGTAGGTTGTTCCTATATGCCCTTACAGATAGTTATTTTTTTGGTTCTTTAAATTAAAAACCGTGTCGCACGTTTTAGCTGAATTGACCCTTAACATTTAGGATAAGAAAAGAGCACGATTTTTAAGGGAAAAACCTGTTTTGTTGTTCTTTCCAATCCACGAATGTGGTTCCGTTGATCTACGATTTCGTAACAGTTAGCCTTGTTGGATCAATATTGTCCTCGGTCGGATCGTTCTGCATCGTTATATCGTTGCTTTGTTTCTGTCAAAATCGAGACAGGATCGTTGTGTGCCTGTAAGGGGAGATTTTCCTATACAGAGTGAAAGGCTGAAAAAGTTTTGTATTTAAAAAAAGTGAATAATACATATTATTACACAGGTAGCGTTCTTCCTCGCGTCATAAATATTCTAAAACTATATTTTGTGAGATTCGATTGGAGATATGTGTAACCTACTTATGTAAAAAGTATGGAGTGGAATATATTTAAACAGCAGGCTATACTTATTTAATTCTGAATAGCCTTGTATATTTCGGCCTGGTCACCTAGCGCCTCTATTGTTGACCTGTCCATTCTTTGCTTCTCAGAACAAAATATATTAAAAAATTACATTCCATTAATTAATTGGCACAATTAGGATAAATTTGTAAACCTACTAATCACCTACTAATCTGTCACATGTGAACTAAACAAACTAAATTGTATATATACAGTGTTGCAACGTTTGCCAGTATATTCTACTTTCAAAATGGAGCCCAAAAGTCCTAATGAACTATAGTTCGAATCTCAAGTTTCGGAGTTATTCCCCTTTTTTTGAGTTTTTAAGATATCACGATTTTGCTTCAAATAAACAATTATACCTCGGTAACTAAAAGGTTTTGGACAAATCAGTTGATACCATTGAAAACTTCGTCAAATTTCCAATGAGATCTGATCGATACTCAACTTGTAAACGTTCGTCAAATATTTGTTTAAGTAAAGAGAAGTTTGAAAAACTTACTATGGGTGATTCTAAACTACAACTTACAAACCTAGAGACCAGCAAATTTCATAAAACGACTCCGTTTAATATCCTTTTTAGTGGTGTAATTGCTTTTTTAATTACTTTTTTCAAAATGAAGGAAATGATGAAGGAAAAGATAAAAACCATGGTTGACGGATGAACGTGGAAAGAGTGATACAATAAAAGATAAGAAGTTTAAGGGAATTTGGAATGCATTTATTGAACGTTTTTTTAAAAATTTTTATTCGAAATGCTCTCCAACCTCCGCAACGCACAAACGAGCCCGTTTTCTCCGTCGCATTAAACCCGCAAAACCCGTACATACGATGTAATTTGCTGGTCTTCAGGTTTGCAACTACACAATACTTTGGAATCACCATAGTAAGCTTTGAACTTTGAAAAAAAAAAATTTTTTTTTCTTCAAATTTCTGGCTGCTACAGGTCATCAACGTTTACGGATTCTGTATTTATCGCGCTTATCGGATATTTAACCTAGTTTTCAATGTTATCATCGCATTTGTCCAAAATCATTCAGTTCTGGAATTATCATTGTTTATCTGAAGAAAGGTCGTAAAATCTAAAAACCTAGAAAAAGAGGAATAACAACGAAACTGTTGAGATTCGGACGATTGTCAATAAATACTTTTTGGTTATATATACTTATATATATATATATATATATATATATATATCTGTGCGTGTGTGTGTTTCTGTCTGTCTGTCTGTCTCTGTCTGTCTCTCTCTCTCTCTCTCTCTCTCTCTTTTTCTCTTTCTCTTTCTCTTTCTCTTTCTCTCTGTCTGTGTGTTTTAAATTTGTTTTTTAACATAAACATAAAATATAGAAGCAATTTTTATTACCTCGTTAAGATTTAATCGCTTACTTTCCTTTATCATATCTATAAATGGTTATTAATATTAGCACTATTGTAGTGTATGTTGCCATGATAAGTATGTTTTATTTTCTTTATAATATCGATAAATCTGTATTATTATTGGTGTGTTATATTGTACGTAATGTCAATAAATTTGTCTTATTTTCATTACAATATATAAAAACGTATATTGTTATTACTGCTGGTGGGTTATTTCGGATGTAACGCCAAGAGAAATGTTTTTCCCTTTATAATATATGTACATGTTAATTATTACCAATGCTGACACTGCATTTTATTGTAGGCAATGCGAGGATAAATTTTTGTAAAAATATTTTCTTTCGAAATGCACATTATTATTACTATTGTATATAATTAATTATATATTACTGGTGTATGTAATGAAGGCCAAACCCCATTTGTATGTTTGAGATCGAAACAGATTAAAATAAATAAATCTACTTGTGTTGGTACGGTCAATCGAAATCTAAGCGGATTCGGCAAGTGAACATTAAACTAATTCAAGTCATGTTCGTTGAGAAAGTGATCGAGCCGTCAAGATAGTCCTGCAGTTAGTTGCAGAGATGATGTGGTTGTTTTGAAACAGGTTTCTTTCGTTCCGTAACATCTCGTTTGATTTGTTGTACATAGAAGACAACATCTTCACTGCACTAAATCCAGTTCAAGGAGCTCTAAACAACAACCATCAATCAATCAATTTGTTCTCCCCGAGGGAGTTTCGCTTCGGCCGACCTAGAAGAAGATCCAAAACTCCCTGGCTTTAAATCATCAACAGTACTTAATTTAAACAGATGGTACTTTGTGACAGTGTGTGGAATGCGTGGGTTATCTTAGTGGTGGTTTTGATTGGCGTTTGTCCAAATATAGGTTTAAAAAAAAGACCAGGGTTCTTGCGGCTTTTAAAAGATCCACGTCGAATGCATTTCCAATTTCGATTGGCAGGTTGCCCTTGTGGATGTTTTGTTGTTCGATTTGAGAAAATCTATTCGGTTTTGATGCAGTTGGCTCTGTGTAAAACGAGGCGACACGAGCTTCTGGCTGTAAAGTGTAAACACGATACGCCTCGTGGCTGCGCGCCTACGCAGACGTTCAGGGTTTCTTGTGTGGCTTCCGCAATCTCTACCTTTTTATCCTCTACGAGGATTAAATTAAACCAATTGTAACATTGACTCAATGTCGTTCGAAAATGATTATACGTCGTATCCCGAATTCTCTTTCAAAATTTCTTTTATCGCTTCAATAAATGATGCGGGCTCGTTTCATTCTTTCAAGTAATCCGTTTTTATCAGAAAAAGAAAGATAATGAAACATTTACTCTTGTATAACGGCATAGTGCTTTAATATCTCATCCATCCTTGTACGATTTGACATTGAAATTAAATTTGCCGATCTGAATTTATTTTGGTTTTTTCGAAAAAGTAATAGGCCTATTGTACTCTTGGTTCACAGAACTTCTAAGATATGAACCCGTGACCCTTGCAGTCAGAATCCTCTTTGAGAATTGTTTATGTTTTCTTATTTGTTGTCTTCATAAAGCTCTATTATCTTCTTGAACTTAATAGTTTACTACCTAATACATCTCGAATTGTTATAGAAAGAGAGAACTTTTGGAATTATGTGAGTGTGAAGATATGAATAATAGATATAGAAAGAGAGACAGGTGAGTGTGGTATTGTGTGAGTGTGGCGATGTATAAGTGGAGATAGAAAGAGAAAGACTTTTTGGGATTGTATATAAATGAAGTCAGAAAGAGAGACCTTGTGAAATTGTGTGAGAGTGCGGATGTATAAGTGAAAATAGAAATAGTTTTGTGGAAGTGTGATGGTGCATAAGTGGAAAGAGAAGGAGAAAGACTTTATGGGATTGTATAATAAATAAAGTGAGATTGTGTGGATGTGACGATGTATAAGTGGATAGAGAAAGAGAGATACATTGTAGAATTATGTGAGTGTGAAGATGAATAATGGATATAGAAAAAAATATATGGTGGAATTAAGTAAGTGTGGCGATGTATAAGTGGTGATAGAAATAGGATCTTGTAGAATTGTGTGAGTGTGCATAAGTGGAAAGAGGAGGAGAAAGACTTTATGGGATTGTATAATAAATAAAGTCAGAATGAGAGACCTTGTGGGATTGTGTGAATGTGAGGATGTGTACTTGAAGATAGACAGAGATATGAGTGGAGACAAGAAATGAGAATTTATGTGTAAGAGTGAAAAGATATTAATGAAGATAAAAATAGCGTTTTTAGGATTGTACGAGTGTGTATAAGTGGCGATAGAGAGAGGGAGAGAGTGTGTGTGAGAGAGAGAGCGAGTGAGAGACCTTTATAATTATGTAAGCATGAGGATGTGTAATTTGAGATAGGAAGAGTGTTGTATAAACTTTGTTTTGACAAAAGGTTTGTTATACTCTGCTAAAGGAAGGTATTTTTGTAAATATTTTCGAAAAGGCGTTTGTAATTCAAAACGGTTGTATTTATTTATTTTTTGTTTGTTTTCCAAATACTAAAATGTTGATAAAAGTGTAAAAATTAGCCTTTTTCCTTGCAATCATTCACCCGGACAGGGCCTTTACCTTTGACGTCCGGTTGTTAAATATCCGTAGTGGGCTACTATCGTCCTGCAATCTCTAAATAATAACTTTTAACTATTATATACGATGTGTTTCCTATTGAATTATGGCGGGATGAAATCTTCGCAGAAGAATGGACCTGCAGAAAATCGAATGCACCGCGCATGTGAGTCGCTAGTGGAAGGAACTGTTGATGCATTTATGTACACGAGTGCTACTAGTTTTTTTTTCTTCACCCGGTCTCTTGATGTCAGCTTTATGTGACGATAAATTTAAAACTTTATTTCCACTCTGATTTCCTTGGAAAGTCGTTCAAAAAATGCCAAGGTTTTACTGCTGGCGTCTAATACCGGCACTCTTTCGACGAGCTCAATTTAAATTACTGGTGAAGACATTTAAAACATTAAATATTTCATAAAGTCTTTTACTTCAATAAAAAACGAGCCTACTTAAAATAATTAAATTATTTTTTTTTTGTTTCAGGTAAGACGCAGGTGGATTTCTTAAAATTTTTAGGTAACGTTCAAAGTTAAAAGTTATTAAATTTTTATATTTTTCATGATTAATTAATCGATTGATATCGTATGTATATCAAAAAATCAATCAAACTATGACTTTGCGTAGTTTGTAATCAAGAAAGTAATTCTGTCTAGGCTTCGACAAGCTTTTTTTGTATAATGAGCTTCAAAAAGAACATATATGCAAAAGCTAGATGTAGTTGGACATCCGAAAAGAGAGGTGGACATGAACGAGTTGATGATAAATAGTGAAGAATAAATTATGGAATTATGTGAGTGTGAGGATGTGTAATTGTTAATAGAAAGAGAGACAATTTGGTATTATGTGAGTGTGAGGATGTATAAGTGGATACAGAATGAGAGACATTGTGGAATTATGGGAGTGTCAGGATGTATAAGTGGACATAGGAAGAAAGACATTGTGGTATTGTGTGAGTGTGAAGAGGTATAATAAATATAGGAAGAGAGACATTAAGGAATCCTGTGAGTGTATACAAGAGGAGATAAAAAAGCCTAATGGCATTGGGACAGTGTGAATAAATGAAGATAGAAAGAGATTTCTTATGGAATTGTCTGACTGCGAGGGTGTATTCATGACGATAAGAAGTGGAGGATTCTTATGGATCTTCACTCCTATGGAATTGTGCGAATGAGCGGAAGTGCAGAACACGGCCGTAGGTAAGTGGGGTTGTTGTAATTGTTCGGGAGTGCATAAAGATTAAGAAAACTTCAGGGAAATGTCAGAAAGCCGTTGGATATGGGTAAGAAAACGTTATAAGCGACGGAAATGAAGAAGAGTATTGTGAAATTTTGTGATTGGGCGGCTATTTAACATAAGTATTTGTCAAACTGCTATTTAAACATAAATATTTGTGGAGATATGTTGAGATATACGATTTTTGTACTACAACTCTTGCAGAAATTGATGTTTTCACTGCAGAATTATTGCAATCCTGTAGCCATTAGGCGGAAATGTTTCTGTGTATAAATAATTTTAAATAAGAGGTATAATTAGGCTTTTTTAGATGGGGTTATAGCACGATTTCGACTTGAGAAATGTTAGATTAAAGGTAATTTTCCTATTTATGTAATCCTGTTTTTTCGAGGAGTAAATATTTGTATGTTGACCTTACACGCAGTTCATGAAAAGTGTGCATAAAGAAAGGCTTATTTTTCAAGTAGTATCTTGATACTTATGTAGATGAATGTGTTATTTCCTATGGAAAATATTCTTTTCCCTTCCAAATGATTGTTTAAGACTAGTCCTACCGGGAACTTTTTTTAGATTAACAGCCTCAAACTAAATTTAATGTTACCCAGTTTCATAACGAAATCTGTGCAGGTTTGAAGGTGAGGCAAGTTTTGCGTTCTATGTCAGGAGCCAATAGGCAATGAGCCATTTTAGTTCGGAAAGAAGGTCAACCGACTATAATATCCGAGTCAGCAACAAATTATCTCGTTTAAACATTGTTACTAACGAACGAGTTTAATTCGCCCATTGGATGGAAAAGGCCTCAGTCATCGAATTGAACAGGATGGGGTTGGGCAATTATTTTGAATAACAGCTTTTCCCTTTTGGAATTCTATAGTGTCGTCTCTCCGTTAAAAAAATCCACTTCTG
Organism: Cimex hemipterus; assembly: GCA_039619505.1. Classification (NCBI taxonomy): domain Eukaryota; kingdom Metazoa; phylum Arthropoda; class Insecta; order Hemiptera; family Cimicidae; genus Cimex; species Cimex hemipterus. The sequence goes on from CM077101.1 coordinate 32,464,253, forward strand.
GATTCTCCTTGCAGTTGTAGTTGATGTATAAAATATGTATTCGATGATCACATATCAGCCAGAAGAGAAAGATCTGTTATTTCCTTCTTTTAGAAGAAAAATCTCAAGTATAAGGAAATACAACTTACGAAATGAACTATAGACTTTTCGGTTTTAGAGCGGGAATAGAACCCATTTAGTACTCTGATGTCATTTCACTGCAAACGTAAATAATCCGATTTCACTTAATTACAAAATTATTCCGTGGAGTTGTTTGGTGACACTAATGGCTTGCGGTTGTGCATTTGCAGCAGTGGCAAATTGAAGGACGTGCAATTTTCCAAAGATAATAAAAACATTATGCTTGTAGCATAAAATGCCCTCTTAGACTTGGCAGAGAGAATCGATGAAAGAGGTAGTGATTAATTTCAACAATTGTTCAACGATAAAAAATATAATTATATTAGCATGAGGGCATATAATTGGAGATATAAAACCTTTCTGTGAGAGAGTGGATATTTGTGGATATAAAAAGAGAACTTTGTGGGCTTTTGTGAGTGTGAGGGGGTATAATTGGAGATAGAAAGAGAAACTTGATGGGATTGTGTGAATGTGATATGATATTAGAGGAATTGAAAAGAGAGCCTTCTGAAATTGTGTGAGTGTTAACAAGTGGAAATGAAAAGGCAGACGCCTTATGGAGTTGTGTGAGTGTGAGAGGGTATAATTGGAGATAGAACGAGAAACTTTATGGGATCGTGTGAATGTGATAGGATATTAGAGGAGATAAAAAGGGAACCTTCTGAAATTTTGTGAGCGTTTATAAGTGGGTATAAGAGGAGTTATAATGAGAAACTTTATGCCAACATTAATGCCAAAGATGTCTCATGAGAATAAACTTTGTCAAACTTAGTGAACCCGAGATTAATATAGATACGGATGTCCTAGTTGGTAAGTCTAGTTTGGCCCAGAAAAATTTGAATATTCCTCCCCTTGTTCTGGTGCCAAATTTAAATTTAGCCGGTTCAACATTATCGATTTTTCTTTATGGACTAGGCTCGCCTTACGTTATGTCTTGATAAGATCATTCGAGAATTGCATTGCCATATTTTCGAGAGCAATAATTTTTCATTCAATTATCATTCGGCGTCCCACAAGGCCGCTTTCTCGATCCTATTATATGTACTATTTACATTGCTGGCCTACCGATTCATCCCAATATACGTAGACGATACTGCAATTTCACCTCCTAACTTCATTCTTACCCAAGCCGTCGGCGATCTTTTGTACTTTTTTCCTTTTCTTTATTCTTTACGTATTTTAATTGAACGTTTATTTCAAATCATCGAAGCAGTAACACAGAATCTCTCAAAATTCAACTTGTGGACCGGCGTATTTGCTATGAGATTCCCCCTGTGGTCTGAGGGTCTTGACAGGCACACTGAAGATGACGGAAACGCGATAGGCCAACCCAGCGTGGATAACCAAACGAAGATTACGTTTTTTTTTATCAGACTCACTTATAAGAAACATTTCATAAAATCTCCCCGATGACATTCACTGATGTTGGCGTTTGTCCAATAAGTGTCGAGCCAAGAATAAAGAGCGAGAATAGATGGACCCAGATGATCAGAACAGATTGAGAAATCGCTGGCATACTTGATTATTGAATCTTAAAGACGCTTTGCTATTCTTATTAATCTAATTATTAAACTTTTTCTTAAAGAAAAAAATTGGGTTAATAATAGCTATGTTACTTTCCGTGTTTTTGAGAATTGAGGTAGTCTGAAATCTTAATCTTTACAATTCGAATGCACTTTTTTTTAAAAAAAAAGCGGATTGTGCTATTATCTTTTGTAATAGTGTCAGTTCGCTAATCTGTGACTGTGGCCAAAATCTGTGGATTCTTTGATACCCCTGGGATTTAGAAGCATAACCTATTAATGGAGTCATTGTACGTACCTATGGTGTTTTTTCTTCAGATCCCAGTGTGTCCTATAGGTCACTATCACTCCACTGAGTTATATATATATAACCATTATAATTAAACTCTTTATTCCTACATTCCGTTAAGGATTGGGGTTGGTAATGCTGATAATGGTGATGAGGAGGAGGTTACTAGGGGGTTGTTATTCACCATGGGCTTCAGTTGTCTTACTTTTGTACTTAGCCTAGTTCCTTAGTTCAATTTAATTGACTCTATCGTTCTTTTAGGAAGTAGACTGTCATTTCTGCAACAGTTTATCCCGTATCTCCTTCTACTCTAAGCTACCTCATGCGTAACCTACGAATGAGGTCATTATAAGTACACGTTTTTTTTCAGATACAGGTGACCGTATCACTCCACTGAGTTGTACCTGTATTTCACTCTGTGCTTTGGTAAAAATTAGTGTTGATGATGATGAAGATGAGGTTTCTAGGAAGCGGAGGGTGCTATTCACTACGTACTGTAGCTTTTTTCACTTTATACTTTTCCTGCTTACTTCAGTTGAATTGACTGGATGCTCCTTTCGTAAGTAAGTCACTGACTTTTAGCTTCAATTTCTGTTTTCCTCATCATCATGGAACTCTTGGCTAGCCACATTGTATAGAGCCTGTATTTGATCTCTTTATTTCTATACTTGCTAAGGATTAGTGCTAATGATAACAAAGAGTGAGGTAATTAGAAAGCGGTGGTACTGTTTTTAATATAGCGATGGGGCTGTTGTCTTACATTAACAGTTTACGTGCACTGGTGGTATTTTTGGATTTTGGCTGAAAAACATTTTACCCTTAACGAAGGTGTCGCGATTGTTTGGTAGAGGCGATAGTCTGAAACACGGTTAGGACTCTGCTTGGTAGGCCTATTCCATCCATAACGAAACGTTTTCTGCTCATGTAGAACCAAATTTTAAATTATCGAACTAAAATGATCCTGATCACCAAAGTCTGTTTACCTTCCAAAAACCTGTCTCCAGTTTTTTTTTTTTTTTGAGGAAACGTTCAACAACGCTGGACATATAACCTAATATTTTCGAGCCCATGTGATTATTATGGTACCACTCTGTCCGTTTGAACGTACCGCACTAGCGACGCTGATATTCCATTTAGATAAAAAGGCAACCCTTGACCCTTTAATGGATAAACCTATTGAAAACAACCAGGGCACGAGGGTAATAATTTTACCCTAGCTTCTATAATACAAGAACGGGTTTTGAAGTCACAATGGAAAACTTTCAGACCCGGATTATTCCTTGATAGTTTTTTCCAGAGAAAACTCTTATAAGGCAACTCTGAAGTAGCTGGTACCGACCAATTAATTGGTCACCTCTCCCTAACTCAATAAGGAACAAGGTAATGTTTTTAACACTCTCGATCCAATGTGTTGGATTAGGTTACACAGTTCGTGAAGTTGAGTATGACATTGAAAGAATTGGGATCCTTTGAAAGGAGGAAAGGATGGCCTTTTATTGCCAATACTGGAAGGTCGGTAGAGAAGATAAATTGTTACTTTCAGTCTTGTACGTTTTGTTAATAATAATAACAGCCTGAGAATAGGCCACGGCTTACTTTATCGCATGGGTCGGACTTCTTTGTCCGTCCAGACGCTGAGGTTGTGTTCCAGGGGCTGTCTAAGAGCTATGTCATTTTCACCAAAGAACGAAATCAGTTCGTCAATCCATTCATTCTCACCCACTTGAATATGTTCTTAGTTGTTTACACACCATTGCGTCAGTTAAAGTAGTGGAGTACTCGATAATCCGACATGGGCCCGCTCAAATTACACTTTCACGATAATAAATACATTCGCTCTCAACATAATAGGAGCGCAAAAACTATCAGTACTATGTGCAATGAAACACCTCCCCCCGTTTCCTCCAAGAAGCGGTACAGTGCATCCAGATACTTGCTGCCGGGCTCAATCATGCTCATATGGATTCCCTTCTCTACATGTCGGGCAAGGACTCGGGCTCTGGCCCAAAGTAACGGCATATCCGCAATCGGGTGATGATGACCCTTCTACGTGTCCGGTCCTCCGAGGGCCATCTGCCAACATTGATTCGCGACATCCGGCCCACCGACGCAGCCTTTCTTTTAATCAGGGTTTTCATTGCATTTTTCAGCGTCAGAGGGCCTTTCAACACCTGGACATGGTGTTGCTTATGTCCAGAGGTTGGGACTTAGCCGCTTCGTCCGCCTTTTCATTACCAACCAGAACTATATTTATATAATATCCAAAAAAACCCACCGTTTTGCCGAGTGGCTCCAGCTCGCGGTCTCTCTCCAAAAAATATCTGAATGACCTGTCACATAAGCAGTAACGTACGACTCGAAACACCTGAAGCGCATGCCAGAATGCACCCTAAACGCTACAGTGCTGTGGCCCTTCGATCTGTGTGAAGACTAGGCGAAATTCGACGTACGTAGACCTAAGCTCCAAAACTTGGCTCAAACTACGCTTTCACGAAAATAAATGCATTCGCTTGTGAATGCCGCAGAAGAAGACTTGGCCAAAATGGCGAAATCTTCCCGGAGGAGTACGGCTGGAAGGACTCAGGTCAAGTACCGTTTCAAATGTCATCTCTGCATTACCGACAAGGCCGCCGCCGAAGCGTATTCCCAGGGGTCAAGTACGGGTCTGAAGTCGCTCATATATTCAGCTGGCTTCTTACCTTTGCTTTATGACCAGATGATGTTTATTCGACATTTATCTTCAGAGAATGTTTGTTGCCTCTTTTTGGTTAGTGGTCGACTTTTCCTTTCAAAACATTTGATATTCACTAGGGCTTAGAGTGAATGGAAGAATTGTCCGCTTATTGACTTAAAACTTGAAGGTTTACTCGATGTTTCCTTTCCTCTTTGCTGTGAAGAAATCTCGTTTGTACAGTTTCTGATTACCCAAGGGGATTTTTTTAAAATTTCCTTTAGATGCTTTGATTGAGTTCATTCCGGTATTGTAGTAATGTACGCCCATGCAAGATTTCTGCAAACATCTCTTGATTTTTATCAACTGTTGTTGGATTCCCTACCTCGTACATCTGATTCGATGTTATTGAAGTCGACGGGAACCGACCTCTTTTTACAATCACCCCAAAGGAAGTCGTTAATTAAAGGCTATAACCGACCGTCATGCAGGCCTACATCCCTTTCGATTCCGGTCAGTATACATTATCTTTTCGTTTTTTTTCTCGCAACATCAGTTTTAAAGTCCATTCATAATTATTTGTTGAATGGAATTTCACAACCCTATAGAGACATAACTTGGACAAATGTCTTAATTGTAACCACGCAGTACTAAAACTAAAAATGGCTCACAAAAATGAAACGAAGTAAACGGACCTTACAACTACTATCGACAGACGATCGAAATTTCCACTAAACTAAAACATTTCTGAGGTTCTCTCTCCCTCTCCCTCTCTCACTCACTTACTCGCTAATTCACTCTCATCTCCTTCACACACTCACTCATTCTCATTCTCTCTTCTCTTCCTACATCTACGTTGCTTTTTTCTCTTTACTTAGCTCTTTTCTGTCCCAGCACTAGTTTTTCCTAATCTCTCTCTCTCTCTCTCTCTCTCTCTCTCTCTCT
>CM077101.1:32470200-32507448 GCA_039619505.1 Cimex hemipterus
TCTCTCTCTCTCTCTCTCTCTCTCTCTCTCTCTCTCTCTCTCTCTCTCTCTCTCTCCTATGCTTCTGCCTGCCTGCGTGCCTGTCTGTCAAGAACGTTTTTTTCGCTTTACTTAACTTGCCTTTAGCCATCGCTAGTTTTCTGTCACCCATATCTCTCTCTTAGACAGATCTATCTCTCTGCTGTCCTCATATGAGGAAAATGGAAAATGTCTGCAAAAACGAGATATACAATTGTTAAAAATCATAACTCGAATTTAAATTACTTGACCTTAAATAGATTTAATAAATTGCAAAAAAGGTTTTTTGCAAAGTACAATGTTAATACCGAAAAAAAGCAAGCTTGCATCAACTCTAATCTTTCCACACATGGTGTAGGAGAACTGTGTAGCTTAAATTCGACACAGACATATGGAAGATCAAGTTTTTATCAGACACATCCTAAACCTGAAATATGACAGCTGCATACATAAAAAGTTTTCGCAATTTACATTTCTCAAAGTGAAAGATTTAAAGATTATAATCGTTCATGTAAAATCTTTTAAAGTTCAAAAGCCAAGTTATCTGTATGTGAAATTTAAGTAGTCTGAAACTCATGATAAAAATGCTACGATTTCAAACCTCCATCTGCAAATATTCAACAGATCCTTCTCGGTAAAAAGGCCCATAACTAAGCAATTAAAACAATATAAAAACATCAACAATTTCCAGAATAGTGTTAAAAATCTATGAGTGATGCTAAAAATTCGCTGACTTAACTTTAACTATTTTTATATTATTATTTAGTGGCTAAAATGTTTACATTACGATTCACATTGACAATTTATAATCCACCTTTTCTTCACTATAGGCAATTGGAAGTAAATAATTAGTTATAGTTATAAATAGTTGAAATGTAAGACGAATTGATGTAAAATATTGATCACAAAAAGATTGAATTTTCAATTGAATTTTTCAATAAATTCTTCCAATTGAAAAAAATCAATGCTTGATCAGTTAGAAGTAGAGTAAACCATGGATGTACATTGTATTTCACATTTGATGCAAGCATGGTCCGTGAGACAACTCTGATTGATAAATAAAGCGTTCGTCATCATCATATTTCCTTTTATCCACTTTCCTTTTTTTCTCTCTCAGAAGGAAATTGCTGCTACTTCTTAAAATACACGATTGAGTCAATCGAATTGAAGTTGGGACGTAGGGAAAGTAAAAGAAGGCTGCAGTAGTTTGGTGAATACTCAACCGCTTATTAGTATCGTCATCATGATCAACAAGGTGTTGAAATAAGAAGGTGTTGTGGGAAAAAAAATAGAAGAAAGATAGAGAGAGACAAGAACCTACTACTTAACCATCCCTAACCATCACTTCATCAAAGAACGGTCTAGTCAATTGAACCTGAACTGAACCGAAGAACCTAGAAAAAGTACAAGACAATGTAAATGACGACCCTCCTTTTCTAGTATCCTGATCATTATCAATAATAACCTTAATAAAGTGTAAAATACAAAGATGACCCGGAAAAAGGAATTTCCAGCAATGATAAGGGTAATAAACAAGATGGCCTAGCCATAGGAGGATCTGCAAAACTGTGAATTTTGATGGTAACAAAGATGAGGGTCTTCTATTTCTGGGCACATATAAAACAAAAGGATTGGGCAATTTGAAACGGATTCTAGACATAGATAACTCGTGGAAAAGAACTATAGCTAAAACTGACACTGCAGCTTGACTAGTAAAACTTCATAGGCGCGATAAGGCTATATCCGGAAAACAAATCACCTGTAAAACATTAGTAAATTCAACGATGAGCCCATGATAATGCAATGATGGGGAAGAAACTGCTATTGAAGATGCGGTCAACATAGATATAAATATGGTGCCAAGGTGATCCAGGAAATAGAAACGCAATGACCGATAATGATCTACTTCTTAAAGGCTGCAGTACATGTGGAACAACCGCTTCCTTGTATCACCATCCATACAAGATGATACATAATAAACGATCAAACTGAACTTCATGTGGCTCAACAAGCATCGTTGGTCCATTTGTTTATTTTTTCATTCATCAGCAGTTTATATCTAGTGTACCAAGCCACCTCTATGGTTTCTGCAAGCGTCTATTTTCTTGATTCGTATCAATCTTCGTAGCTTGCGCCTCTCTCGCACTAACATATGTTCTGGTGTTATTTCACAACTGGTACACATATTAATGAGACGGTATATTTAAGGAACTGGAAAATTGAGCTGAACAATCAGAAAGCTCGACTTAACTATGATCAAATGATGTGGTAAGGCTACAAACTTTCAGGTGTCAGAAGACCAGGGTTCAAATTAACCAAAAAGTACCCAATGATTCGAAAGTCACGGGGTTGTTGAGAAAATAATTGTATGATTAATTTTTATCTGCTGATAATAAAATATCGACATGTGGTACATCTCGAGTCAGATTGTCTTCCGTTTTGTTTGATCGATTTATTTTAACGGATCATTTTATCTTAGACGAATCCGCTAGTTATTTGGGAACTGATAATTTTATTCTTGACTCGTTATCAACAAAATTCTGCCGAGGAATCATAGAATTCAGGGATAATTTATTCCGATGTTTGTTCAAAAGATAGTATAGATAAGATAAGATATAATACAATAATTTACAGACTAGTAATTTTTATCTTTACTTGTTAAGATACTGGGGCAACGAGGAAAATGGACGTGGCAGAATGCGGTCTCCTCTTCTTTCTGGCAATATCTGCCCAGCGTTATTCTTTCTGTACTCCTATCCGTTGCATGTGCATTCTTCTGTAGCAGTGCCTTGTCAGTAGTCCATCCGGGTTAAATTGCGATTACGCTCCAGTAGTTTCTTTTTGTTCTACGGATGTTATTTCTATGAAACCCTTCGCGTGCCTCAGATCAGAGGTATTGCTCCACCAGGTATGGACTCAATTTTGGAAGTGTCATTTTTTTGTGGCAAGGTATTATAGGCATAATGGCGTCTAGGGGCTAGGGAATTCGTATTGGCTAATATTTTGGCCAACATGTCTGGCCATTCATTGCCTCTGTCCCGAATGCCTAAGGGACCCATGCCCAATTGTGTCACTACATTCTGCCAGGGTTTCCATACAATACCATATATTTTTACTTTTACCTCGAATGAAGTTTAGGCCTTAAATGTAGCCAGACTGTCAGAGAAAATGGTTCAGCCAGAATCTTGGATCTGTTACGTTGCTTTCCAATAGTTCCTTTGTAAGTTTGGCGGATGGCCCTTCTTCGCTTGCCTGAGACCCGGGGTATTCTTCCACCAGGTTTTGGACTCGTTCCCGCGCCTCTATCCACGTCTTGAGCCGTCAATATACCAGTAGAACTTGGCCTTCAGAAGTGTTCCTTGGCCCACACTTCCCTTTCTGTTACGAGTACTTGTACTTGTTGGTAAAGAAATATTAGATTAGTGGCATCGATTGGCATGGCGGTATGGCACCTGCCCGTATCTCTTCCCTAAGTTTCTGTTGTTCTTTGACATGGCCTATACTTGGTGATGGTTGTTCATTTATGAGCCTGCAACTGCTCTGGCTTCTTGTGCGTTAAAATACGTAGCGGTGGAAGGTTTAATACCTCCAAGGCTGCAGTTGGCTTGAAGCAGCACTTAATAAGCTGATCGCCTTAACCAAAGTCTTGGTCCAACACATCACCGACCCATATGTCACAATTGGTCTTATGACTTATTCAACCAGCAAATTGTCTCCAAGGGAAATTTAACCACGACCGGCGAGACATGAAACGAAGAGTTTCGACTTATCATAAATAGTAACAATCCAAACAAACGGTACGGGGAAAACAAAAATAAACACAATAATCAATGAAATCAACCTTCCTAAAAATAAAAAATATCCTTGGATTAAAAAAAATAAAACAAAAAAAAAACATTAGGCAAATACCTTGTCCAGACAGTAAATGCGAATAAACCTCCTGTAAACATACAAATGCGCACAATCTTATTTGGCTTCCTTTTCCGTAAACAATTTAGATATATTAACTTGGTTGTTGTTTTTTTCCTTTAAATGTACTTGAATATATTATCGCCCGACGTATCTTCGATGTATTAAACATACTGCCCATTCATTAGTTTGCATCGGTTCAGTATTTACACTAGTAAAAAATGATAAGGAGAAAACAAACTTGATATGCGAGAAGAACTCACTCAGTAATAAATAATGAACAATGAAAAGTGAACTGCGCTTTTTGTTTTCTTCCTCTAGTTTCCTAATCGGCAGGGGCATCGTGTGGCAAAATAGGACTTGTGGGACTGGTAGTGGAATTGACAGACCAATCCCTTAGATTGGTTGAATTTTTTGCCATCGGCTTCCGCTACTTCTTGAACAAAGGATTAAGGTCTCGATGCAGGGTGAGGTTCGAAAAAAGAAAGATTTACCGTTTTTCTCGGTTGGACGTTGCGAGTTATGCTCGGTTGAACCCTACACCATAAATACCATAAATCCACAAGATTGAGAATCATGGTGACATTGACACTTTATTTCTATAGAAAGAAATAAAGATAGAGGGAGTGTGTCAGAGAGTGAGAATGAATGAGAATGAGAGAGAGAGAAAGAGAGAGGGAGAGAGAGAGTGAGAGAGAGAGAGGCAAAAAAGAGAAAGTAATGCATAAATAAACGACTTATTAACAGCTTAAGAAAAAATGAGAGTGATATGTTTTGATTGATTTATTAACTAAAGCCAACCGACTAAAGCTGGAAAGATAGACCGAGCTGTAGTTTTTGCCAGTTTGTCTGGCACCTCTAGAGTTCATTCATTTTTCCTTCTGTTTAATGTATCCTTTCCGAGATAGAGGATTCGATTTAACCCGTTAACTCGCTTCAAGTATAAGATGCTGGTCCGGTGATTCTCTCTGTTTCGGTCAGACGGGTTCGGCTTTGCGTCATTTCCACTGTTTCCGCCTGATTGTAAGAATAACTGGGCCAGGGGCAATCAAGCCGCTGACAAATGTTTCTCGCAGACCACCCAACACTTGACAGCAAAGATTATAAATGGCTGTCTTGAGTGCCCTTTTCTGATGCGAAATCGGACCAATCGATTGCACAATGTATAATTCCGACTTGGTTGTAATCAATCCGAGGGAGAAGGGGGCGAAAATGGAATAAGGCGTCTTTCCACCCCTGGAATGGATCTCGGTCCCTCCATCTTTACGAGCCACTTCTCGCATAGTCTCCTATTATTAGACGAACCGGGATTGGAGTTTTATTTTTCGGCGATGCATCACGACGAATTTCCCTTTACGCGCGTGAGATTCGAATCGGCTGTTATGGAACGGAGGTAGGAAAGTGATAAATACAACTTTTCAGTGTAGGGTGTATTTTGTCATAATTTCAGTCTGTTTTTATTGCCAGAATAACGAGCATAACCCTCACGCGAATCGTTGGACCCATTCACAATCGAAGTGAGGTTATTGGCCTTTTCTACGACTAGAAATGAATCCTCCGTTGCGACTTGACGTCTCACTATCAGAATCGAGGTTTTGTTGTTATTACGACTCACGGATCATGCTCGACTTGGGATCGACTAATCACCATGTCCATGGTTTGTCGTACGAAACTGATGACATTCCTGTCCAAGCTAGTCCATCACCGTACAGAGGACATTCCGTTCCACTGGTTTCGCTCATTTTTAAATTCTATTTTCATAAACGTGCATTAACACGTTTACAAAATCCTCGCAGAAGGTTTGAGATCTGTAAAGCGTTTCTAAAAATCAAAATTTACCGTTTCAAATCCTTTTTCAATGCAAATTACATTGACAAAAATAGTTTTATAAGTTTTTCCTTCGAATCAATTTTTTTCAAATTTTAAATATCCCTTTTTTCCACCTCGAATTAACTTTTTAAATTCCGGATCAACCAATTTTTAAAGTGAAATTAACACTTTATTGATTTCAAATTAACCATTTATTTACAGTATTAAAAAACTGTATGAAAAACAAAGCAGAATTCCTGTAAATCTTTGGTTTTTACATTCAATTTTTGTATTAAAAGTAAAAATGATTTAAATTTGAATAAAAAAATAAATGATTCTTCTGTTCATTCTAATACTCAAATAAGATAAAATTAATATTTAAATAAAATAATTACTTTTTATTATTATTTTATATCGCGAAGAAACTTCTATTTTTATATTAAATTTTAGAAAAAAAAATCCGTAAAATTACCCCCTTTTAATTTCAAATTAACCGAATTTAACTTCAAATTATCTTTTTTAAAATTTAAAATAACTCTTTTTACCTTCAAATTAAACTATTCTAATTTGAAATAACCCTTTTTATTTTTTAAACAACCTTTTTTTAATTTGAAGTAACTCTTTTTACCTTCGAATTAACCTTTTGTAATTTGAAATAGCACTTTTTAACTTGAAATTATCCTTTTTTAAATTTGAAAATAACCCTTTTTTTACCTTCACATTATCCTTTTCTAAATTTCAAATTAACAATTTTTACCCTCAAATTAACATTTTCAACTTCTCATTAACCATTTGTTTAAAGCAATAAAAAACTTAAAACCCAAATAAAAGTTAATTCGATTAAAATTAATAGTTATGTACCATTGTATATAAAAACGAATGATCTTTCCATTACGTCGAAATTTTTCAAAATAATTAGTCTATAAAATAGTGATTTTATATTTTAAAACGGAATAATAATTTGTTTTTATTTTTAAATGTATATAAATCTTAATTCATGTGGTGGTACATTTTACATAAGATCCCACATAATATTTTAAGAAAATTTATCATATGTAGTGGAATTTTACTTTAAATTTGCTACCATCTCCTAAGAATTTTTTAAAAATAATGTAAATAAAGGTTTAAGTTAAAGTGAAAAAAGATTAATTTGTTGGTAAAATGCTATATATACAATATCTAAGAATGGAAAACTGCCTTGATTCTATTGGCAAATTATGTCTCTATTATTTCACCCCTCTACGTATTTATTATTTTAAAAAAAATGTACGAAATTTTGAACAATGTCGAACGAAGATTTGTCTGCTTTCTGTAAAACGTAGCAACAGAAACAAGATCATACAATCGGAACAACGGGACTGAATTAGGTGTCAAAATCGTAAACACTCGCACGAACGACATTGTCGAGTTTTATCGCTTAAATAAATTCTTAATAGGTTTTTAATTAAATTCACTAGTTTTCGTGGTCCGCTTGACCAAATTTATCTCAACTAAAATTTTTAATTATTTAGAGCAGTTTTACTAGTTGCCGTTAATATGAAGAATTTAATTGAAAGTAAAGGTACAAAGATTTACATGCGAGGGGGGCGTATCTCCCTATTGTCACGTTTCAAGATAAAATACTAATCTGTTTTAACGTCCTCGTAACTCTGGATTGCATAAGAAAGCGGTAATACTTCAAAATGAGACGACAGGTTTTAACACTTTTGCCAACGAATCAGTACAAACTTACCGTAGGTCTCGTCGTAATTCAAAAGTGTTAAAACGGGCTTGTTGCATGTTTGTTAGAGAGTAAACAATCAATCCTTACGTTAAATAACAGGGTGCGAACATTTAAGGTATTACAAAACGGTTTAAAAGAAGTTGACCTCTTTATGACCTTGTGCAACTGCAATCCCCATGCTCTTCGTTACGCTTAAGGCTTTTTACCAGATCAAAAGCTTTTTTTAAGGACTCCCCCGCCCGCCCTTCTAGTCTTGGCTTTTTTCTCTCCGAAAATCAACGTGCATATGCCTTTGCACTTCCTGGCGATATCTGCATTGGTTTCTGCTCCAGTGCAGACGTTACTTCCTGAGATGGTTCTTTGACGAACTTTTTCGCGTGCTTCTGTACTGGGAAACAGTCTCATTGAACCGATCCGTTAGATGGATCTACATTTTTGCCAGTTTGGTATGCGGCCAAAGCCCCCTGGGACTCCTTGTCATTTATCTTGTTGTTACCGATATCGTGGTCGCCTTTATTACTGCCCGGCTGTTCTTTTGTAAGAAATATACATCCTTTTGATTACACTGGCACAGTCTTCGGCTGAAAGACAGTCGTCTATTGTCCAAGGTTTACCAGCTCCGGACCCACACTTGGACTTAGAGCCATCTGTATTCCAGATATAAGTTTTGACTTGGATTATTTTCTCCCAGACTCTTATATTATATAACTGTAGTTCTTGATTCTCCCTGAAGATGTAGTGGTGGTAGACTCAGGACGACCTCCAGGGCTCCTGCCATCACGAGTAAATACCTATTCTTTTGTTGCTAATTCCTTGCCTTTAGATTTCTTTGGCACAATCTCGGCTTGAAAGACAATGATCTATTGTCCTTTCTACCCGTTTACACTTGATTCCCCCTTGGTGACGGGGTACATATGTGGTACCTTGCAGGAGTACTTCCACGGTAGTGTTTTCCCATAGTGTTGTCACGTTCTGGGCAGTACTGAAGAAGTCTGCTCTTATGTCTTGTGCCTTAAGCCCTCCCAGTGTGTTCCATCTGGAATTTTGATGTAAAGTTTTTTTTATATCAAATCTGAATTTTGGGATCGACATTCATCCCCAGAACCTAATTATCACGTGAGCTTTATTGCTATTTTTCGTGCAGTTATGTTGACGATGCCGAGAGTTCAGTGAGTTCATGATTCTCTTTTGATGTCTTTGGTTTATATACATACCGACTCCTGACCCATACTCGGTCTTTGAGCAATCTGTATACCATTTATAGTTATAATAGGGTTAAAGTTAATTAATTTGTGGTGGTTCATACCACAGGTGGGGTTATGCTTGTTAAAATTTTCAAATTCCAAGATAATCTTGTAGCTCGTTGTAATTTTTCAAAAAGTTTGCCCTTGAATGAAGATAAATCATCTGAACGTTATCGCCATTTTTAGTTAGATAGTTGTCGGGCAAAGATTAACGGATTGCAATATCTCTGTTTCACTAAAAAGAAAGATAGATTTGTATGAGAATATCCGATATGCCAACATAAGCCAAAACGATGCTTATGGTTATTGTTGACATCTGTTTTAAACTATCTTATCTCGAAAGAAGATTACTTACATAACAGTATGATTATTGACTCAGGCATGGATCTCTAAAAACTCTTCATGCCCCATTTTAAACGACAAAACAGGGACGGTCTGACAACGATTACAGGGAGGGAAAACCGAACAAAAAATATTAAAACGCATTTTAATTAATTAAAAAAATAAATGTATATTAACGCGCGTTGTTCACTGGTTATTAGTTATATTTTGAAACATGATTTCCCAATGAGACTTTTTTAAATTGAACCAGTTACATAATCAGCCCTCTCCTGTATTGTTGCAGATATATGCCCTCGACTGGCACTTTTTCAAATTCTCTCGACACGTCCGCGTAGTAAATGTCACCACATCATTTATCTCCATCGGAAAACCAATACGAAAAATATCAATTATAAAAAAAATGTCCGCATGTTTTATTAAAGGTATGTTATCATGTACATAAACCGCTTAATCGTGACGAAGCTGAAACGGGACATTCAATTTACTGCCTAATTAGCTCGTTCTTTTACGAACCTATTATTTTTTATGGGAAAAATCATGAAATTGGTGAAGCAGATTAAAAAAAAAGCTTAAATCGATCCTGAACATCAAAACAGCTTTTTTTAAAAATCAATTTCCTATTTTTCAAAAAAACCTTTTTACAAATAAGAGAGAAATTTCAGTGCACCAGGATTTATATAATTAGGCCTGTGAACTATTTTTCTCATTTTTCCAAACCATATGTTCGGCCAAAATTTCAACCAAAGTCTAAAATATTATTTTTACCTATTGATAAATATATTTTTCTAAACAAAAATCATATAACTTTAAGGCTGTAAGCTAATTGTTCCTTTTTTTCTGTTGCAGGTAAGGAGACACTTTTGGACATGAATATTCCTAGTTTTGAGTAAGACGACCTTGTCATTATGTCAACAGACTGTTTAGTACAATCTAATCTAATTTTGTCACCGTTCTAACAATGATCGGCAAAAAGCGAAAAGTTTTCCTCCTTTAGTCTTTTTTTAGAGAGAGAAATAGTGAAAGAGAGAGAGAGAGAGAGAGAGAGAGAGAGAGAGAGAGAGAGATAGTGAAAGAGAGAGAGAGAGAGAGAGAGAGAGAGAGAGAACATTTTTCATCTTATTTTCATTAGTTTCCACCGGGATTCGAACCCAAGGCGTGGCAAATATGAGTAGGACGCTTGTCTACTCGGCCTCCGTGGTCCTCTCCCATTAGAACCCTGTAAATTACAAGAGATTGCATAAGCCTAACCTAATCTAAGCATAACCTGTCCCTAACCCTAAATAGAACAACAGAGAATTTTTTCCTTGTTCACATCCCAAGTACGTACAGTTTTTTGTTGTTTTTTTTGAAAATCAGAAAAATTTTGATAACTTTGAACCAACTCCAGCGATCCAAAAGAAGCACGACAGGGGTTTACAGAACTGTAAATTACAAGAATTGGCACAAACCTCCCGGACCTAAATATAATAGAGCCGGAATTAAATAACATTTGAGGTATTTTGTTGGTTTAATCAAAGGATCTTTCATTCTCTGACATATATAGACGTAAGATCTTAATTTACAGGCTGAAAGTGAAATAATTAAAATAATTACGCGTTACAACGGATATATGTGTTTAAAAATTGGGTGTATGTGGATAAAATACAGAGGCTGAATTTTTAAGTGAAGCACGGAGTATCGGATCAAATAATAACTTATACTTTTCCTAACTTAACCCTAGCCTAACCTAAACATATCCTACCTTCACCTAACAAACCTAACCAAATCTAAACATAACCCTACTTCTACCTAACCTAAACCTACAAATGTGAAACCCATTCGTGCTCTTGTTAAAAAAAAGAATGGTTATTTATAATAAATGGAATGTTTGCCATAATCTTATTAGCCTTTAGTAGAACAGTCGTGTAAAGTCATTACTGTCTTGGAAGGCTTAATAACCAAAACCCCTCGGGATGCCATGGACGAACGGTCAGAATCACTTTATTATACGGTGTTTTTTTGTTTTTGTTTTTTCAAATGAATATCAAATAAAATTCTATCGGATTCGAACCTGGAACCGCTGCAGGGAAAAGTCCAACCGTTGTGAAAAATTGTAGTCTGAAGAAACAGGGCTTTTTTTCAATGCTTTGAATGTAACAAAAGACCTTGTCAAACGGCTTTTGTCATTTTATTTCATCACTGTCAATTTGAATATAAAATTTACTGGCATTTTTCCGGCAACACGGAAGGCGATTATTTTCTTGCCTTTTTTTCTATTTTCCAAGAAATTATATTAAATTTTCATATCTCTTGTAAAATGTTTAGTTAGAAGAAAAGATGTATTTTTTTGTAATTTTAAATATTGCCCTTCTGCTGTTTCGTCGTATTCAATCATTATAGCCGGCCAGATTCGTTTTGGCTTCTCTTCTTGGTGAGGGGCTAATCCATCTGTAAGACAGGTATGACTTTGTACTATTAAAGACTGGCAAGATTAGGCAAACGTTCCATTTATTATAAATATGAAATCATTATTTTTAAACAGTTCCCGAATGGGTTTCACATTTGTAGGTAGGTCTAGGTTAAGTAGAGTTATTGTAATATTTAGATTAGGTTAGGTACAAGTGGGGAAATGCTTAGATTAGGTAGGGTTAGGTTTTGGCTAGGGATAGTTATTATTTTTACCTAGGTATGATTTTGAAGAAAAAGCAAATTCAGTTGTTACTGCTAAGATTCAATCTGTTTTAAAGTCATCATCAGGGCTAAACAATCTTAAATATGTCTGCAGATTGACATATTTACTTTTTTTTACAGGCGATTCAAAATTTCCTTGAAGACCTTATTATTAAGTAACAAATCGATGGTATTTGATTTTAAAAAAATCTCTGACATCTGATTGTTGTTCTACTTAAGGTGAAGGACAGGTTAGAGCTAAGATAATGTTTAGATTAGGTTAGGTTCGTGTCATTTCTCTTAATTTACGGGTTCTAAAAGGAGAAGACAGCGGTGGTCGGGTGGTTAATGCGTCTCCGACTTGTTTTGCCACGCTAGCGGTGCTGGGTTCGAATCCCGTTGAAGAGCATGGACTCATCCATCATCCTTCATGGTTGATTGACCACAACTGAAAAATAAGTCAATAAAACAGCGTGGAGGATCAGAGAAAAAATATGAAACAACCAAACTACATTTTTATCACCATATCTCACAAGGAAATCACGCAACTTAGTAATGTATTTCACAAAATTAATTTTATTACTTGCAATTTATGATTGATTGATTGGAAAGACTATTTAAATATAGACCAATCAGTATTAATCAAAAAACGTGCAAATACAAAGGGAGATATTTTTAAAAATGTTTTTACCGGGGTAAAAGTTAAATGGAACGGCTGAAAACTACCCCAATGGAGACAAAGAATGAGGACCCAATTAGATGAACTTGTTTCATAATAAAATTGAAATAATCTGAGAGATGATTTTGGATTTAAAACGTGCCAACAATCGCATATCCATGGCAATTACTACAATTGACCACCCAGAGGGTGGCCCTTCCTTCCCCCTCGTGTTTTCAAAGCGTTATCGGATCAATAGTCGTCATGCTTCCAGATATGCCTTTTTCCTACGTTCTCACAATCCTTCAACATCGGTCCAAATTGAAATTTCTCTGAGATATATTATATACTATCAAGGGCAATTTAAGACTTAATCGTTAGAAACACTTTGGCTTATTATTTCCTGTACGTCTTTATTTCTACACTTTGTTAAGGCTTAAGGTTGATGGTAATGATGATTTTAGGGCAAGGGTTCACTGCAGCAGTTTGGCTTGTTGTAATGTTCCTATTTCCTTAGTTCATTTCAATTAAATCGATTGTTCTTTTAGGAAGTAGAAGATCCTTGTGATTCTTTGCTGCAGTTCCTCTTTCCGAGACATCTTGGTATTTGAACAGGTTTTTAAGGATTAGTTTTGATGGAGATGAAGTTAATACAAAGCGGAAGTTTCGTATACACTAAGTACACCAGTTTTCTGACTTATTGTACTTTTCCTAGTTCTTTAGTTCAGTTCAGTTGACTCAATCGTTCTTTTAAGAAGCAGAGGATCATTGATTCTTTACTGCGTTTTTTTCTGGGACATCTTAGTATTTGTACATTTTTTAGGATTAGTATTGATAATGTTGGTGACGAGGAAGAGGATACTAGGAAGCAGGGTCACTTGCTGCAGCTTTCTGGCATATTCCACTTTTTCTGGCTCTTTGGTGCAATTTCTCTTTCCCTGGCCATTTCCGTACCCAAGGTTATGGTCCATTGAGCAGTTCACAATTGAAGATGGGCAGTTTTTCCTCCTTATCGCATTACCTTCTCGATTGAATATATTCACGTTGTTTAGGTGTTTTCTTAGATGGTAGTGACCTGCGTGTCACGGTAGTACTTTTTCCCTGTCTGTCGCAGCGCCTCTACCAGTTTCGCCAACGGTTGTTTCATCATGGTTAACAAAGCCAGGCACTTCTAGAATTCGTGCACGTCTCCTTTTGTTTTGTGTGTACCCAATTTGAGATGAAGGAATCTATGTATGATTTCGTTTTTCCAGGTACATGTATTTTCCATTACCCAGAACTATGTTGTTTCATTATCTAGATACAGAAAGGAGTAGTCGTGGGCTTGAAGGGCGAGAAGAAAGGTTAAAGTGAAATTTCAGTCACCGGGAAGGGATCAAGACTTGAACGAAAGAAATGTTCGGATCACAGCGGACAAAGTTGGACAAAATCTTTAACCCTTGACTATATCTGGCACTTATATAGTTCGTCCAATCGTTTTGTTTTCTTTGAAATCAGAGTATCTTATTTTTGATATTGCTACAGTTCTGGTCGACGTTCTGGATCGTGCAGATCCTCCTTTGGCCAGCTGGTCTGTTTGCCCATTAACCACAATCCCAATGTGCCCTGATACTCAGGATATTATCTCAGGTATTTGCCTCATTTACAGACCGCTGGGCTGATGTTTTGGTGAGTGATTGTCTATGGCGCCAGCACAGCATCTATTTCTGCTTGACTGACCGATGTCTTCTTGATACTTGGATGATAATTTTCTTTCTCTTCATATACCTGAAACTATTTTTTTCAAGAGGCCTATGACTGGTATAGAGCCCTATCATTTTCTATGATTTAATACTGCCTAGCTGTTGTGTTTTCCATTTTTGGCTTTCTATAACCTTTTCTACTGTACAAATTGAAGTTTGAAATGGAAAAAGAAATGTGCCAAGTTATTCTGCCTTGTGTTACTCCAAAGGCAAGGTTGAGCGTTGGATCTTCGGTATTTTACTGTAAAACGTCGTCCAAGAATTCACAGACTGTCGAAAGCTTTTTCTGTCTTCACGAAGGTTTGACTCGCGAGCTGATCAAAAGAGTTAACTCTCTTAACTGAGCCAGAGATCGCTGTGAACGAATCCGCCTTTTTACGTTCAAGCGATCCCACTTCCGAGCATTGCGCATTGGGAAAGCACTTCCCAGTACTCTAGCTATTATTTATTTAATTACAGATTACACCCAATTACAAGAAATCATTTTGCTCGCAGATGGACTGTGCTATTTAAAATAATATTTTTATTTTATGTTTAATAAAAATATTTATTTCCGTTAGATATGCTCGTTCACAAGAAAACGCTAATACAATCACTGGGTTGTTAATTGTCATGCGAACGAAATGGCGAACTGTTCAACCGTTCTTCGTTTAATTCGTCGGTTTTTTTTAAATGAAATTTATTATGACAATGATAGCAAAAGGTAGAATAATTGTTTGTCATATAAAAAGCCGCTCAAGTTTACGCATGCAATTATGGATAAGATAAATCTGAGGAGCGCGGGAGGTGAGACGTGAAAAAGACACGATTCATTTCGTCTTTTAACATTATTTAACATCTTTAAGACGGGTTTTCCCATCTCGACCGACCACCGCAGTCGACACTGCAATAGATCTAACTTATAAACAAATAAGCACTAAAGAAAAGAATTCGGCCGTGGATGCCAAGATAGTGTCTATTTGTTGCAGCATTGGCTATGCTGCATTGCGCTTAAATACAGGGCGTAAGTCGAGTAGATCAAACTCGAGTTTTCCATACAAAAGAGCCCATTGATCATTGAAAATAAATACAACCGTGCAGAACTTATTGTTGATTTTTCTTCTATAAAATAAGGTAATTTACGTAATCAGTTTTCTCATTCACCGTAACAGGGCTTGGTGGTTTGATTTCGACAGGTGACATAATTCTTCTGGGAGCATGATTCTTATAATTCTTGCTAAGGCGAATTATTTTTATTTCTACTGGAATTATTTCTGTTCTACAACCCCCACCATCGGAAATACTACTAGTTACGGTTGACCTACCTTCCTTGTGCAATACTTTTCATTTTCGTTAAAAGACAATTTCACTGTTTAAAGAGGCAGTTAATGTCTTTTCAAATACGAACTCCGTTGTTAATTGCATTTTTGGCGTTTACGGTTTATCCGCCATGGTAGCATATCGCAATCGGCTCTAGATAGGGATAAGAAACCTAAAAGGCCTTCTGCGCCTCGACCTGCGTAGATATACTGAGCTCTTCTATTTTTATAACTCACCGGCTTGCTTCAGATTGTTAATCAGCCTACTAGCATTGCGTAGACACTCACAAAAACCTAACAGTGTACCGGGGCCTCCTCTTCTTCCCGCGGCAGTATCTGAACAGTGATTTGTCTAACCGATGCATATATGTACCTTCTTAAGGCGCAGTGCCTTGACAGCTGTCCAACTAGAAGCCTGGTTAAATTGCGGTTACTCTTCAGTAGTTTCTTTATAAGTTCCAACGGATGCTACTTCTATGAACTATCCTGGGGTGTTGCCCCAATCTAATTTTCGAAGTGTCGTTTTTTTTTGTGGCATGGCGCTAAGCCACAATAGGGTTCGATGAATAGAGAATTTATATTGGCTGCTATTTACTTCAACATATTCACCCTCTCATTGCGTGTGTCCCGAATGCTAGGGTCAGGTCATTTGTTCATGGCTTCCATACATTTCCATACGCTTTTGCCTTTACTTAGCATGAAGGGAATGGCCTTCCGTGCCTCCTGACAGTCGGAAAAATATGTTTTTTTAATTTCTCTGGTGCCTGTTCAATTGCTACGATTTCAAATTGGAAACTGTTGTGTATGTACATAAGCATAAAGCCGGTTCGGTCTTCGGATTCATCTCGAGGGCTCCATCTCCTGTGCATCTATTGTTTTTGAGCCGTCAGACTACTAGAAGTATTGGCCTTCAGAGATGTTCTTTTGGCTCACTCTTTTCTTTCTCGTCTGAGTACCTTGTACTTGGTTCAGATACATTTTGGAATAGTAGCATCGATTAGCATGCCTTCGAACCACTACTCTTCCTTCTCCTTGGATTAGAATACCTACTCTAATGATCCTTTCAAAAATAATATTAAAATAATTATTTATAACACCTACAGTTCTCTATTAAGAACAACATACTTCCCAATATGGTGGAAATATTCCGTAATTAAAATGATACCAAAATCCAACAGACCTACACAACATGAATGTCCTACCGCCGCCCTGTTAGTCTCCTGTCCTAGGCCGAATCCTCAAAAAGCTCTTTTTAAAAAGCTTTATATCAATAGCTGAAACTGCTAATATTCTACCTCACCACCGTTACAATATTCAACCGTCAAACCGACTCTTCCATTATCTCATTCATTCTCAGTAAAGCGGGTGTCTCCCAGGGCAGCATCCTAAGGCCTTTCATATTCACAATATACCGACATTCGTGCCTAATTCCTACCAATATTTCTTAACAATACTGGATGATCTTTGCTGAAGAACCTCCAGTTGGCTAAACCTGACCCTTTCTTGCTAGACATGATATCCTACTCTATTTAAACCTTAACCCGTCTTGGTCTCGTAAATGGAGAATAAAAATTAACGAAACTAAATCTATTCATGTCACACTAACATTCCGAAAACTTGTACTACATTTACTTAATGTATTTCAATAGAAACAGTATTCCAACTTAAAATAGAGTGATGCATCTGGGACTATACATTAACAAAAGACTAATCTGGTACTTGACCATTTAACTTACAACTTAGCACCAAGCTCATCATTTACAAGACCCTCCGTAGACCGATATGGATATGCGGATTGATGTTTGGGGATCAACAAAAATATCCAATTCCTACCAAATCCGATCCACCCAACCAAACCTTTTTAACCTTCCCATCTACGTTTGAAACCTATTAATCCGTAAATGACCTCAAAAGTCCCATTTCTCATTGATATTATTGAAAACTAATAAAAAAATTCCACAAAATTTTAAATCTTTACCAGAATTAACTTGCCCGACAGCTTTCTTGACCCTTATTCCACTCGTCGTTCGAATCGTTTTTGGGATTGGTTGACTCAATGAGATTGCTGGGTTGCTTCTATCATTTGTAACATGCTACATTGTCACAACGTCTCTTATCTTATTTGCTTGTTGCTATTAAAAATCGCAATTGTATTTTTAATGAATCAATATCTTCTTTGTGCGTTTTTCTGATAAAATTCTTTCTAATGTTCCGCTGGTTTGGTTTTTTATTTTCAAGTTGTATCATTTTTAAGTTTAAAATGGTTGGAGTGATGGTTTTAAGTGACACAGATTCGGCTAGAATAGAAGCATAGTTGTTAGATTCAAGAAGTAGGTTTGTGTGGCCAGGGTGCCTAACATTCCCAGGACAATGTCCGAAAGGTCTTCCATTGCTAGTCACTAGCAAGATACTGGAGTTACACAAGAAGGCATGGATCAAGTCGCCAACGGGTTACTACATCTCAGGGAGATAATCGTTTTATTGTATCGAATGTACACCTTAATCGACATTCTACCGCCGTTGAGATCAAGCAATGACTTTAACAAGTTAGAAATGTTAACGTCAGTTGACGCGGTGTAAGGCGAAGCTGGATTGCGTACTGGTCCAGAACATCTGTCAAGGCACAGAACAGCTGGTTTAATTTTGGAAGAAATTACATCGATTGGTCTGAGCAATGTTGATGAGTCAGGGTTTGGTTTGAGGTCGAGAAAGAACAGAGTTTGGCGAAGAACAGGAGAACATCCCCCACAACATTTTCACACCGGTGAAAAACTACAGACGTGGTGGTGTTATGATTTGGACTGATATTTCTATGGAAGGTTGCACATAATAGTCATCCAGGGCTCCCTAACAGCTGCGCGATACATTGAAGATGTGTTATCAGAAGTCGTTCCTTTTGTGCCACTAATTGGCGACGGTTTTTTTATGCAGTACCCCTACACAGCCATGATCGTAGCTGATTACTTGGAACAGGCCAAAATTCAACATTCGGAGTTGCCAGCGTGAAGCTCCGACTTAAAACCTGAACACCTTTGGGACTATGTGTCAAAGAGGGTAAAATATCGCCCAGGGATGCCAGAGAATTTGCAGGAATTAAGAATGGCACTGTTGTATGAAAATATTGCAGAGCACTACATTCAAAACCTCATAAAAAAGATGCCATGTCGAATGCAAGCAGGTGATCAATTAAAGAGGTGGAAATACTTCGTACTGAATTAAATATTTCCTTAATTTTTTCTATAGCAAAATAGTTTTACTCAGTTTATTTCTTTTTTGGCCTCTAGTGTATAAACGAGAAATCCTCCCAACTCGAAAGTCATCCACGGTTGACACACGGGCACCTGCTTTTGAGGTAGAGTCGTCGCACGTGTCCCAATGCCCCTCAAGCTTTCTCGATTTGACCCGCATGATAGAAGCTCGTCATGTCTTGGCTCCTTACAGAGAGCGTGTACGGCGTAATACATATAAATAAAATATATATTTATCTCCTGTTTGACCGTCTCTGATTAAAACCGATATATGTATATATTTAAAGTGACTTGAATTTTACAAACAGATTTTTCATCTGTTTGTCAATGTATATCATAACTGCATTTAGTCTTCGTTGCACATCCTTTATAGATTGCACAGGCTCTTCTTTTATCGTTTGTGACGATGTTCTGCTGCTGTTTTTCCTCTGGTGATTTAGTAGCCGCCTTAATCGACGAGTTACACAATCAAACTAAATGGGACCCCCCACAAAATGTTTGCACGACTGTAAAAGCAAAAATATGATTTGTACAAAGCGTAATAACACCCGGAAATTAAATGATAAAAATAAAGTGGATAAACGTAATATTAAAGAAATATCAATTTTCGTTCCGTAATTGATAATCCAGTGTACTCAGTGCTATTTTTCAACCAGAAATGATTCAATAGTTATTTGCCAGGGATGTTCAATTTAATTGATGACGTTGTTGGAAGATCGCATTGCCGGGTCAAGCGAAAATTAATTAAAGGCATGTCTAAATACCTGATCGATTGACAGACCCAGATTGTAGATGAGATAATTTCATTCTCGGTTGAATTTTTTAATTATTGTAATTTATGCATGTTCGTATACTGTACAATTGTGTAACCACGACTAATGTATCACTCAGCACAACTAACATCAATACGGCACCGGTAGAACAGATGCGCCACCGACGGTTGTGGCGACGTAGAGGGCTGTCAGAATGGGAATGAGTGGAGAGGGCTCGAGCAGTATGGTTAGGATGGTTTGAAAAGTTGGTGTGGAAGGTATGGAACCGGAGCAGTTCGTTGACAAAAGAAATGTTGAAGTCTTTGTTGATAGTGAGGTTAGTGATATAATAAAGTGCTTTGACAGTTTGTCTAAGGACTTTGGCTTGGAAGGATAGGATGCGCCAGATTTCTGGATGGCTTGTCAGTACTCAACAGTTCTACTCCGTATGTCCATAGTAAAGTTTTGTACAATGTTAAATTTGTCTTAGTTGTCAAAGTCTAGTTCGGTCTCAGAAGTCTTCGTAGTGGTCCGTCGTCTAGTATTAAGTGGTTGTTTTTTAAGATTTGTGGGGGGATTCGACGTCAGTCTTCTGTCGAGATATAGTCCCAGATATTTGACTTGGTTGGAACAATGGAGGGTAAGACTGGTTTTTCAGAGTACAAGTACACCGAGTACACCAGCCTTCAATAACCGGATGTGTTCCTGAATGTTAGAGGTAGCTGGGGTATGAATCGAGTTGGAGGACAGGATTGAAGATGGCCCTTCTATGAATCTCTTCGCGTGCCTCATACCTGGAGTATTGTTCCATCAGGTTTTGGACTCGTTAAGGGCCCATTTTGGGATCTGGCCTTTTTTGGTACTTAGACACAATATGGTTCATGATTTAGAGCCATATCCGGCCATTTATTGCTTCTGATCCGAATGGTTAGGGACCCATGCCCAATAATGTCACTGAGTTCTGCCAAAGTTTCCATACAATGCAATATTCTTTTTAATTTTACCTCGAATGAAGTTAAAGCCTTAAATGTAGCCAGACTGTCAGAGAAAATGGTCCAACCAGAATCTTGAATCTGTTGCGGTTACCTACCAGCAATTCCTTTGTGTATTTTGCAGATGGCTCTACTATTAATCTCTTCGCTTGCCTGATACCTGAGGTATTCTTCCACGAGGTTTTGGATTCGAGCTGAACCAGAATACTTATTGGATCCGTCTTCATTTCCTGCGAAATAACCCTATACGGTAAAGCATGTTTCGTCAAGTTATTGAGTGTAAATGTAAGTAAAGGCAAATTCAAAGTTAAGAGCCGATCGAATAGGTCTCGGAGTAGAATCTTTTTCAGTGCGGTGCATCGCTCGCTCAGTAAAGTGAGTTAAAACTTTTGATCAGTTCAAGAGCGAAGACACGTCACCAATTTAAATTAACCGGTGTCCCACAATAAAAGGGCAAAGCGTGGGGAGATTCTTGATGCTGTGTACCGAATAAACGGTTGACTTCCACATACCATCATTACAACAATCGTGTCTTCTAACCTCCAACATTCAAGAGCACCTCGAGTTTATCAAAGATTGATTTTGATTACATCATCATTTGATTTCAAAAAACAGTCGTGCGTTCCACTGTATATCAATATCAAGGAGCTATCATCTTCCACTCGTGTGATGAGTAGTCATCTGCCCATCTGACTAACAAACACAGAAAAGAGTGGCAGATCGCTCTTATCCGGCTCTTCTATAAGTTCCAACATATATTTTCAAAGTGGAACTGAAGAACAAGAGTACTCCGATGTTAGACTATTACAAGCCAGTCTCACAAGGGTGCATTTTTGTACAACTACGAGGACCTGGCCGTGGAAGTGTGGGGTTTCGAGAAACAATCCAATGTTGTATCTCTATCTACAACGACCTTAACCTACCTTAACCTTTTGCCAACTAGATGATTTGCTCCAGCATTCAAAGGTAGCACGCCAAGCTCTCGATCCAGTGTGCGTAGTGTGCTATTAGTCCAAAATAGCTTGCTTAAATCACAAAAATTCTCCTACTCCTTACACGATAAGCACTATTTGCACGAATATTATTATTATTATTATTGTTATTACAGTATTTTTAAGATTTAAAAAATGGAGAGAAAAATATGTACTCGACTGTCATATTATTCCCTGCGGGATTCCCACAGTATGCCATATATCAAAGTTTGGAACGTTCCACTCCGAAGGAAGTGTGCCATTTCCTGGGAGAAACGGTGGCCGGAGGAGGAAAGCCCCCCCAAATAAGAGGGTGGATGGAATTGAAGATCGTCTTTCCTTTCTCCGATCGGAAAGTGGCGCTTTTTATTCAATGAAAACCCTAATCCTTGAGAATAAAAGGTTAAAGAAAGACTTGTGGGGAAAAAACCAACCGCATTTCTAACAACAAAGTTCGGATATCCATGAGTCGAGTTGATGTTTTACTTGACGTTTGTAGAAGTGAGGGACGACCATTTATCAGAATTTCTATTTAAATAGTCTGGTCAACATTCATTGTAAAATTATTCAGCCGAGTCATACCAATAAAACATTTTGATAATATCGTCTGCTGACTAGGTATAGGCATAAGTATATGACTCGAATGGAAGTCGGTTGCGCTTTTTTGTTGATGTAAACTGAGTGACAAGTTTTCTCAATGTACATTCTTCCTCAGTCACCTGATTCCTGACCCACTTTCTGAACCAGCTCAAAGTGTTGATGAATGTTGGAGGTTGTAGAGCTTGGGCAGTAGTAAATTTAGGTTGGATCGAAAGTTGATATCGATATCGAGGCCGTTGTGGATAGTGAGATTTGTGACGCAGTAAAGAGTTTTGACAACTATTTGTCTGAGGAGTATTGACTGGATGGGTTGGATATGCTGAATAATGGATGGCTTGACGGTACGCCACACTCATGTCTAAAGTGGTCGACATAATGGCTTCCAGGGATTTAGTTGAGTTTTGACACCCAAAAGAGATTTTGATCCTTGAATCTTACTAGATTTTTAAGTATGTAGTCTTTTTTGTGTGTGGATTCTAAGTTAATCTGCCTTCTAGGTATAGTATTAAATATTTGACCTGAGGGTGTTGGTTCCATATTCATGTACAAGGGCAAGTTTTTTTTAATGTAAAAGTAGGGACATTTTTCCCCAATTACTTAAACAACTTGTTGCACCAGTCTTAGATAAACTCAACGTATAAACTCTTGGTTGTTGGTGATTGGTCACGGATCAGCTCATGAAATCGGAATGTCGAGGTCGTTGAGGATAGTTATGTTAGTGATGTGAAATGGGATGGTATGATGGTACCCTACAGTTTGTCGCAGTTATGTCAAGTTATTGGGGTGTTCATTGTCAAAACACCGACTGGCCCTAAAGTCATCGTAGTTGATTCCACATCAGTCTGCAGTCAGACCTAAGCATTTTATTCGAGAGGCAGGCCTTATTCTTAATGTACAATGATTGTGTTTTCAACGTAAATTTGAGACCATTTCTCATCGTCCAGACTAGACCTCTCATTTTTGGATAGTGAAGTTCGTCATGTGATATTTGATGATATAAAGGAACCCCACAATCCCACCAAGTACGTCCAAATTGGTCACAATAATGTCTGGTATAAAATTAGTTGAGGGTTGACATCGTTGTTGATTTCACGTCAGTCTGTTACCTAGGCGTAATCCAAAATTTCTGACTCGATAGAAATATGGCATCACCTCTTTGTAAATGTACAGTAGAAGGGCTTATTTTATGAACTATGGTACCAAGAATGCACTCTTGTCACACCGGTTTGTATCGGTCTGATATCTCAGAACGCTTTGCTACGCCTCACTCCAGTTCCTTAGTTTCACTTTGAAGAAAAAGCCGGTTAAGGTGGTAGTCTGTCGAATAATAAAACTCACTATTGAAGACGGCTGCCGAAATAAACGCCCGAAATACAGATGCACCATGTATAGCGAAATCAATAAAATTTGTGAAAATTTGAATTTAATTGGAAAACCAATTTGGTGTTAAGAGTCTAAATTCCTCTATCGTTTTTTAAAGATCCGACGATTATTCATTTATTTTGGCCGTGTGGACCTGTGTCACTGGGCCACGTTGAAGCCACTCCTTTCACTCCCAAGTCAAATTATATAAAAGGCCCATTTTCCTCGGCTTACACAACCATTAACGCCTTGGATTGTTTAACTATAGCAATTATTTAATAACGTTTAAAAAGGTGGTGATTATGAGAATAGCCAAGTGTTTCGGCCAGCACTGTAAAAGGATATTCAGTTCAATTTCCTTCTAGTCGTTCGTTTTCAATTTCCTTCCTTTCTTTAAGACCCCAAGAGCAATCAGATACGAACGAAGATTATGACAGCGGACAAATCGAATAATCAGAAATATCTCGCAAGTCTGTCACTCACTCGATGGTCTCAAATTAGAAAAGAAATGGACTTTCGGTCAATATCAATGACCAAATAGGTTCTCTGGAACATTTTGAAACGAGAGGAATGACTTCAACGAACATTTACGTGTTTTTTGTTTTTTTTTTGGTTCGTCCTACAAAAATATTTTAATCAATACAGTTATGATATTTCCTTTTTGAAATTCACGTATTTCTTTCTTTATGATACTATCGCCGTACGTTGTAGATATTTTTTCAAAATTCACCTTTTTAACTTGACGTCAAACTTCTTCTAACACTATAAAACACCTCGGCCACTTTGGAGTACAACTGTGGGGTTACGCCAAGCCATCCAATGTCCATCGTCAAGTAAAACGTCAACTCGCATTACAGAAATCCGAACTTTGTTGTTAGAAGTGGGCTTCGTCTTTCCCCATTCTTCTTTCTTTAACCTTTTATACCCACGGTACTACCCAAGCCCTCTAATCTCCAACATCCAAGTAGAACTTGAACTTCTCAAAGACTGGGGCAAAATATGACGTCTAGACTGGACGAGGAGAAATGGGCCCAGTGTAAATTTACTTTGGGGAAAAACAGACAGTCATTGTACATCAAGAGCAAGGCGTTCCTCTCGAATAAAGTGCTTAGGCCTGACTGCAGACTGTCGTGGAATTAACTACGATGACTTTAGGACCAGTTGGTGTTTTGACAGTGTTTGGTGGTCAACACTTTATACCAGTCATTATTGCGACAAATTTGGACATATGTAGTTGACCTACCGTAGGGTACAATCATACCACTAACATAACTATCCTCAACAACCTCGGCATTCCGATTTTATGAGCTGATCCGTTCCTGTTTCCACAAGTTCCGGTTCTACCTCTCGATCCACCTTACTGTCCAAGCCCCGCAATCTACAAAAAGAAATGACACTTTGATTTTATGAAAGTTTGGGGCAAAATGTGAGTAAAACATTAGGTGAATGAGGAAAATGTACCCCGTGAAAAAAAGAAGACCTTACCCTCCACTATACATGAGTATGGAACGAACATTTCCTCCGGTCAGTTATTTAGGCCTCTACTTAGAGAGCAGATTGACTTAGAATCCCCGGATAAAATTGAACAGACTTAGACAACTGGTAAGACTTTTAAAACCGAAATGTCTTTTGATAGTCAAATGAAACTAAGTCATTACTGTTACCACTCTAAATATACCGAGCTGTGAGGTCATTTAGATAAGCCAGCCATTTAATATCCACCGTATCCAATCCATTTAACCAATAGCCTCAGACAAATAATTGTTTATTTGCTATATCACTATCTACTAAAAAACCTAAACATTCCTTTTTCATGAATAGATCCGTTCCCGTTTCTAAAAGTTCCAGACCACCTAATCGATCCATCCTAAACCTACTGCCAAAGCATTTAATATACTTTCCCATCTCGAGAGTACTCCATGTCGCCTTAAACGACAAGGTCCTCTAGACCACCTCGTCCCATCATTCTTCAGATTGCATCCTGATCGCCATCCTAAAATTGAATCAATATTAAATTGTTAAACAAATGATTAATGAACAATTGTAGTTGACCTAACTCCGAAAAAAAGTTTGAAAAAAGTTAACGCGATCCTGTTTCTTTCTGTTTTTCTGAAGAGTTAAAAGGACCAAACTTTTTTTTTATCAAACTTATTGCATTCTCACCGTCTTTGTCCTTTGTTTTTGGCCCGGGGCCTGCGTGGAAAGGTAAACCTTTGACAGATTATTAAGTGCAAAAACTAGAGAGACTTAGTTTGGATGGGTCGGTCGTGCGCAGCAACGTCCGGGCGAATATCAATCTCGAGGTACGGATCAATGTTTGCTGATTGCATTTGCACCTGTATAACCCACTTCCACGACGAGGTATAAAGCAATTATTCCCAACCACAAATAACATTGCTTAACATTTAATTTGATTACGCATTAACGCTTAATTAAACCATTGAATCGGGGATGGTAGAGTATGAATTATTTACTTTAAAAACCTATCCTTTGCGTCATTTTTGTCATTTTATGGTTAATGTTTTATTTTTATCATTAATTAATAATGTTATAAATAATACTTCATAAAACACGAAATCGTGAAGCTTAAACTAAAGTACAGTTTGCCATTTCAATCGTGTTTATCACGTTCCTATTGTCAAACTATATTTCCAATTGTTTGTATGCAAATTCTTTTGTTAGTTATTCATTTATGTAATTTCATTGATTAGCTAGGTGTTTTTATGATCGTGGGAAAGAATAAGAAGAGGTGCTTTTATCATCTTTTAATTTTCTATTTAGTCACCTTCAATTATAGGACAAAGAACAGTAACATATTCGTGATTATATTGTGATGATCTTTTTAAGGCATAAAAAGTTATGAACTTGTAATTTGGTCGTAACATTTTGATCTTTACTGGAAGTGTTGAGATTTAAATGGAAATCTCGCCTCTCCCTGCTTATAACCCGACCAACTATTAAAGATGGCGGAAACCCATTTGATAGAAAGAAGTCATGATTGATGTATTCATTAACGTAAAAGTCGCCTTTTGACCTTTACAGTTTTACGACACACTAGGCGACCCTTCAAAAGGAAAAAATGGCAAAATAGACATGAAGGCCAAATATCGAATCAAGGAGAACCATCGTGACCTACTCTCCTTGCTAAGATTGTTAACATTCAGAAAGAAAACAGAGTACACCTTGTTTTATGATATATTACAAGATTGTTTGGCTAACTTGTTACTATTTTAACACTCGTCTGGTGATATTATCATTCCTTTGCTGGAGGTCAAAAGGTCATGAACAAGAACGACTCTTTTTTTTACTGAGCTGCATAGTGCCGTCACTATATTTATAGCATTTGAACACTGCACCAGAGAAATAAACCTCGGCTGTCGACCCCGACTCTAGGAAACAGGGGTAATGATCATCATACAGGGACAAATTCTCGCCCCGAACCCCACTATTACCTCAGTGATTCCAAATCCTGGTGGATCAACACCTAAGAGATATTACTCTCTAAGAGCCATACCCTGAGTCAGACACCAGGTAAAGGTTTAACTTCGTGTGAGGTGTAGTGAAAATTTGTCTGCAGTTACACCGAACACTTCGTAGAAGTCCAAGCACCGATGGATCAACACCCTAGAGATGAGCCACTCTAAGACATTAACCATCAATACTCTCAAACTGTCAGGCAGCACCGAAAGGTATAACTTTGTGTGAGATGGAGTCAAAATTTGTCTGGAATTGCATGGAATCCTTGGCGGTTCAGTGACAGTAATGTTCTGATCTCCTTTCTGACCCTCAGGACACAAAGGTATAAGTAGTCCGAAATATTGGCCAAAATTAGCCCCAAACCCTACTGCAGTCAATCTGCCTCAAAACTGTGCATATTAAAAAATGGATTATGAGTTAATTCCTGTTGGATCAACACCCAAGGGTTGAGATACCCCAAAGATCTCTTCAAATGCGCATCCATATCAGAAAAATAACTGGTTAATCTAAATAAAACTCCAATTCTGGTCTCCTAGCTGGCATACGTACAGAATAGGAGTGCTGACAGAAAAAACATTGTGTGAGGTTGTATTCACGTGAAGGGTACTGTAAACCTCAGTCAGTCTCCTACATCAATGAAAAGCTAATTAACCTCATAAAACTGACTACTGAGCTCGGAGTAGAAGAAGTAGGTCTGTGACTCTTTTCTGTCTCTATACGTTCAGCCTTAACCACCAGCTGAACCTCTTTATCATATCCAAGTTGTGTACATCAAAAGCCATGCATGTTTCGTTCTGTTGCTTTGCAGTGCCCTTTGATAAACGCAGCACGATACCGAAAATCGAACCATATGGGCGTTCTTTCTTTCGCTCTTAGAGAACCTTAAGGCCATTATATACCTCCCGAAATAATATTTTTATAAACCTTGGCAGACTTTTTCTAAAAAAAAATCTGATCTTGCATATGTGTCCAAATTGCACAATTTCTATATGACACACTCCGAAAATGACGACAAACTGGCACTGCACCATTTGTCACGATAGCATTTTCAGTATATAACTTATCAAACTCATCATCCCTTCTTGAGGACTGCGGGGTGCATGTGTTTGTCGTTTTCGATTATGATCGAGGAAGCCTCAATCTGCATTTCAGATTTATTTATTTGTAAGTACACACCTTTTAAAAAGATACCATTGCCACAATAACACAAACTTACTACTGACCAAATCAGAGAATGTTTTGTCAGATTACACTGCGTATGTGTACAGACCATCGTATATTTGTTATTTTAGCATGATCTATGCGGCAGGTGATGTAATGCACCGTGCACCCGATGGAAGATGAAAATCGATTAGCATCTCGCCTTGACTGTGTTCTCACCATCCCCGTATTTCTCGAGTTTAGAAAATTAGTTTAGAGATGAGGAACTTCCGTGTTGGTTTCCGCCGTACCGTCTCGAGGTCGGACTTATGCAAAGGCATAATAAATGTCGTAAAAGGAGGACAGGGTGAGAAGATACGGCGGCAGTGCGCAACAATGCCCGGGCCGCAGTATCCATCTCCGGGGCCGGATCAATGTTTTCCGGAGGGTATTTACAGAAGGGACGGTTGTAAACTCAGCCGGAGCTCACTGGGTCAAGGGGTGTGATACGCCATATTCAACTATCGATCCCGGACGGCGGAACTGGCTCAGGTTAACGGCCATTCGCCCCTTTCAACCCCCACCCGAGACCGAGCCGCCCCCGCATTCGACTACAGCGAGGATTTTGAGACACGTTTCCCATTTTTGTAGCTTTTCTATGAAAAATCACTGCACACATACGATCCGGTTGTAAATTCCCCCTCGTACAACCCTCCTTTTAACTTTTAACCTCGTTTTCATTTTTCTTTTGTACTTCTCCTCCAAGGCCCTGTCGAATTTGAAACCACATTTTTGTCTGTGATCTTTTCTTGGTTTCCTACACAAAGTTTACACAGTTCACCTTCAATCAAACGAATATTCTAAATTAGTCATTAGTTAGGTTTTTACATGTTACATCCCTAAACACACTTTCTATCGGATATGAAACATTCTTTACTTTGTTTAGTTGTTTATTATATTTTAGTTGTTAATCCTCCCCCCTCAAAACAATGTGGGCAGGTTTTAGAGGTTTTTCAATAGTATTGTATAGTTTGCACTTATGAGAGACCCTATGGGTAATAATTTTAATTTTCTCGTAGTGGTATGCAATTTAATTATTTCGTATTTGTAATGTGTTTTATTTTTTATCTATGTACAATAGTATTCTACTTGAGGTTGTAACAATGCTACTTATTTTCACTTTAGCCGAGTTTCCTACCTCAGTCGGTAGCAACTTCACCGCTTACCTCACCTTATGTCATAACTTCAAGTAGCAAGATAGCAAGGTTCAAACTCAGCCGAGTGCCCTACCTCAGTTGGTAGCAACGTTAACAAGGGAAAAAGACAGCCAAGTTGCCTACCTCAGTTGGTAGCAACTTTACTAACTTATCTCAGCCTAGTCTCAAATCTAAGGTGGTAGCAAAGTTAAGAAGGTGCATACACAGCCGAGTTTCCTGCTTCGGTTGGTAGTTACGTTACCAACTTACCTCAACCTAATGTAACAAGTTAGGTGGTAGCAACGTTATCAAGGTACAAACTCAGCCAAATTTCCTACTTAAGTTTCTAACAACGATGCCAACTTACATTTAAGCATAATTGCCTACTTGAGGTGTTGTTAATGTTACCTCAGTGTAATTGCGTTCCTGACGTGGAAGCAATAATGCAACTTACACCTCAAGACAGTTCAATGCTACCAACCTACAACCATATCCTAGGGAGTAGAAATGTTACCAATTTACACCTCAGTACAGTTGCTACCTCAGTTGGTAGCGACGTTCCCCACTTACATCTAAGTACAGTGACCTCCCTGGGGTTGGTAGCAGTGTTACCAACTTACAACTCCTGCATACCCGAGGTGGTATCAATACTTACAAATACGAAAAATGTGAATATGCTCTAGACAAACGAACAGATTTTTTATAAAAACCAATTCAGTAGTTTTACAAACGTAAACTATTCAGTAAGTATTATATTTTTAAACGTTGCGGGTAGTTTTAACGATTGTCCCTTAATTTTTGAATAAATTATATTTAGTGAATAATAAATAAGAAAGATGAGATTTTTAATTTTATTATTTTTTCACTTTTTTACATATGTTTTATTTTTTAATATTATACGTTTTAATTAATTGTTGAACATTTTTACTATATTAAAACTAACAGGATTATTTAATGGAAACAACTGGCATTATGTGCGGCGCACATGGTTAATCCTAGTCCCTCCTAATCCCCACGTTTTAATATATATAGCATTCTTTAAGCTTTCCCTCGAGGGAAAGGGATGAAGGAAAGGGTTAAACCACAATCCCATCTACAAATGTTAGAATTAAATTCTGCCAAAGGAATCCTTAGCTTGTGAATTCATAGATATATTGCTCATGCTATCTAGTTAGGCTTTCAAAACAATATTGTAATTCAATAATAATTATTAATATATAAGCCGGCTTTTGATATCCATTTTAAGCAATTCGGTTATATATTAAAAACAAAAGTGAACCGAGTACTGTTCCCTGCGGTACTGCATTTACAGGAATTTAAGAGGCTTAGCGAGTGTTTTTAGTACTTTGTGTGCGATCTATTAAAACTAAGCGTAATAACGTCCTATATAATATCGTGCGATTTCAATATTAAATAAAAACTGTTGGAGGAGTTACTTTCCTGCTTTTTATAAAGACATTCTTGAGAAGGATCATAAAACGTGACTTAAGGCTCTTTTGCTTGTAAACTTATATTTTTAATTGATGTGAACTGATTAATGAAATGTATTATATGATTAGGTGAGGTAACGAGCTTTTGTGGGGGGAGGGGCAAACCTATATCGCACGTATCAAACTCTCATATCTGAAAGCTCGAAAATTTGTGTCCCAGAAATGTATAAATTTTAAGTATTTGAATAGGCATTTTACTATTTTTATCGATACTCATAGAAACTCAGGAAAGTGGCAAATTAATTGAGAACTTTGGATTAAAATTATTATTTATAATTTCCCTCGAGAATATTTCTTTTTTTTGCAAATAGCCCATATTTATCAATAATTGACGGGCTGAAAAATTGTCAATTATTTTTAACGAAAGAAAAGCGGACATCTCCGATGGTTGATGCACAAAATCCATCAATAGGGTGTCTAAAGTTATCTTTTATGTACTTCAGCACACCGGGAGACGAAAATAATTCAAAAATGTCTCATTTAGGTCATTTGCAACACAACGTAACCACCACCACCACACGTGGGACCCAACCCAAATATCGGCTAAATATTGACTGAAATATCCTATGTATCAGTTAACCTAGTAGACTGCCACGTCAACTGGACTCAACAAATAGAATAGATACTAATTTCTTGGAACACAACCAAACACTAGTGGGTGCCAGGGCACAATGGAATTTTCGATAATGAACCTATAAACTAACCAAACATCTGCAAGACCGACTATAAGTTGAGAATCTACAACTGGGATGGCATCATCCAACATAGACTCCTCCACATCAGACTTTGTCCATACAATAACAAATGGAGAAATGGTGGAACTTTTAGGAAGTACCAAATATAGTAAATTCATGGCTGCCCAAACTAGCGAACACTACAGCTAATCAGAGTATAACTCAGGGCAGCAATAGGAATATATAGCGGTCAGTGGCATTTGAGAAAACACCTATACAACATGGTTATATTCAGCGAGTAGTTTATACAACGAGAAAGAAGAAACTGGCGTCCATATCATCATTGAATGCGAACTGCTCAATAGTACCTAGGGTTCTACCAAAAGAACTGCAGCAATAGCCATTAAAAAAAAAGAAGGAAGAAGCGTGATAACCCTGAAGGCAGTGCTTAGGGAATAACATAATCCACTTCCTAGTATCCAGATCATCTGTAACAGCATCCAAAACCTGGTTAAATCTAACAAAACTTTGGGTGCCACAGCACAAAGGGATTTTGGGTAATGAACAAGCAGACTAGCTAGAGGAAGGTCCAGGCTCAGAAACTCTGGAAAACAAGCCATAAGGTCATCCGTTTCAGAGTTCATACACAGCAAAATTAATGGACGAACTCTGCTGGTGCCAGAGAGAGTAGACTCATTGGTTAAAGAACCCTCGCCAAAACTGGCAAAAATTACAGCTCTATGCCGCTTACTTGCACCTTAAAAAAATATACAAAACCTCATCTATAGATGCAGATGTGAACTGCTTAATGGAGACATAACCTATGGTACTTAGAAGGCCTCGGAGAAACACTTCTGGCAAAGAGATAACGTACCCCTAAAACTAGAACTAAGGTTAACCAAGGAATTAGGAAAAGTACAGTAAACAAAAGGCTGCAGTATTTGGTGGATACCAAACTATTCTAACATCATACATCGACATCATTCTTCACAAGGCTAGACAAGGTATGTTATACACGTGCATCTTCAACCAATTTGTTTATGCATTGAGGAGGAAATAACTGCCACCCATATAATTTTTGCATAACCTATAGTATCAATATGTCCTGAGAAAGAAAACAATTGCAGCAAAAAGGTAATATCCTTTCTTAAAATAACGATTGAGTCAATTGAACTGAACTAAGGAACTAGGAAAAGTACAATTAACCAGATGGCTGCAGTACTTAGTGAATACCAGACCCCTGCTGCCTAGTATCATCATCTTCACCAATACTAATCCTTGAAAAAGTGTACAAATACCAAGATGTCTCGTAAAAAGCATTAGCAGCATAAATTCAATGCTCTTTTACTTGATATAAGAACGATCGAGTCGTCTGTACTGAACTGGGGAGCCAGAAAGCTGCAGTACTTGTTGAGTACCAAACTTCCGCTTTTTAGTATCCTCGTCATCATGATCATCGTCAACACTAATCCTTCACAAGGTGTAGAAATGCCAAGATATTCCGGGAGAAAGATATTGCAGTAAGAAGACAATGACCTTCTACTTCTTAAAATAACGTCTTGTCAATTGAACTGAACTAAGGAACTAGGATTAATACAATTAACCAGAGGACTGCACTTCCTTGGCAACAGCAAATTCTAACTTTCTTGTATCCTCATCATTAACAGCAGCAATAAGTTTGAAAAATAGAATAACAGAAACATTTCGAAAACTTGACCTTATTAAACCGTCAGAAGATCTGACTGAATTCTCTGATGTCTTTATCCTCTGTATAAACAAATTTCGATCTTTTCGATAGTCGATAAAACATGACGTGTCCGTGATAGACCATTACTTCAAAAAGGCGTCCTTCTGAAACGTACTGACCGACAACTTTCTACTTGCATTTCCAGTTCATTTTTTATAGTGTCTTTTTTTCAACGGTTTGATCTTTTTATCGATTTAATCGCAAGCCCTGTTTCATTTTAGCCTTTCTAATTGCCTTTCGGTTCTGAGTGACTCTTTACCGATTTTCTATCCTCTTTGACTCACATCATATTTTTACCTGTTGATTGTTTGATTGTGCGTGAAGAACAATGAACTCCAGCCCTGTTTTTTCCCCAATTTTTTCCTACGCCATATTCTAAAGAATACTAGAGTCAGAAATTTATTTCAGGAGGGAGTTGAACAAAACGGGGGCGTTGGGCCAGACGTTCGAAAATAGAAACCCTCCCACCTAAGCCAAGGAAATGACAACACCCAACCTACACATGAACCTCCTACATTTACCAAAGGAAAATACTAGCTGTAAAAATTAATTTTCCTGCTGTAGTCTTGGCAAAACCTGTCTAAAATTAAAATCTTGTTGAAATCTACCTTACCAAACACACTGATTATGGCGAAATGCTGAAATTCGTCGTACTCCAGCAAGGGTCAGACCAAAATTATCAGTAACGGACCAAATTTAAGGTTCGTCACCCTAAGACAACATGAAGAAATCTCACAATCTTACAAGAGACGGTCGTGGATGGCAGAGAAACCTTTATCTAAGGAACAACAACCACCGACATAATTTTTAAAAATACCCAAACATAAAATGACAAAAAAAAAGTGTTGCAAGAAACTGGCACCCTCTTTGAATGTGAACTACTCAACAGAGGCAAACCTAGGGTACCAGGATGTCCTGGGAACAAAATTGCAGCAATAAGTTCTTTTTGAAAGGAGAATCAAGGCAATTGACCCGAACTAAAGAACTAGGAAAAGTACATCCTACACATAACACACAAGCAATGATGAACTATTTATTAAAAAATTTACGTCCATCATCCTTCATACAACATGGAAAAAATCTCATAGTCTTATCAGAAACAGAAATGTAAAGATGTTGATAAACTTTTCCTTTGACTTTTTACCAAATGAAACAACAAACAACATATAAAACACTAGCCACCTATATAATAAAAAGAAACAATTTCCCGAACTTAAAAAGAAATGCAGCTGAGTCCTTTTTGAAAAAAGAATCAAGTCAGTTGAACTGAACTAAGAAACAAGGAACAGTACAGTAAGCCAAAATGCTGCAGTGCTTGAAAAATAACAAACCGTCACAATCTAAGATCCTCATCATCATCAACCTCTACACATAAAACGGCCCAGCAATGACACTTGATTTTTAAAAAAATTCATTACACTGCACATTGTAACCATTCTGTGTCAGTAGTCCACACTATGAAAGAGTACCTAAATAAAAAGAAAAGGGAATAATGGAACTCACTTATTGGACATAAACATTCCAAGAACTTCTTAACAAATTTTGGAAGGAAAGAAGTAACAGAATGTGTCAAGGGAAGCAGGAAAAAACTGCGAATCCTGACAGGACACTGAATGGTCATCTGAAGATGATTGGCGTGACCCAATACGGCACATGTAGACCCGCAAAAAATCAGAGGAGTTAACAAACTGTGGCACTATACTTGCCCCCCCCCCCCACAAGAGTGAATGTAATTGTAGAAGAAATTCAACCACTGAAACCAACCCTAACAATCACATTCCTTAATTAACTAGGACTCACCGGTGTGCTATATGCTCTTGGGGATACCGTAGCTCTTAAAGGGCGCAGCATAAAATACACCCTGAATAATCATCTACAACTATGCTGCAGAAAACATTGAGAAATCTCACAATCTTGCAAGAGATAGTAATAGACCTAGAGATAGCAGATGAACCCTTTCCCAATGAGCAACAAACAACGTACAAAATCCTACTCACTAATACATCTTGCTGGGCCAAGATGACCCAAGGATGAAAACTACAGTACTTTTTTAAAGAATAGGAGGAAATGTACAATAAGCCAAAATGCCGCAGTACTTGGGGAATAACAACCCCCCTCACTTCTTAGTGTCATCATCATCATCATCTACAGACAAAACAACACAAGCAATGGCAAACAACTTGTTAAAAATATTAAGGTTCGCCAACCCACAAACCCAATGAAGAAGCCCAACAATTTAATTGTTATAAGAGTTGTTTATTTTTAACAAAATTCCTCTGGCATATTGCTATTAAGTTAACATTAAAGAATTTGAGTGATTTATGTAGAAGTGTTAAAATTATCCGTAGTAGAAAATTAGTCGTT
Source organism: Cimex hemipterus (assembly GCA_039619505.1). Classification (NCBI taxonomy): domain Eukaryota; kingdom Metazoa; phylum Arthropoda; class Insecta; order Hemiptera; family Cimicidae; genus Cimex; species Cimex hemipterus. The sequence continues at coordinate 32,505,606 of CM077101.1, forward strand.
CTTGAAAAATTGAATTTCTTCATATTGAAAGGATATATTAGGATTTTCAAATTTAGACAGGGGATATTACACCAAAACTGGCTATTACCTTTTGAAAACCTTTCATCTGGTTAATACTAAGCTCTATTCCCAAAATCATTAATAGTTAAAGTTAATTAACTGAATTGTCGTGGCCTTCAGCTGCCTTGCCTACAAACCTTTTTAAAAACATTTAATGTATAATTATTTTTTTGAAAATGAATATTTATTCTAATAGTACTAATTAAGGTTTACTCTAATTTGGGTGAAAATATAAAACTGATATGGCTAAAGCAATATGTTAAAAGAGTTTTAAAAAAAATTCATGTCAATCTGTATTTTGGCTACTTAGTAATAAAGTAAATGTATTTATTTGAACAGGAAAAAGCCCATATTTTCCGGGTCTTGAGGATCAGAGTGGACTGATGGAGGAACAAAATGGACAAATGGTCGAAGTACATCAGGCGCCATCATTATCGTCACCGTCACGATCTTCCCCTCATAGTCAAGGATCAGAGACAGGCGAAAGGTATTCTCGCAAAGTGTTCGTCGGAGGCCTTCCACCAGATATAGATGAAGGTACTAATCAAAATTTGAATAAAAGATCAGAAACTTTTCACTAATAATTTTTTTCCAGATGAAATAACAGCTAGCTTTAGAAGATTTGGACCACTTGTAGTCGATTGGCCGCACAAAGCTGAAAGCAAATCTTACTTTCCTCCTAAAGGTTATGCTTTTCTTCTATTTCAGGTAAGATGAAAATGTATGTTTGTTTTTATTCATTTCTATTAATTTTCAAATGTTAAATTTGTATTTATTTACCAATTTTGTGAGTTTTCATCTATGTCAATTTTAAGGACGAGAGTTCAGTTCAACAACTGATCGACGCTTGCATTCAAGATGAGGACAAATTATATCTCTGTGTATCTTCTCCTACAATCAAAGATAAACCGGTACAGATCAGACCATGGAGACTGTCAGATGCCGATTTTGTACTCGATGCATCCATGCCGTTAGACCCAAGAAAGACAGTGTTTGTAGGAGGTGTGCCAAGGCCATTAAAAGCTAGTAAGAATCGATACTGTATTATTTTATTAATTAATTTAATTCATATAAAAAAACCCTTTATTTCAGTTGAGTTGGCCATGATCATGGATAGACTTTACGGCGGAGTTTGCTATGCAGGAATCGACACGGATCCAGAATTGAAATACCCCAAGGGTGCGGGAAGAGTCGCTTTTAGTAACCAACAAAGCTACATAGCTGCTATAAGTGCAAGATTTGTACAGCTGCAACACGGTGACATTGACAAAAGAGTAAATACATTTACTATGTGTGAAACTTTTAAAATTAACAAATTAAGATGTCTCACTGCTCATCATGCGCATAAAGTGGAAATATAATTCCAATAATGACCTTTTTAAAAATAAACCTTGTTTAAAGAATGGTTTAACTATGCTAATAACTGCCAATCGGTGCTGCTGAAAAGAAATGCGTTACTATCGTAAAATCTTGGCTTATTTCCAATAGATTCTATTTAATGCTACCATGTTACATTATATCTTTTAAAAAATTAATTATTTAATTAAAATATAAGGCCTAGTAATATTTTTGTTTATCTTACTGTTAGTTTTGATCTATTTTTGATCTACAACTATAAGTTAATATATTATTAAACTATTTTCTAGTCTTACTATCATATTTTGTATATGTATGCTCTTGTATATCAAATTAACCCTTTTTACTTTTTAATTTATTCTTTTTAGTTTCTAACTAATCTATTTCAAGTAAACCTTCCCCCTTTAAATTAACCCTTTTTAATTTT
>CM077101.1:32507801-32525372 GCA_039619505.1 Cimex hemipterus
TTCTTTTTAGTTTCTAACTAACCTATTTCAAGTAAACCTTCCCCCTTTAAATTAACCCTTTTTAATTTTAATTTCCTCTTTTTAGTTTTTAACTAACCTATTTCAAGTAAACCTTCCCCCTTCAAATTAACCCATTTTACTTTTTAATTTATTCTTTTTAGTTTCTAACTAACCTATTTCAAGTAAACCTTCCCCCTTCAAATTGACCCTTTTTAATTTTAATTTACTCTTTTTAGTTTTTAACTAATATATTTCAAGTAAACCTTCTCCCTTCAAATTAACCTTTTTTAATTTTTAAATTATAACTAACCTATTTCAAATAACCCTTTCCCCTTCAAATTAGCCTTGTTTAAATTACAAATTAACCCTTTACAAGTTAACCCTTTCTTTAAAGCATTAAAAACTTCTTTCTTCAAAGGATTCTTCTTATAATTTGAAAATATTTTAAAAATATGAAATTTTATGTTAAATACATGTTAAAACATCAAATTGAAAGTTATACAAAATTAATTAGATTAAATATAAAAATAAAGGATTTTTCTTTTAATTTGGAGATTTTTTAAAAAATATGACTTCTTATCAAAAATATTGCATGAAACTTAATTACAATTAAAATTAGTTGTTATATGAAATTAAATGTAAAAACAAATAATTCTTCTATTAATTCAAGATTTGTAAAAATATAAAATAATTATTTTATTTACAAAGTGATTTTAAAAATTTATCGAATTAATAGAACCATTTTTAAAAATTTAATCTTAAATAACGCCTGATTTTAAGTTTGAATAATAATTAATAATTAATTTTCCAATTATCTTGCAAGAGCCCTATTATTTTATATTTTAAAAAGAACAAATGTACAATAATTTTACTTTAAATGCTTACATTTCATACTATCTCCTACATTATTATTAATGCTAAGGGTTAATTTGAAGTTTAAAAAAAGTGTTAATTTGTCTTAAAAAAACTTTACAAAAGTGCTCTGTGCATAAGGACACACTGTAACAAAAATATATTTTAGGTTGAAGTCAAACCATACGTGCTAGATGACCAAATGTGTGACGAATGTCAAGGACAAAGATGTGGAGGAAAGTTTGCACCTTTCTTCTGTGCAAACGTAACATGCCTTCAAGTACGTATAAAATAATTTGCTATACGGTATTTATTCCAACTAACAGAAGTGATGAAATGATAATTAATTTTTATTTAAAAAAGTTATATTTGTGTCCCAATTTATTCGCTTTTTTTCAGTATTATTGTGAACAGTGCTGGGCAACAATTCATTCAAGACCAGGGAGAGAATTCCATAAGCCTCTGGTAAAGGAAGGCGCAGATCGCCCGAGAGCCCTTCCGTTTCGTTGGTGTTAACAACAGTGTCTGTAGGTGCCACCAAACGTTTTAGCTAATTAGTAGGTGATCCTTTAGATTAAGTACACTATTTTAATGGTTGCTATTAGTGTAATTATGCTAAAAGCTAATTAAGGTTTGTGTTTTATAGTATAACAGAGCACCTCTCTAGTGTAACACAAGTACATATGTATACACTTTCTGTGTATTTAATTTTATATAATTGTATATTATTGAATACGTGTTACATGTATATGTTTATTAAGTCAAGTTCCTTTCATTTAAAGAAGAAAAGCATTCTAGGGATTAAAGGAAAATTTTTAAATAAATAAATTTTTTATTATTGTGATCATATTCTGTAACTTAGAACGCTAGGTTTACAATATGAGATCTACAATTATTTACAGTTACCATGGAAAAATTTGTAAACAAACTGTGTATACTAACTTTTATGTATGCATGAAAAACTTATTTTTTAATGGATGCACTCATTAACTGGTGAAACTTACAGCATTTTGCTCATTACATTGTTTTTTTTTATTGTAAAAAAAATACATTTTGATAATTATATTAATCGGATTCTGTTATTTTTTATTTTAATTTTTTTACGATAAGAAGTAATTGAGTTTTACTAAATAATGAGTGAATTAACAAATTAATCCAAGAAACTTAAGAAAAAAGTAAAATGTTCAGAAAGAGAGAAAAATTTTTTTTTGCTGCAATGTGAAAAAAACAAACAATTAATTAATTTAAAGAAACATCCAAATTAAATAGCAAGTTAATTGTACAATTCTTTCTATAGATCTGAAGTCGGTGATTTGATGAAAAGAAACCACTTTCACCGTATTCACATGTTTGTTTTCTTTTTCTTCGATATCAAAAGAATGTTTGATTTTTTTAACAAGTTGACAAAAATCTAAAAATTTGCTGTACAATATCAAAGGCATAAAATATTGCAGTTTTTCTTAAATTTGATCATTTTTCTTCACTTCTGCACATTTTATTACAAAAACACATTCACAATCTTATAGATTAAATTTAATACTTAATAAATCTAGAAGAGAAAAATCATTTTGTACATTGCCTGAAATAAGCTTATAAAAGGAGGGTCTCTCGACAGCTTGGTTAAAATTGAATTTAGAAAAATTGAGAATTTAGGAAATGAATATGATTCTTTCATTCTAGTTATAAATTTAAACCATACTCACTAACAAAAAAATGTACAATTTTATTAAAAACTATCTTACAGCATTATCAAGGTAGGGGTGAAACAACACATTTTTTAATGAGTATGCCTTTACATGGTTTTACACATTAAAATATTTTTGAAATATTTCTTCAGGGTATTACACGATGGACACTAGTATGTATGTGCGATGTGTGTCTAACTAACATGTATGTTTGGTGTATTCCTCGCTGGAAAAATATATAGAGAGAAAAAATTTGTGTGAATAAATTCCAACTATTGCATATTTGTATAATAATCTTTATAAAACTACTTTAAACCTTTTTGTATCCCATTAGGTGTAAATAGTTGTTGTATAAATAATATACTAAAAACCGTGTAGTTCAAAATTAAGTATTAATACCTTCAATTTTTTTTTCTTTTTTTTTAAATGAAAGTATTAGTTTTATTCAGTAGATGGAATTGTTTCAAAAATTTCAGTGTGTAACCTTTCATAACAAGACACTTGCATTTTTTTATATGTATAAGTTTAATAAGTTTACCCAAATTTCTGCAAATTGCCGCTATGTTTTTTAATTCTTAGAATTGTTATTTTATTTATTTATTTTTTATTATTTTTTTTTTTGGGGGGGGTTACAAGATTATATTATTGTTTAAAATTGTTGTTTTTGAAGTTTGTAAAACTTTCTTATGTTTTTCGCTGAAAGTATTTTATAATTTTTTTTTGTTTTGTGAAATTTATTAGAAAATGAATTTGTATTTTTAACATGATTTATTTTTTAGAAAAGTTTAATTAAAAAAAATAAAAAATAAAAAAAAGTAAAAAAAGAAGAAATTGGAAAGGAGACCATGTTTCACTGTATCTCATCTGTTTCATTTTTGTAAATATTATTTGTAAATTTTTTTTGGTATTTTTTTATATTATTTGTCAATATAAATTGCATTGGGATCAATTTCTACAAGAAATATCTGTTTTTATTAGGAATCGTGAGAAAATGTAAAAGACTCTTTTCAGCAGTCAGTTTCATAGTCTCTTCAAGTTTTTTATCTTTGAAAAAAAAAAATCAGTGATATATTGTTAGCTTTTGATATTTAAATAAGATGTGTTGTTTTATAAATTCATCTGATTAGGCAGATTGTTCTACAATGAGGTTTGACTCCTTCTTATATTTATTTTTATAAATATTATATTGTTGATAATATTTTTATTTTTGAAATAAATTTATTTGAGATTTTGAAAGAACTATTATATGTAATTGTTAGTGTTGTTTATGTGCAATGCTTCTTTGTTAAGTATAAATTAATATAAACCTCTATTTAAGTCTTATTAGTGATTAAATTCAACAGAATGTTACCAATTAATTATTTATTTTTTAGAAAAAAGGGATACATTGTGTATTCTTCTTTTTCTTTTTTCTTTTCTTTTCTTTTTCTTTTTTTTTTTTTTTTTTTTTTTTTTTGAGTCAGTCGCATTCAGACTAAATGACATAGTACACATTTTGTAAAACTTAGTACTTTAAGTCAACAGTTTAAAAACTAGTCTCATGTTTTTTTAATCTACAAGTTTGAAATTTTATTTTATCTACATAGTGCTATGTGTTATTGATGTATTGTGTTTGTGACCCTGCAAGTGTGAGGTTTTAGCTTTTTAACGTGTGCGAGTCAAATTAATACCAGGGGAATCGTGCGTGTGTTTGCACGGAAAAAAAAAATTGGAATGTAATGAAGATAAAATAGAATAAATTCTTGTAGTTACTCACATTTTACATTATATTGTAAATGTTGTTCCACCTATTCAAAGTGCTTTTCACTATAATTACATGATTAACGCAATTCCTATTTAATAATCAAAGATGTATAGTAGTGTATGCTGAAGGTGGTATTCCCCTCCAAGGAGAAATTCCTCATGTTTCAAAAAGAAACAATAAAAATTAGAAAAAAAATTAGTAGCTTCTATTTTATAAGGTAATTAAAATATATTTCTAGTAAAACAAAAATTTATGGTAAAACCATTCTTACTCTGGCACATTCACAAGAGAAAAAAAATGAAGACAAATTTTGAGATGCCTTCATAGTGGTGACATTTTTAAAATGAAATTTGAAAAAATATTGCACAAATAATGAAACTTTGCACTTGATCTCTCAATGTACCAAAGAGAAAAGATCATAAAAAAATGCAACATATTTTCTATGTTGAATAAACAAGAAATGATATATAACAAGAGAGATAGCGACAATATGCAAGTTATCAGCGATTTATAACACCCTATGACATTTTAAAATTGCACGATTATGATGTGGAGCTTAGGAGTATTTTATTACCTTGTTAATATATTGTGATCGAAGTAAAAATAAAAAATGTTTTACTCCCCAAATAATTTATTATATACGATTATTCAATAATTAATGTAGTCAAGACAGTTCTATATTCACTTAACTCATATGTAAAATAATTGAAATTTTGTACTTTTTTATAATTTTTAGTACATTATTTATTTGGAACTAATAACCGATGTGTGTCAAACTGATAACTATGCATGATACTAAGTCATTACAACAATTTTGCTATGATAAGCTAATAAATTTGTTTATTATATTTACAGATATATAATTGGGAAATATGTATCTGATTATTGAAAATATAATTTTTTTTAATTTATTTTTTTAACCTTGTATGTGGCCTAAAAAACAGGTGCATCACATATATAGCCATTTTTTTTAAATATGAACCAACCAGTGATGTTTCCTATCCTTGATTTTTATTAATGAAGGTAATTAAAAGTCATATTTGTAAAATAAACTGTATAGGAATTAAAGTGTGATTCCAAGTGTAAATTAAGGCTGGGGCAATGTTTCTAGCAGACAGCTTTCTAATGTCAATTTTTCCTCAATTAAATCTTCTTTCCATTAAGATTTTAATAAGAAAAAAATAATAATTGTATGATAATTTGTATTAGAATTCTACTATTGGACATTTTTTAGATGTTAAGAATTTTAAAATAGAATTTAAAAATAATTCTTATGTATATATAGTTGCCCTTTGTCTGCTAGAATTTTTTTGTGAGATCTTGCACTGTTACTGGCTTGTAAATAAGTCATTAAAAAATATTAGTTCTTTAACAAAAAAAAAAAAAAAAAAAATAGAATTTAGTATCATCCACTTCATTATAGATCGTTAAAAAAAAAGAAAATTTTAGTCTGTGTATTCTGTGTTTTACTGTAGAATATATTCTATAAAATATTTCACTTTTTGATGAACTAAGTTAATAAAAGAGAAAAAAAAAACTTTTTGAATTATTGGGAGTATATTATTAGTTATACATATCCTTTTTTAAATTTGGTTTTATATTTATAACATGGATTATATAAATACACATTGATTTTTTTTTAAGTCAGATTTTCAGCAGATCTGTTATTTTCATAGATTGGAATAGGAGTTTATATTTGAAATAATTAAATTTTGATGTGTGGACCTTTTTTTTTTTTTTTTTTTTTTTTCTTATAAAGGAAAATGTTCAAGGTAGAAAGACTAGCACAATTTATATTAGCAACATTTTAGGTATAAAATAATAATATCATGTTACTTTATGATATATATAGTATACTTTAATAGCAATATTTAAAATTGGTCATTATTGTGTTTTCCAGATTTTCACGTTTCTTGTTTTTTGAATTTAAAAATTTTTTTTTTAAACAGTTAGGTGTGAGGGGAAAAAGATAGAAATTAGATTTTATCTTTTTTTCGCACGCTGTTATTTAGACTTAATTAACCATCAGATTTCGTTAATTCTCTCAAACGAAAATAAGCGAATATCTTTTTTACGAATAAATATTCCATTTTCAATTTTATTTGTTTTTTATATATGTATTTTTTTTTTTTTTTTTACAAAGATGCTTAAATTTTCAAGCGTAAAATAACAGTTCCTATGGAATAAATTTGTTATTATAGAAGAAAAATACTTTGGGTTTTTAAATCTGTCACAAACACCCTGAAAGTGGCTTTTTAATTTCCTTTTTGTAATGTTTATTATATATTCGCTTGATTATTACTGGTTTTTTTTTTCACTTTTTACATGCAAAATATTGAAATTTTTACTGATCGATCAAAAAAGATTTTTTTGGTGGGAGGGGGGGAATTGACTGATGTCAATTTTGACATTTTTTTCTAACGTAGATTTACATCTTTTACGAGGGCAATTATACACTCATTGTGTAGTATATAATTCCTGTTAACTCAAATTTATAAAAGGACTTGTTCAACTTTATATCAAGTAGTGTTTATCAATTCTGTGAGCTAAAACACAGATCTATCGTATGAAGAATTAATTATAGTATTTTAGATTTAATATTTTGTATGATTAAGTGATTTTCTACTCCACTCCTGTTTTCTATGGATTTTGTACAATTTTCTAATTTTTTGTACATTTTCTAAATTAAGCTAGGAAAGTAGATTAAAAAAATGGCTTGCAAATTGTTTCAGCCAATTCTACTGCTCTATAAATTTTTAAACTAGATATTTTTGTTGAGTACCATATATGTTTTATAAAAATAATAATTATAAAGCAATGAACACTTAAATGAAAAAAATGTTTTAAAAAATAATGTTCTTAAAACTCAAATTTGAATAGAGTTTTGTACATTCTTCCCAATCCCTTACTCTGCTACTTTTTAATATAATTAAAATTTAGTTGCTAATATAAATGGAACACATTTATACAACCTAATGTCTATATGTTTCCTTTCTTATTGGAGAAAAAAAAAAAAAAAAAAGAAAAAAAAGAGACCATTTTGGCAATAGTTTGCTGTTTTTACTTATCATTGAACATATAGCTTAGTTTTTATACAATTTTTGATATCAATCGACACAATTTCAAAACAGTTACAGAATGCCGTAATTTTTTCAAGTATCAAACACGTTGAATGTTTTTACTCGGATACTGCTGTTCGCAAATTTTCCAATTTTGCCTCTATCGTAATTTTAATTTATACCAAGGAAAAATTAAAATTTAATTCATGCTAAGCTTAAATTAAAAAGTGAAAAAAAGGCTGTTTTGTACACTTAACAAACAATAACAGTTAATTTATTACAGTAACAGTATAACTGTTACAATAACAATATAAATGTTCAATCAATTTTTTTACGTTGTTATAGCAAACAAGTTGGTACCAAACATTCCAATGATTTTTTGATGATAAGATGAACTAGTTTATGCCATTTAATATATTTATTAAATTCTTTTGAAAAAAAAAAAAAAAAAAAAAAAGTATCTCCAATACTTATCCTTCACTAGGACATATGAAAAACATGAATACCAAGAAGATGAGAGTTATTGGAAACTAGTTTATTCCTACAATTACATTGACAAAAGTCACTTGAATTTCCAATCAAATATACTATGCCACAATCCAACAAGACAATAGAAATAAATAATACAATCGGATAAAAGAATAGAATAACCTTTATATATTTTACGGTCAGAATTGATCATATTTAATTTTTTCAATTAATTAAACTTTTGTCTAAAGTTGGTGTCACGAGCGAGATTTGAACTCATGGCCTTTGGCTCAATTCGCCGCTGCTCTAACCACTTGATCTATGACTTCAATGACTACAACCTGGAGGTTATAGGTTAAAAAGAGTTGACCTTGTGCACGTTGGCTCTATTTTGCTATCAGTGTGATTGTCTAGAGATATTTATTAAAACTTGCGGATATACACCTTTGGGCATCTATAGCGTAGCACACACACCTTCTGTATATTATTAATTCTTCACCGTTTCGGCCCCTGTGACATTGGGAAGGCAGCGCTTCCAGCACAGCAAACCTCTGATGGCAATCCAATCAATATATTTTCATCAACGATTTTTATTTATTATTACCACTTGCTTGCCATCTAAGTGGGTGACAGCATAACTCATTTTTATCATATTCCAAAGCTTTGTTCAGATCCATAATACCTTGTCTTTTCCTCTCCCCGTAGAAATCTAAGCATGCATAGGTCTTTTTACCAATAGTGGACCAATCTCTCTCTCTCTCTTTTTTATTACCATTTATTCTCACTCTCTCTTTCTTTTTTTTTTGCCAATCACTCACTGACCCTCTCTTCCCCTCTCTCTTTCTTTTTTTTTTACCAATCAATCACTGACCCTCTCTTCCACTCTCTCTATCTTTTTCCATGGCAAGGCTGTCATCAGTGATTTAAACATTATTCAAAAACACGGAAAAAAGTCCACTGACGATAGCGAGGAGACCGAAAGAGACAAAGCTATGATTTTTTTAAAACACATTTTCATCATTAGGTCATCAGAGTGAGAGCTTGGTTGTTTGAATTTAATTTTGATCTGCCTATTCTCAGTGTTTTCACATGTCAGGGACGGCTATCATCAGTGGCTTGTGTGTGATTCAATAAAACAGAGAAAAACGCTGAGGATTATTTGAAGCTGAAATGCATCTGATAGACAGACAAAAATTTAAACATCATAAAATTTTAAATGTTTCAACTAAAACACAATCTTCGACTTGCATATGTGAGTTTCATGATCTGAAATGATCGTAGTACTGGTTCATCAACTCTCTGACTTCTTGCTAAAATTGATGATAATCGCTATTTTTAAATTTCTATTTAGCCTGTTTTGGCATCCATCAGCCTAGACCAGGCAAACCAAAAAGCGATCTTTTTATCTGAGGATAATAAATAGGATGGTTGAAGAATTGTATGTTGAAATGAAGAATTGCAAATAGGAAAATATCACATAATTTATTAATAAATCACATAAATTAATTCAAAATAATAATTTAACACAGTTTTGAGCAGAGATAACATCTAACCTTAACAATTAAACCTAAATGACATGAAATACTCTCAATTTTGGAGTCCATTTAGAAAAATTTACATCTATAATAAATTATTGTCACACACTTTTATCACATTCTGAGATGCTTTTCAATGTTTCTTAGCTAGTAAATTAGTTTAAATTAACATATTTAATAAATAACTCATTTGTATTTTAGTAAAATACGAATTTTCAGATTTTTTTTCTCTGACCTGGAAAAGTCACATGGCTTAGAAATGTAGAATGAATCTATGAAAATAAATATGTTAGCCCATAATATTTCAAGTATTACATAATTTAATTGACGAAATTTCAAATAATGCTTTAGGTGCTTACAATGTCATGAGATAATTACAACTAAATCACATATTAAATGCCTGTACAATTTTATTATTATTTAAGACAGTTGATTAAGATTAATAATTTATGATTTCTCTTTGATCCAGGTACAATGATTTTTTAAGTCAAACAAAAGAAATCTTATTTCGAGTCATAATTGTTCATTAACATTTTTAAGACAATCTTGTTTGTATAAAGATGCCTCCATCGACACTTGGCACATAAAGTATCCCATTGAAAAGAGCGAAAACAATACTTTACAATCACCACCCACAACTTGCTCGATGTACACCTGTCCTAGTTCATGTCCGCCGAAAAAGACAAAATTCGATACGACAGCCATAATCCAGAGGGGCGTGCACACCACCGCTTTGAGCCGTCTCATGTTCCTCGGGTCAATCGACGATTCAAAATGTCCATAGGCCTGCGTCTTGGCAGCAATTCGTCCGACGGCTTCAAGAGCGACACCGACAAAGTTAAGTACAGACCATATGAATATCGTTTTGTTGATTCCATGCCATAAAAAGACGAAACAAAAGCATAGAAAAGAGGCGAAGAGCCTCAGGCTCAGCTTCGTGACATCTCGGCCACAAACTGGCCGATAAATCGAACTGAACATGAACAAATAGAACCCCCTGTCAAAATGCCTCCACATGTCGGAATATAAATAGATCCTGTTAACGCACCTAGGCGTAGGAGGGGCGTCGTATCGTTCCGCTTTGGCTATCGCAATTGAAAACCCATACAAGACGACATACTTAATAAAGAAAAACTGAGACATGCACAGCCCGACGCCGCCGACCGTCCACAACCCCAGCCTGACCAACTCATCGATGTGGTAATGCATTGCATGGCAGTAAAAGAAATGAGAGCCCGCTTCGTAAACAACGTACCAGACGAGCACTCTGAGCAAATCAAACGCGAAGACGGCACACCTGTCAAAAGTCCATGGCTTATATGGACAGAATAGGTTTTCTTTAAACGTCTTATAAGGGATGAGAGGGCCGAGTAAGAAACATGGCAAGTAGAAGACAAAACCGAGGAATGATAGAAATTTTTTGACAGTGCTTTCACAAGAATGGACTTCAGACAGAGCAAAATCTATGCATCTGATGTGAAACCAGCTCCATGCGACTGCGACCAATGAGACCTCCTCTTCACTCAACTGGAGCAATCTGCCCAAGGTATTATAATTGAGGTTTATCAAGATAATAAAAGTGACTCCGAGAGTCCAGACAAGCGCCCTGCTCCCGAATATCATGACGACGAAAAAAACTGAAAACTGGAAAATTAAAATTAAAGGGAAAAGAAGCGGGAAAGAGAACGAGACGAAAGAAATGGTGAGTGTGAAATGTAGGATGGGAAGGGCTTCGCTGTCGATCCGCCTCATAATTTCGCATAAAAACAAATGAAGGCCGAACCAAGGGAGGAGCTTAAAACAAAGCCCCGTCCACAGGAACCACTCGAAATCTGAAACGTCTTTTTCCCTCTGGAAAATTGGCCAACCGGGTGAAAAATCGCCGGAATACAGGACGCTTTTCAACAGGTTTCCACCCTCGTGCACCTTGAGCATGGCGTAGAGGAAGCAACATGACCAAAGGACGAAATACAGGCGGACTTCACCTTTCGGCAACGGAGACATCAAAACTTGACACCAACAAAAAGAAAAAAAAGGAAAATCCTAGACAACTGACAAGTAAATAAAAACAAACGACGTTATGGTTATCCAAATGGATGCACACAGAGACTCAAAACTCAACACGTACGCCCTCATAGGCAACGTCACCACTGAGTGTGATCTTGACACCTCTGTCATGCATTTATTTATTTAATGATCAGGGAAAACACATATACATCTCTCTATCTCTCTCATTCGTCATTCATTCATTCTTACTCTCACTCACTTACTCTCCATCTCTCCCACCCTCTCTCACTCACTTCTCCAGCCACCATGCTTTTTATCGTGCCAACGTTTCGATCTTCATTGAGATCATCTTCAGCGCCTGGAATTTACAAACATTGTTTAAATTTAACAAATACAATTAGGATGTGGAAAAAAGTGAATTTATACGATGCAAAACAATATTTTATATATATAAAGTGGAAGTGTTGTGGGTCGTGTATTCCTTCTATTTCCTGTCTTTCTCAACAATTTTGTATTGAACAGTAGCCAATTGAGACTCTCTGCTTTTACTTGCATATTACATCGTCGTTTTAAAATGCTAACCTCTTGTTAGTACCTCAGGTTGTCAATTTAAGAATAGATTATACAACATACAATACATAACATATATATCGCAACAATACATCCAAGTCCGGTCACATTCATTCCCCCAGAGTACTCGATATCCCTCGGGGCGGGGTTATAAGCAACCCCTTCCTTTCACGCTAATAAATTACTTTTACTCTCCAGACAACGTACACCCCAGAGTACTCGATATTCCTCGGGGCGGTTTTTTTTAAGCCAATCAAAGTATTTCTACTTACTCAAAGTATTTGTTTTCTGTGTAATTATGCCATTCTTGCGTGTGTGATATTGGATGGAAATCATTAGGTGAGGTAATATTAGGAATATTATTTAGGGGTTTCATAACCGCCTACTTCCATGATTTCACCTGATTCCACATTCACGCTAGAGAATACATTCAATAATCCAAACTAATTGCTGTAATGGGGGATATTCAGATTACGGAAAGCGTTAAAAAATATATGCATATCTTATAAAATAAATAAATGAATAAAAAATTGTGTTGCATACACAAAATGTTAAACCTCTTTCTCTCTCTTACTCGCCCACTCAATCAATCAATTTCACTCATACACTCTCCCTTATTCTTTATTATTATTCTGTTTTGACTGGGGCTTCTAACATCTAGGCCATTTCAGTCCCCAACCAAGTCTACATTCTATTTACACTTCAAACACTACATTCATACAAATAAGTACATCCATACAGTACACTCATTCCGTTTGGTTGGTGGAGTATTTGATATTCCTTCACCGACCTATATTCAAACAAAACTAGATTGGGATCGAAGGAATGCTTTTATAAATATTCGACCCCGAACACACTCTTACGCTCTCTACATTCGAGGGGCGATGTTGCCGTTATATTTCACCCTCACCGTCGACATTCACGCTAATAAATGCATGCACTCAGGAAAAACATATAGTCACAACATATAATACATATTATATACAATAAAAAACCCAATTTCCTCAAAAAAACGGTACAGGGGATCCAGAAACCCGCTGCAGGCTCAAGTACCATTTTCAGATTAGATGGCATGCCTACACACTCCCTGTAGGGAGCCAAGACATGACATGTTTCCAGTATGTAGGACACATCGAGCAACCTTTGTATGCATGAGGGCTCTCTTATTCTCCTGGAGATTTGTAGTGGCGAAAAGTGCTAATTGCTCATTATTAACTTTTCTGGTAAAATTAAACTTATTAAATTCACTATTTTCGTGGTCTGCATGACCAATTAATATATTACAATTAATTAAGGTTTTTAGTCGAGATAAAAAAGTCGATGGCACGAACGGGATTCGAACCCACGATCTTCGGCCGCTGCTCTACCACTTGAGCTATCGTGACCTCGATCCACTCGGACACCAACTTCCCATTTCAATCTCACCTTTTGAATTTTCCCTCCTTTCTGCCATTTTTCAAATGTTGTGTAATTGGATTGGATTCTTGGCGACAGATGAAATGGCCACGGAGAGCTTTAGTGAAGTATACTTCGTTTTAATTCGCTAATTTCTCGGTCCGCTCAACGAATTAATATATTACAATTAATTAAGGTTTTTAGTTGAGATAAAAAAATAAAAAATTCGAAACATGTATGAGTGACAAAATTCAGTAGGAATAGGTAGGACCGAGATGATAGGTATCTATTGAACTATAGAGTTGAATAGTCGATGAGGCTGTGGAAAGGAGACTGGAAGTCACCGAAGGAAGTGGAAGTCAGCATTACCGTAAATAACTTCATCCCCAAAGTTACAATTGTGGCTGACTTGCCTTTGTTGGTTTGTTTCTTTTCATTTGTTTATTCCAACATTAAGTCGACCCAGTGTAAAAATATATGTATTAATACATATATTTGTATGTATACATATATCTGGTTTGTTGTATTTTTAAACCTTACCTTTGCCTAATGTTTTTTATCGCTTAGCGATATGCATAATCAGCGCTGCTTACAGTAGTTTTCTTTCTAATGGGAGGGGGATTTGTAAATAATTAAAAACAGTATCGTACGAGTTATCAGGTGTTAAATAACATCATGCACCTGAAATTTATTTATATTCTTTAAATATATATTTTATAAAGGACTGTAATCAAATATACATATATTAATAATTGTGCACAGGCATACAGTTATATTTACACACATTTAAGTTATTTAAATTATGGATTTGTAATGACAGAAAAAGAAAAAAAAATATTAGTGGGCTACTTTAAAGTTATTAACTTTTTTTTTTTGTCAAGTGTATTTACAATTTTGACTCAAGTAGAGTGATAGAACATCTCCCATTATGGACATTACAACAGCCAAGTTCTTATTTTTCCTCTCTCTAAATATTGAAAAATTTTTTTAAATATATTTTTTACATGTAAAGCACAATTAATAATTAATTTATAACAAGATGTTAACTCCAGGGGTAACCTGTTTATTGCAACAATTTTTAATCAAAGTTGGAAACAGCAGTTTAACTATTAAATATAAAACATCAATACAGTAGACACCTGGATTATTAGGTTTAATTTAAGTTCAATGCAACAGCAGAAGTTATATCAACTATCAGGGGTGTAAGTGTTTTTGAAAAAGAAGTTTAAAAAGCCCGTTAAGTATGTTGTACGTTGGGTTTGCAGCATCTTTTTTTGAACCCAAGACTGTTGCCGTTATGAATACCCCTCTCACATGAAATTAAATGTGGCTGCAATGAAAATTATTTAGAAAAATGACCTGCTGGTCAATAAATGAAATCGTCAATGAGCCCTTCTTCATTGTTATGGATCAGTTTAAAAAAAAAATTTTTTTAAAGAAGAGTTTTGAAGAAAATATAATACAGGTGCCTTCTGTAAATAAATCTTACATTTGCAATAGTACCAAAAAAAGTATCAAATCTGCAACAATCTCAACTTGAAAACAGCCATTAAAATAAATATAAATCCATTGTCATAATTATGATATATGAGGGAAAAAATACTGATTACATAGTAAATAAGAAAACGTGGAATGCAATTGAAAGCGTTTGAATATTTTCGTACAATAAATAGTATGGTGAGTTTCAATTTCAATCGTGATGATGTATTAAACAGTCACAGAATTGAAATATTCTATAACTCTAGAAAAATAATTTATATTCACTTATTGACAAATATCACATATTTGGTCATGGTATGCTTTTCTTTTACTTAAACACCTAGGACAATTATTTTTTTTTTTTTTTACACTGAACACTGCATGAATCATTATATTCAATTAATTACAAAAAATTATTTACAATTTAGCCAACTAATTTATTAAGAATTGAATTTTGCCTGAAATACAAACTCATATGGGAAATTAAATTGATATTAACATATAAGAAGTCCAAAATGTAAAGTTCAAAATGAAGAAAAAACAGCATGGAGAAAGTGTAATTAAAGCTAAAGGACAAATAAGGTGGTTAGAATTAGTTTTATGTGACAATAGATCAGTCATTTATTTTTATTTTAAAATATAAAAAACATAAATTATGGAATGTAACTGAATAAATCTCTAATTATATTACAATAATATACAATTAAACATCATAGCATATTTCAAATACAAAGAACCTGTGACGAATTTTAATTAGTCACATAATTAAAAACTTCTATAACTGTACAAAAATAATTTATATTTACTTATTGATAAATATCACAAATTTGGTCATGGTATTTTTTTAAATGTTTCCTTCTATTATTTAAAATATCTAGGACTTTTCATCCTGAACACTGTATTAAATCTTTATCTTTTTATTATTAAATATATTTTTTAAATTTATATTATATAAATAGCTAATGATAGTAAAATAATTATCCATGACAACATTAAGGAAGGTGAACCACAAATAAGTTGATGCTTCGTTTCAACGGGATGTTCGATAATTTTGCCAGGAGTTATGCAAGTGGACTAAAAATAAAAATAAATAAATAAATAAAAAAATTAGAGATTTAAAACCAGGCTGTAATCTCAATAAATGTATACTAGAAAACCTGAAAAGTCCAGTTTTTAATTTGTTATTGTTTTAATACGGCTAATCAACATGTATATATTAGAAAAAGATAACGGACTTAGGATGATCCCTTGAGGAACACCAGGGAGGATAGAAAGTATTGAAGAGGTTGAGGTTCATTATTACATGGAAGGAATGGCCAGGTGTGTAGTAAGTACTAGGGAAAAAGAAGGATTTAGGTTTCACCTGGGTTAACCGGTGGTTTTTCATGAGGCAAAAATGTTTTAAGGAATATAAACGAAATTACAAGTATCCTACTTACATTGCATAGTTCTTGGCATGGAGGACATACTATAGCACCCTTGTGAAGTGAGCCATTTACAATTAATTGAACATTGATAGTTTGACCAGAATAATAACAGGTGTAAGTAACATTGTGGACCTGAAATTTATTTATGTTCAATTATGAATTTAAAGAGTGTAGTAATAATTATAAATAGTTTTGCGAAGGTCAAGACAAAATATTTGCAAAAGAAATTTTCTTTGAAAAATTTAAATGTTGGACTATGATAATAATAATAATGGCACATCGCTGTGACAGTAAACTTAACGATTTGTCCATAAAATAATTCTTCTAGGTTAATAGATCATTGTTCTAGTCCAGCTGTGGTTTATGCTCATAACACACAAACAAATGATAAAATAATTAACCATAAGAACTGTATTTTACCGTAAGAAAGACAAACAAGATTGAAGAATTTTTTTTTAAAAGTAATGTAAGCGTATTACAGAAAACACCTACTATTATTTGAAGCAATCCTTCATCACATGTAAATCTATAGCAACCTGATCCCCAATATTGCCATTGTTTTGACTGTTTACATGATTTCTCCTCCCACATCTCGTTGGTATGGTCGAAACATCGGGACTCTTCGCCATATTCTTCCAAAGCGAAATTTTTGTCTGGGTCTGAAAATGATATTTGATACGATATAAGAGCGACCCTTACATTAAAGGGAAATATAATTGTGCAATTTTGTTGGATCGTCTGCAAATCTCATCAACCTTGTTCACTTGTCCTTGCATTGTTAAACGATTGTGGACAATCAAACTGCTGACAAAAACAGTCATTAGAATTATTACGACCGTTATCACGTTCAATGCAGGTTGGAATTTAAATTTTCACACTCTGGGAAGAGAAAATTGTTAATTTTTTTTACACATTATGTCTGCAGGTCCGCCGTCCGCTGGCTGGATTTTTTGGCTCCCCTTAAAGACAGCCAAATTAAATGTGCTAATGTAAATTTAGTTCTTTCTCATATTTTTATTTTATACGGGTAATATCCATATTTCGTAATGGGTGGTGGCCGGGTGGTTAGGATGAGTCCGATCCGTCGTGGGTTCGGCACTGTCCATGTTTTTTCAGTTAAGAATAGTATGAAACAAGCAAATTATTGTTTGAACCCTTGTCCATGACATCCAATGGGTGGGTAGTTGATCGTTAAGCTTAGCTATACTTAATTTTTGTTTATCCTCCTCAATACTCAAAATTAATAGGGTAAATTGATAAATTTACATAATTTTTTCCTAATCAACCGTCAAATTAACACTTCTCCTGTCAAATCACCACTTTTAACAACAAATTAACCCTTTTTAACTT
>CM077101.1:32525382-32547196 GCA_039619505.1 Cimex hemipterus
TTAACTTCAAATTAGCCCTTTTTAACTTCAAATTAATGTTTTGTTATGTAACTTCAAATTAACCCCTTTCCTGTCAAACTATCACTTTTAACTTTAAATTATTATTTTGTTATTTAACTTCAAATTAACTTGAACATTTTTTAATAATAATTTAATACTTAAAAATAATTTTTAACTTTAAGTGAACATTTTTAAAAATTTCCAATAAACATTTTTAACCTCAAATTTACATTTTTTTAAATTCCAATTTACACTTTTTAACTTTAAATTAACCTTTTTTATTTTTCAATTAATCCATTCTAACTTAAAAGTAACCCTTTCATACAAAAAGAAAATTATACTATCTCCTAAGTTTTGTTTTAAAAAAAAGGGGGGGAATTAAATAACATTAAAAGAATCTTGTTTAAATTTGAGATTTTTTTTTGACAAGGGTATTTCATCTATGAATTTATACAAACCCTCAAAACAACTCCTCGGGGTGTTGGTATAGTTGGGGGAAAAATTCTAAATCATATTGTCATATTCAGAGGGCTGCTGGATTCAAACTCGAGACCTTTACCTCTCAACGATGAGCACTGTGTCAATGCCTTAACTGTTACAGCCACCGCCCCTTTTTCAAAAATTAAACTCGTTTTAATCAAATAAGGTGCTATATAAGTCTTACGTGGATTATTTTCAGGGTATTGGCAACGAGATCCTCGAACTACAATGTTTTGAGCACGCCACGAGAATTCTTGTATATATGGGCAATAATCAGCAAGACTCACAACGCCACCATAATATCCTTCTCGTCCTTTTGTCACATTTGGTATAAAGTCGAAATTCTGCAGGGAAAAATAATAATTTTTTTTTACAAACCAGATTGTAAGGTTCTGTTAGATACTTAACAATCCACCTTACAATAAATCGGTTAAAAATAAATACTCACTTGGTAATTTGGAGGTAATTCTTTTTCGTATTGGACAAGGTTACAAAGAGCTACTGAAGTCCTATCAGATGTGCATTCGGTTTTCAGAGGATCTGCTTTTACTTTATCACAAAAAGGATGGATCGAAATACCCCTAATAAAAGGCTCAATTAAAATTTCAATAAATTAATAAAATTGTTGATACTCACTCTTCTCTTTTAGTGTCGATCCAATGTTTGCATGACTTTGTCACAAAATCACATCCTAAATTTTTTCCCCAGCGTAACGGCTGAGCCATCGAGTAATTAGCCATGTACCAACCTGTATCTTCCATTAATGCTAGTGTAAGCATAGAATAAACAGGATTCTGTGTATGTGTGCCTGTCATTGCTTCATTCTATAACAAAATTTTTAGTATTTTTTAGGTTTGAATTGAGAGTTTAATAGCTATCAGCTTCAATACCTCTAAAGCTTCAACTATTACAAGTTGACATGTGTTAATTATAGTTGTAACTCAACCTATTAATAAATCTGACAATAAATTTACAAACCTCAAAAACACGCTTTTCCCAATGTGTTAGAACGGTTCCTTCCCCACCTTGGTCTTCTAATTCTGCACCTTCTAACGTTGAGCAATTGAAGTGTTCTCTAACCTCTTTTACGACCCTTGGAGTCACCATCATTTGAACCTGGCGTTCAATAGCCCCACCATGTATATTCCATTCTTTTAAATTTACCGTTTTGATAACTTTGTCACTCCACTGGCGAGCTTGCAGCCTAGACAAACATGTTTTCTTATTAATTTTTAGATGTCATTTTTTTTGTTTCATTAATTTAATAGTAAAAAAAATCACAAGAAATAATAAAAAAAAAGCTATTGGTTAAGCTAGTAGTCAATGGATCAAGGTCACGATTATGGATACGGTAAAAATAAGATACCGATCATTTTAGAAAGTTTTTTCTTTTTATGTTAGTACAGGATGGACAGGCATTGTCTTGTTGAAATAAAACATTTTCCTATTCATCAAAGGTGGCTTCTACTTCTAGTAAATTGGGTAGCTTCTAGTAAAGCTTTTTTGAAAGAATAATATTGCCTTGCGACTTTCAGAACTGACTGAAATTAGTCTATTCACTCTCCAGGACAATTTTTTTCCCCTTTTACGCTTTTGTCTATTGTGTCTGAGAATTATTTACAAGAAACATTAATTTTATCGTAGTCATTGCGTATGCTTTGCTTAACAAACCAATGTAAAAAAAAGGTTTGATTTTGTCTTTAATGATTTTACTGTACTAACTTTGTGTTTTGCATAGGTTTTCCATTTTCTTCTCTTGGAGTAAGCGGATTTCCCTCGGAGTCTCGAAAAAATGCGAATAGGCTTATCGAGAAACCGAGAGCGTGAAGGATTTCGTGTTTCACCGTTGATAAGAGTATATCGAGCTCTTGAGGGTTGGTGCTGATGCTGTTGGGGCAAAAATTCCCGTGACCGGCGATAGGCCGGTCTAGTACTGCCTCTTGTTGACAATGAGCTGCATATGCGACCGTAAGCCCTTTCTTGCACCGCTCTGTCGGCATGGCACTTACGTAGAATACAAAATCGGCTCCTGTAATACCTTTCCCAGGTGTGCCATGTTCCATACAACTCAATCCTGAGGCGTTGCATGTCCTACAAACCTTGAAATCCATAAAAATATAATTTAAATAAATAATTTTAATTGACAATAAATAAAGTTTGAAATCTCATGATTATTTAATAGAGAGAGAAGTCAACTAACAAGTATTGCAAATTGAAGAGTATGAGCTAACTTTTAAATACAATTTAATTGATTTTTATTTTAATTGTAATTTTACATACCTTCTTTTTAAAACTTATCTTATTAACACATTAGAAACTACAATAAAAGTTTTAAATAATTTGCCGATTGTGTTTCAGAATATAAGAGTTTAAAAAAATTTCTACTGAAGACCAACTAACACTATATGAAAATTAAAACATTTTGATCTGCCTATCCTCACTGGGTTGATCTACCAGATAAGTTTCCCGGCATTTTGTCCACTTCAGTGGGTCTGTCGAATCCTTTTTAAAAAACTTTAAGCAAAAGTTTTGCCTTCCTCTGCTTGTACCCGACGATCCAATGTGATAGGCAGAGCAAAATGATCGGTAACAGCCGATTTCAGGTTTGTCCCACAGAGAAATTTTTACAGTTTATTAAATATGATTAAGATAGAATGACTATATCACTTCTCGAAGAACACGATTTGTTTAAACTTAAATGGTTTTCTTTGATCAAGCTTATGTAATATCAAGAGAAGTAGAAAAAATCCAGTTGGGGTTTCTATTGAAGTTTTCTCATAATAAAATAATACATTTTAAAAGTTTAGCCAGGAAAAAACGAACTTTGTGCTTTTTGATGAGTTTCTCTGGACCTTCTCAACTTCTATCTTAATCGAGGGTTAATCTGGTCTGATTAATTATTATAACAATGCTTCTCCTGGGATTATAGTTTTCTGATTTTTCTATAGCTTCATTACGTCAAATTGATTAATTTTCCCCTTGAAATTAATCCTTTTTTAAAATCTAATTAACCATTTCCCCTCAAAATTATACCTCTTCTCATCAAATTAACCTTTTTTATCTTTATTTGAAATTAACTCTTTTTATGTAACTTCAAAATAACCTTTTTTTAAAATTTCGACTAGACCCTTTTGCTTTTAATTGGACAGTGAATTTAATTAATTTGGGTAATTTTGCCTTTAATGTCTACCCCGTTCTAGTGCAGGTTTGTTGTTGAATTACACACAATAGGTGAGTATTTATTACACCTTATAAACTGTAAGTATGATTTGGACGTAGCTTCGGTTTGTTAGGATTTTGTGCAAACTTTAATGGATTTGATTCAAAATACTGGTCCAGATTTAGACAGCTGTGCACGATTGGAAATAAATAATAAAATCAAGATTTATTTTTGGTACTCACATCTAAATGATCTTCAGGTACTGTTACTTCTCCGCACAAAGTCTTATTTTCACAAGCATTTTTACAATACGAATAAGGTTCTTTTTTATGGTAGAAAACCTGATTATTTACACATTTTCTAAAACCAAACCGTAAGACAAATAAAATATAATAAGTAAAAAAGCACGGTGTAATTTGGGCATCATTTCACTGACCTGTTTAAACGGATGACTTTTTCAGTTTTTCTAACCATAAGCGCCATTTCCCAGAACCGCACTGCTTTTGGTAATATTGTGTTCTATAACAGAAGGGAAGAATACAGAAAAACAATCACACGTAGGAATAGCTAGCTATATAGAGAGAAAAACTTACATTGATTAGTAGGAACTTCTCTTTTTCTAACCTGAATATAAAATTAATTTATTAATGTAACTCATGATGACTATTAATTATCAACATACTTATATACACTTTCATCACAATATAGGAAAACTCGGAGTGGTTGGTCTATACTCCTTTTCTTCATTATATGAGCTGGCTCTATATGAACATCATGAATAACCTAGAAATAAGACAGAAAACTGTTAACTCAGAATAATAAAAGACATTTTTTCTCTTAAAAGAACACGCTTAAGAGATCGCAACAATGTAACATTTAACTGTCAGAAAAAAAAGGATATGTTGATATTTTTTGTTTTGTCAAATATCAGGGAGTATGGAAAAGTCAGAGTACAATATTCCGATTGAACTTTTATAATGAGCTTTTTGGATTACATTTGCCTTGTGCTGTGGTGAAAGAATGCAGCCTCATAATGAAAGGAAAGACTACAAATTAGAAAAAAAGAAAATAACCGCCAAAGAGATTCTTAATTTATCCGACAGCTTGTCGTGTAAAAAAAGAACTTATTTTCAACTAAAAACTCTACGAAGTTCCTAAGCAAAATGCCTCTTTTCATACGAATGGAAGGTACAGTATGGAAAAGAAGAAACTGCCTGTAAGAAAGGTAGTTGAAAAATTTACGTCAAAAGGGTTGGGATTGCATCACCTGTTGAACATTAGGGATATCAAAATTATACTTGTTTGGGCACCATGCCAAACAGGGTAGAGGGAGACGAAGAAGCTGATAAATTTGCCAAGTGTTCCATCAGGTCTATCATCAATGAAATCTTTTTTTGCAGCATACCAAACTGCCAAAAATGTAGATCTATCATGGTTTAAGAATAGGTCTTTGGTTTGATGGGATCTTATTTCAGGAAAGAAGCTTTGAAAATTTACTGCCTGCTAAAATCTCTGAGTCCTTAACTGCTTATAAATTTAAAACAGCATTTTGAAAAAACTTCCTTTTAACTCTAAAAATATTTGTATAAATAGTTTTGATGTTTATATGCTTCCCTATTTGTGAGTTAACTCTGAGTTTGTCTTGTCCCTGTTTAGACATTTTTAGAGCACCTCATTACTTGCTTATTAAACTAGATTCTGCTAAGTAAATTCTAATCATTTTGTGGATTAGAGGGAAATTTTGATGTAAAACAAACTGAGTCCAAATAACTGTGATTACTATTTGTATTTCTCTTTTAGAATGGATATTCCGGTCAGATCGTTCCGGCATTTCACTAGCTTCAGTCATCATCGTTCTTAATGCCAAATAAAATGATACGTTGAGAAATGTGTTACAAAATAACACATAGTATGTTTGTTTGTTGAATTGTAGAACATTGGCAGTTGTGTCATCACCGATGTGATGATAGTGGCTTCTAACAGGCCTAGACGTACCAAGAAATGAATTATGAAAAAAATTTTCATGGAAAAAATTACAGGCAGAGATGCATTTTCAGTAATTTTATATGCAAACAAATGGGATTTCTGCTTTACAGGCACCAATTAATTATCTCATAGAGTTCAATAAAATGTTGCAATTAATTGGATTGGAGTTGGGTTTTTAATTGATTAGTCTCCCAGGGCCAATTCGGCCAATCAAAATATTCTATAGCTCCCCCCCCCATGCCCTAATAATAATAAGTCAATATACATGGTCAGTATTGCCCTAAAAAATCCATTCAAAAAATCACTGGAGTTTTTCTTAAGTAAAAAAATTGGAAGAGTTTCCCCCTGGGTGCCCGTACGTGATTTTTCCCAATTGCATCCTTGGTTGACAAAATGTCTGGATGTAGTTATTTAAAATTGATGTTCACATGGTGAATACTTGGTCATCTTCCATCAGTCTTTCTGATCACATGTCTGGTCCAATTCTATTTTTGTATTAATAGAGATGTGTTTTTGGGCTGGATACATAAATTTCCTTATGCGTAACCATTTTCTTGTTACCGAAGAGTGTGCTTTAGGATTAGAATTAAGAATAAGTTTGGTTATTAGGTGAAGGGATGGATTATATTAGGTTATGTTTTGAGTTAGGATTAAGATTAGCTTTAGTTAGTGCTAGGTTTTTTTTAAATAAGATTTTCCACATCTTGATTGGAGACTACTGTCTCAACGTACTGAGACTTATTATGACGTTTATGACCATAAACCATAAATTAAAGATGGAATTACACATGATTCTAGGAGTCTTCCTTTTAGATTGGGTTAGGTTATGTAAGTTTTAAGTTAGGATAGTTAAGTTGGTTAATGTTAGGTTAGGTTTTTGATAAGCTTGTCCACACCCTTGACTTGATTCTCTTGTCAGATTTTTTTCACTACTTATTTTATCCTTTCCCCAAAATCCTTTGAAACTTGTGCCAGTTTTATCTTGTGCAAGGACTGTTAGTAAGAGACCAAGCCTGGAAGCTATACATTAGATATGGAATTACACATAATTCTAGGAATCTTCCTTTTAGGTTGGGTTAAGTTATGTAGGTTAGGTTAGTTCATATTAGGTTAAGTTAGTTATACTGGTTTTGGATTAGGATTAGTTAATGTTAGGTGAGGTTTTTTATAAGCTTTTTCACATCTTGGATCTGAGACTCCTGTCTGATTTTTCACTCCTCATTTTACCCATTCATCGAAATTCTTTGAAACTTGTATCAATTTTGTATTGTGCTTGCCAGTTGATTACTTGTTAGTAAGAAGCCAAAGCTGAAAGCCATAAATTAAAGAAAGAATTATGCATGATTCTAGGACTCCACCTTTTGGTAGGGTTAGGTTATGTAGATTTTGGGTTAGAATTAAGGTAGAGTTGGGTAACTGTAGAAATAGATACTGGCTTTGTTTAGTTAGGCTTGATTAGTTTCAGGGATAGGATTAAGGTTAAGTTAGGTCCTAATCCATCATAGAATTGGAAAATTTATTTTGACAAACCTCTGCTATTATTATACCTTTTCCATCACCTTGCACACAACAGGATGAAATCTCACTACCAATTTATTTTTTTACAATTTTCTTTTGCTATCATTCTCGCTTACGTTATTGTACTACACAGCTATGCCAATTCAAAGGAGAAAATTGGTGCTTGTGAATTTCGCATTCTGTACTTAAAGCCCGATGCTCAGGTGGTATACCTACATGCTTACTATATGGAGCCAAAGAAACACACCCTTAAATCAAGTGGGACACAGCGAGCAACCTTTCTATGCTCTGCTTCTCTTTGTTTTCTCTCCTTTTTTTTTTTTTTTGCGTTTGGTAAACTTTAACCCACTCACTCTTAAATTCATTCTTTCCTATTTGCATACCATTTAACCAATTAGGACGGTGGCTTCTTGATAGTCCTCCATTACCCTTTACATCTATTATACAATTAACCTAATTAAGTTGGGTATATTCCGCCGTCGGCCCTCTTATACTACACACGCTAATAAATATATTCACTTTCAAAAGGGGACGCAAAACTAATCTATCAATTATTATATACCTAAACACGCGCTGCTCTGTTCCAGCACAATTCTCATACCGGACTACGTTCCTACACGCTCTCTATATGTAGCCATCGAATAACAACATCATGTTCAATCCAAAACCCGGAACGCGGTATCCAAATACAAGCTACTGTTCTCAAACACAACATTCGTTTTGGTTTGTGTACCTACACTTTCTCTATATGGAGCCAATAAATGACAAATTTGAATTATGTGAAACACATCGCGTCTATTCTATCCTAAAACCGAAATAGGGGACCCAAATTCACACTGCTGTCTTCAAGCACGATTTTCATATTGACTGGCGTTATGACACGCTCTATATATGGAGCCAAAGAATGCAACTAAATACAGGCCTTTTCAATTCAGGATTATCAAGTCCGTTTTGTTTCCTGAGTCAAAGACTTTAAGAAAAATACCAGTGATTATTATCTTGACGCCGAGCCAAAATTAAAAGAATTGCCTGGGTTCTGACAATTATTAGTCAAACATGCAGGAAAAAAATTAAATAAAAAATATAATGCAGTTATTAAGGAATGCTGTAGCGATAAAAAATACTACAAGGACTTGGCAAATTGTTTATTAACAAGGGAAATAAATAGACCTATAAAGGTAAGGAAGGATTTTATATCCAAATTTGATACGAAACCTTGAATAGTGTAATAGATACCAAGTGGAATAAAAAAAAACCTGGTCTTTTTCTACTTTGGTCGATATTTCTGTTTATTCTGCACTAAATTAGAGCTAGGAGTGAAAATTGTACTGACCGTTTTCGAGGGTCGTTCTGCGGTTTACGTTAGAAACCTTTTAGAATAAATGGAACGAGAATGGCCAAGTATCTTCCCGTGGCCCAGCTTATCGTTGACGTCATGTGGACTTCAGACATAAGTTCGAATAATTCAGACACTTTTTTTCTTCCAGGGCAGTCATTCCAGGATATATGGAGGGTAGGATAAATGTATAAACGAAAAATTTCACTTTTAGGAAAATAGAACCGCGTAAATCGACAAACATCTAAAAAATTAAATTTTGATCTACATCGGATGTAACATGTGTCTATGACCTTGGTATTTATTTAAACGACTGTTAATATAGCACAACTGGTAATTAGTTGCGTACCTTGAAACTTTTGTACACGGTTGCAAAAGCTACAGTTCAGCAGCAGTCCGAAGGAGCGAGGTCGGTGAAGTACGGTGGATAAGAGGAGCATAATTTAGCTTAAAATATTAAGTTACTTTGAGATATTTTGCCGGATTATGTTGTTTGGTCCTTTCCTGGCTTTGGCATTTCGCCATCTTCAGTGGTGGTCAGAATCATTACTGTCTAACTACACCTGGGCATATGTAAGCTTAGAATATTTGTAAAAATTATACCTTTAACTGTAAAAAATCAAAGCACTTCTCACATAATTGGGCATACCATGCCTTGGCACGAGACGACCTTGTTTTCTAGACCATTGCTCGGGTTTTCCAAATAAATTCCATTTTCATTCCAAGTGAGGATTTGTTTGATAAATGTTCTGTGTGGGGTTTGCCAAAGGTTCAATCTGTGATAATATTTCTATATTTCTAATGACACATGCCAGTAGTTTTACAGCTGGCAAACATCTCAATTCAACTGCTGGTGACATTGGCATCGTTGAAGTGCTGCAGAAAAAAATTGGCAGTGTCCAGCATGCATTTAACTTTCACTACCCTGATTTTAACCTGTCTAGCTTAGGATCCTTCAATCACGAATTTACTACGTCTGTCACCTCTGATGTTCGTCCATTTCTCCTTTTGTATTTTGCAGATCCAGTTTTTTATCTTATTAATCCATGTCTGACCAGTTTGCTTGTTCTTCACCCAAGAATCCTTTGTGCTCTGCTACCCAAGACAATGTTGTTAAATTTTCCGAGGTTTTGGAAATTTTCTATGCACTGACAGACTTTCGATGTGACCTTTTTAAGTGCTGAAGAGCATCTTGGCTGAACTGTTAAAGAGCTTTTTGTCAGTGTAATCTCTTTTAAGATATTCTATCATTTCAGCTTGAAATACCGATGTGTGCAAACTACGAGGAATGCCCCTTATTGGCCCGTTTAGGGAGTACGGCGCAAGGGATTGTGGGCTGTATTTCAACATAAATATGATGCAGTTATTTTGGCGTAACTACCTACATAATCTAATATTAGCTAACATTAATAAGCCCTAACCCAAAACCAACATAACTAATCTATCATTAAACAAACCTAAATTTACTACTAACTCGAAGCCAACATAGTCTAACTTAACCTAAAAGGAAGACTCCTAGAATAATGTGTAATTCCATCTCTAATTTTTGGCTTCGTCTCACACTAGGGATAAAATAAGCGGCCCGAAGATCTTCCATACCACATGAGGAGGTCTGTTGCGCTCCTCTGGTTTTTACAACTTACTGACCAGCTTCACGTTGTTGATCAACCTCCACAGCCTTGCCAGCCAGTGTCTTCTAAGTGTTGAATTCTTCTTCTCCTATTTCCAAAAGACCTGCATATACATTCACAAAAGAGTCGGTCTGCGATGTCCTCGTCTTCCTGGCAGTATCTGCATAGCAAACCCTGTTTCTTTTGTTTGTATCAGTGCATGCACCTTCTTAATCCGCAGTGCCTTGTAAAAGGTCCAACCATAATTATGCTTTGGCTCCGGCTGTCTTCGAGTAATTCTATATTTTGCTTATGGCCGTTCTATGGATCTGGTCTCTCGCTAACAAAAATCCAGGAGCCTCAAGACCAAGATGTAGAAAAGCTTAGAAAAATTCTGACACCCAAGCTATGGAAATTGTACAATTTAATTCCAGTTTCAATCCTTTTAGCTGTAGGAATGGTTGGTATAAATTTTCAACAGGATCAGTGTTAGGGATGTTCATTTCCGAGGGGAGGAAAGTTTCTTATTTTATTACAACAAATTGCTGCATATTTCGTTAGGCTGTTTGAAATTCAAGTTAGATGCTGTTCCGTTCTTGAGAGAAATGAACTATTCATCTAAACGATTTTCACAACCGAATCAAATCTTCAAAATCAGGCTGTATGAATAAAAGTAGAACGATTTCAATTTTCCGGCCTCGGTTTATTAAAAGAGCTACTTGATTAAATAAATATCAGTCAATTCAGCGTGACGAGATAATAATTATCGAGATATTAAAGCATAACGTGAACAAAAAGGTTTTCTGTTTTAGGTTTTCCTAATCTCGAAGAAAATACGCCTTATTGAACGCGGAACCAATGCAATCACCGAAGAGAATTGACGTTATCTCGTTCTATTACAAAGATGAGTAATTGTCAATTGCTCAGCTTTTAGAAAAACTCAGAAATCCAGATAAAAAGACGGTGAAATTTTTTTTGATTAAACCGATGAATCTTTGAGCACACCAGGGAGTATTTGAGCCCCATGTTCCGACTTTTGTTGGAACTGGGGCTGTTTCATTAGGAATACACTGACAGGCAAAAAATTCCGCCCACTGTTAATATAATTTGATTTGCATACATTTTTATATATAAAAAAAAGTTTCACCTTTTTGAACGTTTAATAATTGAGTCTTTGTCTAAAAAAGTAAAAAAATATAAATTGCTAAGGAAAATAGGGAAAAATTTAAAAAGACAGATAGATAAAATTTGTTTTAGATTGTTAATTAATATTCAATATCGCGTATTTCCTCCTCTTGCCTTAACTACATCTCGAAGACGCCTCGGCATACTTGCTACAGGTCTGGAAATGTCTCTTTGCTGGAGGATAGCCTATTCTTCACAAAGAGTCCTTTCAAGATCGTGGAGTGTATCAGGTAGAGATTGACGTGCTGTTATTCGTCTTTTGAAGTTATCCCATAAATGCTCCATGGGGATAAAGTCTGGAGAACGGGCTGGCCAGGCTAAGACCCTAGAGTTATATTCTTGAAGGTATTTTTGTACTATGCGAGCGACATGGGGGCGGGTATTATCATGCATTAGAATAGGAAATTGTCGCTGTTTTCATCGAGGATAGGCAACGCATGATGTTACAAAATTTTATCACAACAAGTGGCCGTCAAAGACCCTCCAAGAACAACAACCAACTCTGTGCGACTATCCATTGAAATCTCCGGCCGCACCATAACTGAGCTACGTTGAAAAGGTTGGCTCAGGGCAAAATTACAGACTTCGTACTTTTCATTTAACTTTCTCCACACTCTTTCAAGCTCATCTGGAGATCGTAGAGCAAATCTACACTTATCTGTAAAAAGTACAGCAGGCCAATAGTCTAAAGAACAATGGAAGATTCGAGACATGTCTCTGTGATCTGGTCAATTCTGGTCCTCTTAAGCCATCAGTTCATGCTGATTTAATCTTATTCGAGCAGTGCGTTCAGAAATTTGGACACCTTGAACTTTCTGGAGTTGATGAATCGCTTGAAAAACAGTACGGTGCCGGTTTCGCAAAATTTTCAAAAGCCAAAAAAACGGTCCTGTGGTTCTGTTAACCCAGGGCGTCCAGAACCGGGCCTTTTATGGTAAGACCCAGTATCTCGCCAACAGCTAACGGCGTCTCGCAGAGCTTCGTATGGAGACTTTGCAAAGTAATAGCAATTACTGTTCTGAGTTTGATCTCCCCATATGTAATATGCCTCAGAGGAAAGCAGTTTCCCTTACTTTTACAGAAGGTAGAAATAATTCATCTGGAGGAATCTGTGAGGATGGCTATGCATTCTGAACATTTTCTTCAGTACAGACCCCTTTCGAAGTCAGATATGGAATTCAGCGTCATTGGCGGAAACGAGTCTGGATTCAATCTTTGTCGGTTCAGCTGGTTGTTCAAACTGAGATGGGAATTACTATTTCTTAATTATATGCCCTGGTTGAGGATAGATACTCTCACGGAAAGTTACTGAAAGCCAGGGTTTAACATTCAAAATTTCACCAGCTCTTCATGGGGAGTAAGCTCTCGCTGGTCCAGCAATTGTTAGACATTTGACAACCCCTCGTCACAGTAAATCTGTAATTGCTTTTGCGAGAAAGGTCTGGGAATACAGGCACAACTTAATAAAGGAGTTTAATTACTAATTTTCTTCCTCGTTGTTAAATTAGTATAGTAGTTAAAAAAAGTATCGTTTCCTATTTTAACATTAACTTTGCATTACTGGGTGGAAAAAATGACGATTTATAGTTTAGGTTATAATTTTGACTTGTGTATTATTTACATTAATTAAAATCACTTTTAATATTACCACTGTAAAGCAAATTGAATTATGATATAATCAAAAGCATTCAAACTCTGGATGATAGCATATTGCCTTGTTAAAATTTATTGTAAACTATTACTTTTGTTTAACAATTAAATGTAATCTTTCTTCTAGATGTAGTTTATGTTGTATATTAAAAAAAATCGTACTTATTAATGTGAATGTGTGGTAGTGTTAAAGGGCCGATGGAGGAATATTACCGACTCTCCACGCGTGAAATGGTGATAGAGGGATATCGACTACTTCACCACCTTGAGTGAATGGCATGTAAATAGGAAAGAATGAAGAATCTAGGAGTGATTGCTTTAAGATTTCAAAACTGACGAAGAAAAAGAACCAAAGAAAAGTTACTCGGTGTGGCCTAATTATTGAAAAGTGGTTTTATACGTTCTTCGGTTCCGTATAGTGTGCGCGTAGGAATGCCACCCGATATGAAGACGTAGTAAGTGACAGGGTTCTCTGATTGGATTTTTGGAAGAAACAGGTCTGTTTGATTAGGTATCATATATTATTGTGTACATTGAAAAAACGTATTTGTAAGCGAGAATCTGTAAAAGTGTTAGAGGGCCGATGCCTGTATTGAGTACCAGGTCTCAATTAGATTAGCTATACAGTGTACTGGTAATCGAGGAATATCGAGTACTCCATCACCCTAACTGAGTGAATGGCATATAAATAGGAAATAATGTGGTTAAGATTTAAAAACTGCAGAAGAAAACGAAACAGAGAAAAGTTTCTAGATGTGGCCTAATTAATGAAAGTTGTCATTATTTGGCTCCATGAAGTGTGCGCGTTAGAATGTCTCCCGATATTTGCATTATGCTTGGACACGCAGGAAATAATAGGGTTCCCCGATTCGACTTTTTGTAGAAACATGTCTGTTTCATTAGGTATAGTATATTTTTGTGTATAGGAAGAGCATATTTATTAGCGCGAAGTGTTGGTGTAAGATGGCCGGCCAATGGCGGAATACCTAGTCAATTCGATTAGTCGTATGGTGTATGAAGGAATATTATTCCGTCAATATCAAGTACTTCAGCACCGTATTTAAGAGGGGGTTTTGGTTCTTGGTCGAGGGTTTTGGCTAATTGCTAACCATAGGATAAATTTAGAGCAAATATGTCAAAAAAATGTTAAATTTCTTTTTCCGACATTTCTTTACGGTAATTTAGCTCCTCTACCTCTTCAGGGTCAGTCTTTGGACTCCTCAGGCAGATATCTATTCAGGTAGGAGGAAGAATTTCCTAGTCCCAGCTTCTTGCACACAAGACAACCTTTCCTTGGTGATGGCATCAATAAATTGAGACAATTCGCAGAAATCAATTCATACGATCGTCAAGGAAATGGAAAACGAATTAAATAAATTTATAACGTTTCTTTTCAAAATATAATATGCATTTCTGATTGTCTCGCCGCCTAGTTAAGGGTTGAAGTAAAGCGGGAAATTTAATTAAGAAATTACCAAGGTGTGCATTTCTATCTATCTTCCTTAACGTAACAAAAGGAGTTAATCAAAACTAGATATTCCATTGAAATTGTCAGTTTGAATTAGAACTACCACACCGTGTTCAAACAATAACAGTTTACATTTCATAAACTAAACAGCAGAAAAAATATTTGTCATGTATTTGTAATTAACAATTGCTTTTAGAAGGATTATTTGTTTTTAATTATTTCTATTTATATTTCTATTGTGGAATGAACCGTTTTCTATTGCATATTGACTGTTAAACAGTCTGTAAAGTTTCGTCTGCTCGTTTTATGTTGATTAGCTCATATCGAGATCATCTTTCCATTCCTTTCTTCCTGTTTCGGCAGTCTTGAAAGAGGGAAAACCGAAGCTAAACGATAAAATGATTTTATTATTTGAACCTCATTAGCATAAAATATCTTCAAATCTTCGTCTTTTTAAAAAATTAAATCTAACACTTGATTCACTCTGATCTTATGAAACCGATTAGCTTGCATTCCGTCGCAATTAAATCATAGGAATAGAACTATTTACAAAAGGACAAATAAATTCCGTCCCTGAGCAGTTTGAAAAGAAACACCAAACCGTTTTGATCGTTAACATTCTCTTCATAATTTTTCATAGCATCTCATAGTAAACTCTATACACTCGATCACACTCAAAATAATAACAATAGTATATTCTCGAAAGAGTGAATTGAAAAACCCGTTTTTAGGCGTTCTACTTCATTTATTATAGTTTGCTACCACTCAAACGTTTTTTTACATCTCACAGCGAACCTGCATACTCAACCACATACGTGCCCACATGCATACACACGTACCCATTTAATATATTCAGTAAATGGAGACTTACTAGATCCCTAAAAAACTCTTTACAACATCCTATAAAGTCTCAATTGAGAAAAGGAGAGGAAGAACACAGGAGACGATAAGATAAAACGATATGTTATACAGATGGCTCCAAAACGAACGAAGGATCGGGTGTTTTCTGTACAAGCCCAAAACTAATGAGCAGTGACACTCATTAAGGAAGGACACTTCGGTCTTTCAAGCAGAATTATATGCCATCACTGCTTGTGCCCTGGAATATCTTAAAAGAGGTTACGCTGGCAAAGAAACCCCTCATAAGATCCGCTAGCCAAGCAGCCCTTACCCATTCACATGTAAAAGAATCATGTTAAAATTAGTCAGTGAATGCGTCCAAGCGTCCAAAACCTCTAAAACCTGGGGAAACACAACAACCTGATGATATCTTGGGTGCCAAGACAAAGAGAAATTTTGGGTAACGAATAAGCAGACTCACTGGCCAGAGGAGGCTCTGCAAAACCATACATAGGCCCCAAACTTATACTTGGGATTACAAAAACAAATATAAAATCCTCCATTGCAAAATGGATCCAAGCAAAACAAAATGAGAAGTAGCTCTAGCAGATCGGTAAACCCTCATCAAGATAGGTACGATCACTGCTGCAATTAGAAGGCTAAACTCAGAGGAGTGGTAGGACTATTGACCGGTCAGTGGCATCTGAGACATCTACACATCATGGGCATATACAACGATGATCCTATCTGCAGATTATGTAATGAGGAGGAGGAACAGTCAGCCGTATCATCAATGCGAAGCTACAGGTCAATGGATAACATAATATACGAAAAAACTTATGGAATCAAACTGTAGCAACAACAGTCAATTACCTGCAGTGCCTGAGGAGCATAAATCCAACTTCCTAGTATCCATAATACCATACCATAATAAATGGAGCCATTTAATTTCGAGATAATTTCCGTATTATCGATCTGCGTTCTACTCTATGTGCAGTCTGCCATCACCAAAAAGTTTTTTTTTCCCAGTACACGTACATATTTTAAAACATGTACTTCCTATTTCCCAATATATTTATTTACATATAAATTTTAGTTAGCCAACGAGCTTTGACTGGTAAATTGTACGCACCCATAGAACGAATAGTATTTTTTTTCGAGGGTTCGCAACAGCAGAGGTCATATAAACCGTCAGGGTGCCGGTGTTTTTGAAAAAATCCGCTTATAAGTATGTATCCGTCTGTCCCTTCAGTGCCGCTCCTAAGCCATATTTGGCTCCTTGCAGCTTACATATATATAAGTATATAAGTATGTATCCAGCGACCCTGCATTCGAACCCCGGACCTTTACCTTACAGTAATGAGCGCTGTGTCAAAGACTAAACTTTGCGGCCACCGACGCCCCTAAATAGTATTATTACATGGTTCTTCGTTAGACAGTATTATTTATATATTTTTATTTAAATGGACCGTTTGGATTTCGAGTTCATTTCTGTACTGCCACTATTATTAGAGATCGTGAAATGCGGTCTGGTCTGGTGCTACATCTCACGATCTCCAAATAGTCATTGATTAAGAACCACTAAATACCACACACATTGTCAATATGTGGGACATTGGAAAATTCGTTCTCGCAACAAAAGTGTTAATTTCAACATGTCTCGACTGTTAAAGGAAGACAAAAATTTTTCCAACTTTCCATTTTTTTGATAATTATGTTCCTTTTGGAAAAACGAACTCTATAGGAATAGTAAGATGTATAGTAACATTTTGAGTTTGCTGTCCCACACTCGTAGAAAAAAAAAGGATTTACCAACTCGACCGAGCATACCAGTTCTTGCGAAATCGCCAATCTCGTGGAAAATTTATCACACCGTACTGAATTTTTGAAATTCTGCAAAGATCATCTCCACGTTAAAATTTTATATGTTTGAAACGCCGAAGCCTTTATCAGTTGGACTGAACGGGTTCAGTAGATGATTATTTAAAAAATGTATAGTATATGTTACAAACGACCTCAGCTTTAAAACAAATACATACGTAACGGAGAAAATGAGTTCTTTTTGTCTATGACAAGGTCAAATAAAAAAAAATTAATTAATAAAATAAATAAATAAAAATAAAAACTATTTTCTCGACGGATTGAGTTAGAAAACCTGTTTTTGTGGCACACTGGCATTCTACTCTACATAGTCTGCCATCACCAGAAAGGTTTTTTTTTCTTTTACATCCAATTTTAAATCAAATTTCAGCTACCCGACGATCTTCAATTGATAAATTGTACGCACCCATAGAATAAATATGTATGTATTATATGGATTTTCGCTAGACAGTATTATTTATTTATTTTTATGTAAACGGAGCATTTCGATTTCGAGAAAAGTTCGATTTTTTAAAATTATGTTGCTTAGAAAACGATTGTTTAAGAGTAGTCGAACTGTTTGGTTAATAGTAGCAGTAGAATAGTAGTTTTTTTTGGGAGGAGTTTGATGTACCATAATCATAAAAAAAAGAAGCACCGACCCGACCATTAGAAAATGAAGCGGTTGTTGTGAAACTCATCATTTCTAGAGATTTCTAGGAATTTTCTTCCGAGCGTCGGGAATTCTTGACATTATCCATAAGATCATTCAATAGTTAAATCTATAAAAAAATGTGAAGGTAATGAGCACAAGGTGGTTTTTTTTGTGACGTCGAGTTTTTACATAAATGTTTAGAAAAATCGTATCTTCTCGATAGGATGGGTTAGAAAGCCTGTTTTATTGGCATTTTACTCTATTTACTGCCTGGTATCGTTCAAAAGTTTTTTTCTTACAGCTCATTGCCAAACACTGGGCTCAACCATGTACACACACACGTACGCGCAAATTTAACTGAACACTGAAAATGTAATTGTTTTTCAATAAACGAATTTTTAACATGTGTCGACTGCTGTATGTAGATAAAATTTTCTCCAACTTTCCTTTTTTTTTCAATTACGTTTCTTCAGAAAACGATTGTTTAAGGGTAGTCGAACTGTATGGTAAATAGTAAGAGTAGAATGGTAGGTCTTTTGGGGGGAGTTTGATGTACCGTAATCATAGAAAAAAGAAGCACCGACCCGACCATCAGAAAATGAAGCGGTTCTTGTGAAACTCATCATTTCTAGAGATTTCTAGGAATTTTCTTCCGAGGGTAGAGAATCATTGAATCTATTGATAAATCCTGCAATGATTAAATTTTATACGACTCATTCTTTAGCAAAATTTAACGTATTTTTTAACACCGACGTCAATTTTTATAAAAAAAATGCAAAGGTAACTAGAAATTCTTTTTGTGATAACTCAGTTTTTCCTGAACAATCTATTAAAAATTGGCATGTTCTCGATGGGGTGATATATACAACCCTTTTTAAACTATGTTTACCCGTTTTACTGTTAAAGTTGGAGGAAAACTTCTCGGACGTACCGTTTTTTAAAATTATGTTCCTTAGAAAACGATTGTTTAAGGGTAGGCGAACTGTATGGTTAATAGTAGCAGTAGAATAGTAGTTTTTTGGGGAGGAGTTTGATGTATCATAATCATCAAAAAAGAAGCGGTTCTTGTGAAACTCATCGTTTCTAGAGATTTCAAGGAATTTTCTTCTCAGGGTAGGTAATTTTAGAAATAATCGATAAATCCTACAACTTTTCAATTTTATACGGCTCACTCGTTAGTAAAATTTATCGTATTTTTTAAGAATGACGTCAATTTTTATTAAAAAAATTCAAAGGTAACAGAGAAATTGTGTTTTTTTTCTTGTGACAACTCAGTTTTTCCTGATAAAAATCTATTTAAAAAAATCGTATCTTCTCGATGGGGTGAGATGGACAACCCGTTTTTAGTACAGGAGAAATTTTTTAAAAATTATATTCCTTAGAAAACGATTGTTTAACAGTCGAAATGTATGTAGTAATTACATTAAACCTTGATTTTTGCATTTTTTTTTGGGGGGGAGGGGGTTAAATCTATCAACTTCGCGCATATTCAACCATACAATTGCATGCACACACACACACACACACACACACACATACACACAAATACATATCAAAAACATATAATATTTCTCCAATATTATGTATTTATTTAAGAGGCTCATGGATTAGATTTGTGGTACAGACATCAAAAAGCCAAATAGGCTACGTAACCTACGATAAGTTGAAATTCTATTCAAACATCATTACAAAGCTCGTGATTGTAAATCTAGAAAGTGGTTTCTATGAAAAATGACCGAAATTTCCATTCCACCTTTAAAGCAATATGAAAAACTTGGTAGAGAAAGATTGTCCTACTTACCAGTTGGTATATGTTTGGTCGGTTGGTAGTCTTTCCACAATGAGTATGGCAAAACAAATCATAAAAAGCTTGCCATACTATTGAACCTGCTATTATTGTTAAACAATCGTTTTCTAAAGGAACAATTGCCAACAAAACCTCAAAGAAATGTTTTCCAACTTTATTAGTGGACCCACGTTGAATTCGAACCCTTTTATTGCAAGGGCAAAGGGTTTTCGAGTTAATAATTCTTTGTAATATTCAAAAATCGTTGTTCAAAAAAAAATTTTTTTTCACATGTTATTTTACTATTTTCAGACTGTTAATTGTTTGGGATTGATTCAAGGAAACTAACAGTAACGTAGTTGTTTAAATCGACCTCAATTGCCAATTAAAATGCATATGTTCCGGAGAAAATGTTTTTACTTGCAATTGGCAGCTTTTTCTGAAAATGTTTTAAAAACATCTTGGAGTTAGAAAACCCGTTTTGTTGGCATTCTACTGCATTTATAGTCTGGTATCATCTAAATTTTTTTTCTGCAGCTATTTGCCAAATCCTGTCATCAACCTCATATGTGCAACACGTACGTGCGGCTTTAAAATATATTCTTCCAATTTCTACAGCAGTTCATATTTATTTATATATAAATTTGGGATAGCTTACTTGATACATCTTTCCGTTAAAACAATTTGTTTTAGACTATTTTGAATTAATTGGAATGAAAGTGTGCAGCTTTTTTTAGAAATTTAACTTACATTTTAATATCTCGATTTCCATAATAAAACAGAAAAAGTAACGGAGAAAATATGCGTTTTTGTTTTGTGACATCGATTTTTTCATTAATATTTTTAAAAAAATCGAACCTTTTAGATGGGAGGAGTTAGAAAACCCGTTTTATTGTCATCTTATTCAATTTCAGTCTGGTATCATCAAACAAAAATTTTTTTCTGCACCTCTTGGCCAAATCCTGTGCTCAACCATATACGTGCACACACACGTACGTTCTTATTTAAAACACATTCTATCTATTTCTCTATTAATCTATATTTATATATACATTTGAGATAACTTACGGATATGTACTTGATATATCGTTCTGCTATAAATGATTGTTTTAGACCAATTTAAACGGTATCAGTTTTAAAAGAAAAAGTAACAGAGAAAAAAAGGCGTTTTTGTTTGGAGAGATCGATTTTTTCATTAATATTTTTTTTAAAAAATGTACCTTTTAGATGGGTGGGAGTTAGAAAACTCTACTCAATTTTCAGTGTGGTATCATCCAACTCTTTTTTTTGCCTCTCATAGCTAACGCTTTGTACCCAACCACATATGTGCATGCACGCACATGTATATACACAGAGACACACACACACGTAGGTATTTAAAGCATACATTAAGTATATATTTTTAAAAGTAAATTTCGCGCTTTTTAGGTAAACGCTTTGACATGTCACAGTAATTTCTGTATTATCAATCCTCCCTCGAGACACTTATAAACTCATTGTTTTTTGTCGTTTTTTTCCTTAATAAAAGTGTCCAAACTCAACATGTGCCGATCAAAGGTGGGCAAAACGTTCCAAAAAGGATTGTTTACGAGTCGAACTGTATAATAATTTAAATTTTTGGAGGTGCAGACAGAAGAACAATTTTCCATAAAGTCGAATAGCCAGGGTTTAGAGTAAATGTCAACTTTTAGAGAGAATGCGAAATGTCAATGTCACTGTGTGTTAGGAGTCATAATTTTTCGAATACGGCCTGAGGCGGACTTTTGATTGATTTTGGACGGAATCTCTTTGTGATTTGAAACAAAAGCCGAAGAAAAATGTAATAAAACAAGGTTAAAATCTGATGAAAAGGGGAAGGAACCAGGGACATGTGAAAAGGTCGTGTGTATTTGCTTTCTCAGTTTGTCAACAAACGGTCAGATTGTGAAATCGAGACGTCCAGTCAATCAATTGTTTACAGTTGAATCAATATCACACTATATCACTTACTTCGTCCAGTTTTGGATGTACGTGGTTGCACTTAGAGTCTGTAAGTGCTGGGAGGACCGAGTGGCTGACGAGGAGGAGAAGAACTACGGAGGCCCATGGGTCGCAGTCCCATATCTGACAAGGTGCCAGACCCATATTCGAAGAAGGTGTACTCCGAGGAGGAAACCTTGACTGGGTCGGATTACCTCGCGTGTCGCCAGTCTCGACTCGAGTGGAGGGGCGAGCCCGCTCGCAAACGGCCGCCGGTCGTGACAGTGTTGCCCTTTTTACAAGGGAAAAATCTTTCCCTCC
>CM077101.1:32562496-32580840 GCA_039619505.1 Cimex hemipterus
AGCATCACCCTACCCTATTGGTAATGGGAGGATAGCATCACCCTACCGGTAATGGGTGGCACTTGGGTGATACACCCCACCATTAGTCGTCGGGTTTGATGGGCCTTATGACGTCACGGTAGTTTTACCAGTACCATCGGGTAAGAAGGTGAGAGTACTGATCGCCCCTTTTTGCCCTGTGACATAGCTGGTTTTTTTTTCTAGCATCACGATAATTGGCGAGGGTTGTGACCCCCATTTTCTGATGGGACGTCACTGTTTTTCCCGTCTAGCACCATGGGGTTTGAAGAGGGTTGTACATAGACAAACATGCAAGTCTCCTGATCAAATTCCCACCTTTTGAGACGTTGACTAACATGCCTGTGTAAGTCTCCTTTGCTGAAATCATAATATTCTACATACAATAACCATAATAAAACATGATAATGGAAGAAAGAGACGTCATATGGTAAAAAATCGGTGGTCACACTCACCTTCAAACCCCATAGTGTTAGATGGAAACAATGACGTAAAATATGGGTGGCCTCAACCCTGTTCTAACTCCATATACAATAGCTGGAAAAACCAATGACGTCATATAGATAATCAGACCCGACTGCCTAGATGAGGAATCGAGGGAGTCTTCTCATACCGTCAGAACGACGACCAGCGGTGGGGGTGTATGGAAGGAGGAGATGAAAATTGACCGCCCATGTGCCATTAATATTAATTCTACAGTTTATTAAACATTTTAAAAATAAAAAAAGTTCTCTTAATTGCCAAGAAAATTTCTCGGAACGCCTTTCGGTGTATATTTTTAATTAAAGATAAAAATAATTAATCAAAAAGGAATAAAAGTGTTTCATTCTTGATCTATTTTTCCCAGAAATTTGTTCTTCGCCAGCTGAAAATGGGCCTTGTCGTGCGACGCTAATGAGATGGGCTTACAACAAGAACAGACAAACGTGCGAGAATTTCATTTACGGAGGTTGCAAGGGGAACCGAAACAATTTCTTGACCCTGGACGAGTGTCAGAACACGTGTTCTGAAGGTAAGTGTTATGCTTTTATCTATGCTTCTTCGATAAATTTAATAAACAGAAATACTCATCAGCGTTGTTGATGATATTTCCACTTTTTCTCAACATTCTGGCGTTAAAAGCGGTGGGATTTCAACTGTTAATCTGATCGTAGAACGTGACCCATTACTGAGAATCGGTTCTGATCGCTAAGCACTTGGGAAAAATTAATGAGAGGTTCGACATCCCCGGTCCAGAAAAGGATCACCTCTTTCCAGCCGATCCGATTTATATCATCATAAAGCTTAATAGACACTTTGACAGTTGGTTGACAGTTCCTATCATCAGAAATCTGACGGAATCGTATGATCTATCTACGTCATCTAATGTCCAAATAATCCAAACATCGCAACTTATGACCCAAATTTTGATAAAATATTTCTCTTCAAATTAATACTAAAACCATACCTGACAGATTTTGGCTTCAAAGTAAAGTGCGGGAAAGAGTTCTCAGAGAAAATCAATCCGACGCCTGTGAAAAACACTGAATCTTGTAAGCCGACATGTCTCTATCTATAATCCTACGAATCTTCCACCTAATCTTTCCAATTCCACGGGGATAAATTTTTTCATCCTTTCATACCAGTGCTTCGTACATATACCGACAGACTGAAGGTTTTATGAAAGACATGGGCTTCTGTTTCGGCACGTGACCTGTAGCCGAGTTACATACTTTATTGTAGCATAAATCTAAAATTATTTGCTAATAAAAATCTTATGAACATAATTTTAATTTCAATAATAATAGCTGTATAAACTGTGTCAAAATGAATAGGAATATCTGTAATTTATTCTTATTCTACAGGTTTAAATTAAATTAACCGATGTATTGTTGTTAGTTGGATAAGACAAAATAGAAAATACAAACCAAAAACTATAAATTTTTTAATCTTCATTTTTAATATCGGACGTACTTAAGAATAGTGAACATCAAGATTACTCATTTGGTAAACAAACACCTTTTCATGTCTTTCACCATTTTAATCCTGTTGTACATATTCTCTTTAATCATGGAAAGTCATCAAATTTAACTAGAAGTTCAAACCACCAAAAAAAAGAAAACATTTTTATTGTCTTTTTCGATGAAAAAGGCTCATTTT
Organism: Cimex hemipterus; assembly: GCA_039619505.1. Taxonomy (NCBI): domain Eukaryota; kingdom Metazoa; phylum Arthropoda; class Insecta; order Hemiptera; family Cimicidae; genus Cimex; species Cimex hemipterus. The sequence continues at coordinate 32,564,654 of CM077101.1, forward strand.
TTGAAAAATAAGCAGTATTATTGTAAGGATGAGTCTTGGAGGTCACCGCCAAGTGGATATCGCAGAGGCAACTGGCGTTTCTAAGATCGTGGTCTCCCGGGCTTTACTCCGATTCCGAGAGATTGGATGTGCCAGATAGTGGGTCTGTCTGTGAGTTCCAGGTACATCTGCTATGACTGTACAGACAAAAACACGTTTCATCAGTAAACATAACAGCATTCCAATTATTGTCTTCTTTTAAGCCAGGAAAGCCCGATGCAACGCATGCGACGCTACACAACGCAAATCCAAAGTCCAATTTATTAGTTTTGATCAAAATAACGCATTAAGAACAAAAGAAGCTTTACCGTTGTGATACATGCTGTGGACTGTATACGGCGTGCGCTTGACGCACACCCTACCGAAACGTGGCAAGGCGTCGGGTAGCATCGCATAAGTGGGTTCTAGGCTCTAGGCCTCTCTGTACCATTCTCTCCTGCGTTGCTGGTGGCGGGCTGTTGTTGCAGGTCATCTCAAAGGAACATACGATGTGAGGCCAATTTCCCCAATGTTTACCAATCGTTTGTATAGATAAAGGCCTTGTCAAAACATCTTGTACTTCGGTTAGGATCTGGCGGGCACCATGGAAAAGGTCTCGTCGTGCAGCAATGACAATATGTCTGTCCTCTCTTAATAATATTGTGAACTTCTAGCTTTGAATTTGATGCCTTTCCAAGGTCAAAGAAATTACAATAGGATTAAAATGGAGAAAAGGCGGGAAAAGGTGTTTGTTCACCAAATGAGTAATTTTCATGTTCACTATTCTTAAGTTATTATTATATTATTATTATTAAAAATAAGGATTGACGTTGGTTTGTTTTTTCTATTTTCTTTTATCCAACTAACAAGAATGTATGGGTTAATAACTATAAGAATAAATGACAACTATCCCTATTCATTTTTGAGCAGTTTAATAAGATTTAATATGCATATGGAACAGGCTAGAAAATAAACGAATTACAAAAAGAAAACTATAATTCTAATCCAACCTAACCCGTTACATTCTTAACCCTACCCTCACCCAACCTAAACTATCATATTCCTTACTATGAACTAACCACTTTCTTTACCTTAATCCTAACCCTATCCCAATATTCCATACATTTTTAACCTTAACCGAACCTAACCGAACACGTTCCTCACCCTAACCTAACATATTCCTAACTCAAACCTTAACTCTAACCTAATCTGTTGCATACCTTACCCTACCCTAACCTTAGTCTAATTCCTAAACTCAACTTGTGCTGAACCGGCGCTGGATTACTTATTGGGCGTCTCTGTAGGCATGCTGCTCTACATTAAATGTTATTATTTCACTGTTATTATTATTGAAATTAAAATTATGTTCATAATATTGTACTAACAAATAATTTTAGGTTTAGGTTACTATTTCTCAAATCATTAAACTTGGAGATTATATTGCAGGTCATTAAAGGTGAATCCTTAAAGTTAAAATTCGTAAATTTTTTTTTGCATGTACTGATATCAAACTTACTTAAATAAATGAAAACAAAATACATTAGGAAATGTCCGATCGAAAAAGATAATATCAAGCGTTAAGTTGTTCTTTTTTTCTGATTTGTGATCCCATTGCAAATACTGGATATTTACTGGTATCTAGCAATGACCCAGATGGGCCATAAAGAATGCAGTTATTTCCACATGTTAATATTGCAAGAGTTTTGAAGGCCGTTCAATTTAGGTATCACGAATAAAAAAATGAAGAAATAAATAATAAGAAGAGATCGGTGGTAAAATGACCGTCAATTTCAAAATTTTCTTTCTTGTTTTTATTACTAGGTAGGACATTTTCGTAGCAGACTACTGTAAAACTGAACGTTTTCAACGCTAACCTTAACATAACATAAGACATTCTTAACACCAATTCTTATCCTAACCTAATCTATTACATTCCTAACCCTAACCTAACATCATGTATACATTATTTACACTTAAAAAAAACCAACGGGTTTTCTTAGATCAAATATAAATTTATTGAAATGAAAACGTATTTTAGTGAGACGGCCGGACAGTGCACCGAGTGGACCAAAGAGGAATTGCGTCGTCAGCAACTGGACATCCTGGAGCCCTTGCCGCCCTTGCGTCAATGGGACGAAAACCAAAGTCAGGAAAATAGTTGTAAGTGCATTTATATATTATCTCCATTCTAAGTTAATATCAGATTAAAAAATCAAGGAAAAGGCCAAGTTGAAAAAAAAAAAAAAAAAACACGAGGGGGATAATGGGTCGAAAGATAGTGTATATACATGTCAAAGTGTTTTTATCAATGGGCTGTAGGAGCTTAGACAAAATTCCGCCTCCAAAATAGGATGACAACGTACTGTAGATATACTGGCGATGCCCATACCCAAATTGGTTATTTCGGGTGATTTGTATTTAAAGGGTATTTGTAAAATTTAAACATGGGTTCAATTATTTTTTACATTTTGTTATATTTCGTTAAGCATAATAGTTATGTTACTCTTATTTTTTTTTATAGAAGCGACCGCTCAACGGTGGCAGGAAATGTCCACTCCTGACAAAGACCATATCGTGCAACGTGCCTCCAGAATTCTGTGAATGACGTTCTTTTATTCACTAATAATTCTTTATTATGCTTAATACAATTAGTATGTTGTCTTTAAACATTAATAATTCTAGTAGGACGTTAGTTATTAGTGGACAACTTTATTGTCATATTGAACTATTTAAATAGCTTGTAATAATTTACTATTGTAAAGACAAAATGGTGTGTTATGAAAACGGCATTCCAGTGCTTTAAGAGGTGGTTAAAAGCTTGAATTGTCTCACCTCTAATTTCATCATTATTATTAATTTTAATCATTGTATTAAGGTTTCAGTTTATTATTCAATAAAAAGTACTGAAAACAATTAAATCAAAGAAAATTACCTTGTCTGTTGTTTTTCACCAGTTGTATTAAAACTAACAGTGGCATATATCAACAAAACATACTCTACAAAACCAATCTACTTAGAATTTAAACTGAGATTTGTAAATTTGTGCATCACAGGGACAATGAGAACAAACAATGTGCCTTGGAAATACTATCAACCATACCTACATTGGAATATAACCAGGAAGAAGGTAAGAACGGCTTATAGTTAAGTCTTCAAACAAATAAGGTCGGAAAAGGCTGTGCACTTACGCAACTCATCCGACAGTTTACTCCATTCTATGGTAGAATTATTCATGAGGAACTGTAGCTTTCGTGTTTAGGGCCTTTCAGATTAATAAAGGATAATGAGGAAAAGGATACTAGAAACAGTGGGGTTTGGTATTCCCCACGAACTTACACCTTACGTCTTACCGTGGTTTCCTAGTTCCTCAGTTCAGTTCAGTTCATTTGACTCGATCGTTCTTTTAGTTTCTTTGCTGCAATTCCTTTTCCTCTGAAATCATGGGTTTTCTACACCATGAGGAGGATTAATGCTTGATACTGAGAAATATACTAGGAAGCGAGGGTTTTGTATTTTCCAAGCACTTAAACCGTATGGTTTATTGTTCTTTCTTAGCTGTATAGTTCAGCTAGTTCAGGTCAACTGAATTTCATTGAGGATTGAAGGACTTACTTCAATCAAGGTGTAAGGCATTTAAAGTTCGACCTGAAATTTAATTGCGATACAAAGTTGAATAACCCATGAATGAACCGCACGTGCAAGGTTTTGGCTGTTGTTTTGCTTCATTTAAAACCACAATTCTTTTTTAAATAGGGAGGCATAGAAGAACAAAGAACTCTTTTGGAGTGTTTTTATTTCACATTGCAAAAGTAGATTTCAGTAATGAAAACAAAACAAAACAAATTTATAATAATTCTTGTGTGTACATTTATTATTATATTTATATAACTTAAACTTGTAGCCGTTTTATTCATCTTTCTTAAACATATATCACATGTTTAGTTCCCACAGTTTCAGGTGATTATCAACGACTTCGACAAACCAATCGCTTTTGTACTTATCTTTAAAGACGGGAGCGAGTGTACGTAGACTAAGTTGTAGTAAAGCTTCGTTTCCTAGAAGTGAATCTAATTCTTTAAGTAGTTTGATGTTTCCTCTCAGTTTTAGAAGGCTGGAGTACTTGATGAAGTAGGAGGTGCCGCTGAGGGATGACTGGGCCCATTGGGCGAGGGTTGAATTTCCACTGGCGGCCAGAACCAGGCCGAAATGCTCTGCGTTCTGCGGCGAGAAAAAGTCTATTATCTCCTTCGACTCCAGAGCCGACAGGCCTGCGTTCTGCAGCTTCTCTTTAAGTTCGCTATAGACGGCCGGGGTGTACACAAGCACCTGAAGAACAACATAAGGATATTATTAAAAATGGTAATTGCCGGAAAAAAAAACGTTTTAAAGCTTCCTGTGTACACAGAAGAGTGCATAATTGATAATAAATTAAGCATAGAATATTATGTAAATTATTTAACATTCTGAATTCACTGCGTGTCAAAATCCTAATGTTCGAAACTTTCTTTTTCAAACTACCACTTTCATCGACTATGTTGAAGTGGTTCGTTAACGCAAAATTCTTGGTCCTATTCTTTATTACACTGTGGACTTCACATATTTGTACACGTACATGAAAAAAATACCGCCATCATCTCAGCATACTCAGAAACAGAACTGGACTTCAGAAGCTACCGGGAGCATACTTATTTTAGGAAGAATAGCTCAATGAAGGATCAGACTCAATACTTCATCTTCACTCACGCTCATTCTCTCTCTCGCTTTCCTTGGCTATCTCTGGCACGTTCTATCTTTTCCTTTCCATTTTTCTCTTTCTCTCTCTTATACAATTTATCTCTTGCTCGCTCCTGCTCTACTTCTCTGTTTTTTCGCTCACTCTTTCTTTGTTTCTGTCTCTCACTTTCTACGTCTTTCCCTCTCTCTCTCTCTCTCTCTCTCTCTCTCTCTCTCTCTCTCTGCATCTCTTTGGCTATAGCTTGCATTTTCTACCCGTTTCCCCTCCTTTTTTCTCTATCTAGCTTTAATTTGCGCTTTCTATCTCTTCTTCACATTCACTCCTTCTCTTTCTCGCTCTTTCGTGGAATGTAAGAATCACATCAAGAAGAAGAAATATGTAAGACCAAATCAATGCGACTAATAAAGCATAAATAACGCATTAATCAATCAATCTTTGCCCCTCACATTCTATCTCTTCCACTCATTCTCTTTTTCTCTTTCTTTCCCTCTCTCGTTTAGAACCGCAGATAAAGGCACCCAAAAACGAATCAATGAAGCGGGTGAGTGAGTTAGATAGTTCCGAGATGCGCACGTTTGTACGTATTGCATTCGGTTCAAGTAAGGGTCATGTAATGCAAATATAAGCACGAGAAGAAAAATGAATAGAAACACTTACAAAGGAGCGAGGAGTTCGAACTATTCCTGGCATAATTTATTGTAGTTGTAATTTCATGTACGCACCAGTCTTTTGCCAAGGTATTCATATGTTGCTGGGATGAGATTGATTTTAAAAGACAGAATCGTAATGCAATAACGGTCGTAGGATAGAAAAGTCCATCAAATGGTATATAGCATGGGACCAAAAATACTCCCCTGCCGGAGGCCGTCTTGTATCGGCCTGATATAGAGAATATCTGAGTAGTAGTATAACAATTCAATAATTATAATATTTTTTAATCATTTAATGACATTCATGTATTAAGCATGTTTCATCATATATTAATTATTGTGTTTTTGCATGTTTTAAATACTGTCTTTTACTAAAATAAAAATTTTTGTAAATAAATGAAATAATACCACGGGTCGTATTCTGAGCCATTGTTCAAATTGTGATACAGAGAGAAAAACTAAAACATTTCTGAATAATAGATAAACGATGTGCATCGTTCACAGACTTGACAGCCTAATTATATATTGATAACGATGTCTTCCCTTGACAGGGTGGTCCCTTTGTCAAATCCACCAATCCCCGTCGGCAATATTGTTCTCTTTGTGGCGGTTTTTATAAACAATTTCCCGGCGGACAGGGCTTTCTTTCCTGGCTGGATATAAAATAAAAGGCGACAGGGTAAAATGCCTTGTATTTATTCCATTTCAAAGGACTTGTCGTAGGGCGATCGATTTCCACCCACGTTCTTCCTGTTCGGTTCGGAACGATTCACGATTTATGGCATACATGAAAGAATTTTGATTTCCTCGGATATTAAAATCTGTCGAGATTTGCACAAAAAAAGTAAAAATTATACATCTTATGGAGGTTAACGATAAGAAGGTATTTTAGTAGCTATAATCTGGAGCTTTACTCGCCTCTTTTTCAGCCAAGTTACTACGTTGATAAGGTTAACGATGTGAAAGGAGGAGGATATGATCATTCAAACTGCGTGAATGGGTGGGTCGAAATGTGTAGAGAGATCTGCTGTGTATGGTGAATACTGGGAACAAGCATCTACTCTGTGAGATCCAGCCTTAATAAGTCTAAGGAAGGATATTCCTTGGCTGACCTGAACAATCAGCCGGATGCAATATGGCCATGGACTCTCTTTCATCTAAGTATCCTCTACTCAAATTTACACCGACACTATCACAACATATCCTCTAGCAGCTACATCCGCGATGGCTGACAATGGGGCCATACTTTCCCACAATTCTGAACCTATCGTCTCCCGCAGGTTTTTGAACAAGATTCTCTATTACAAAGCTGAGCTTGTAGGTAGCGATGTGAGGGGACGGGGTATTGGTTGATTACGTTGTGTACGTTGGATACTGCACGGGACTAAAGATCTATGGGACTTCGTGCTAAACAGGGTTACTACCTGAGATGTTCCCTGGCCGACCTGAAACGAAATAGGTTAGTGTGAGGAGTGTGTATTGGGTGATGTGTGAATCACGGACACAGAAACTCTTTCTCTCTATCTCTCTCTTTCTCTCTTCCTTACTCGCTGTCTTTCTTTACCATTCGCTGTCCCTCTTTATGTCTCTCACTCTGGCTCTCTTTCACCCGCTCCATCTCACTAGGGGGTGAGAGGGCTCGTTGGCTCTTTCTTGCATTTTCTATATCTTCCTCTTCCTCGCTCTTTATCTCTTGCTACCTGACCCTCTCTCTCTCTCTTGCGCTCTTGCCCTCTCTTCTGCTCTGTCTGTCTGTCTTTTTCTCTTTCACACTCCCCCTTTCTCCTCACTCTCACACTTGCTCTCTTTCGTTCCGACTCTCACTCTCTTTCTGTTTTTTCTCTATTTCTGTCTTTCTCTCTGTTTTTTTGTCACCTTGTAACTAAATCTGGGTCCCTCGTTCAGCAATAAATGGATTAAAACGCAATTCAGTAAGCTTTAATTTGATTTCTACGTTTAGATAACATAAGTAAATATTATTAAAGTTTATTCAGAGAGAGCCAATCGATTGAAAGTATAAGATCAATTCACGAGTAACTTATCGGATGTAAAATGTATTAATATTTCTCGAAGATAAATCAGACCACGATCTTTCGGTATAAATCTTTTGAGGGCAACTAAAAAACGTGCGATTAAATGACCTGGTGATGCTTGTCGAAAAATGGATGGTTCGTGTCAGCAACACGTTTTTCATTGATGAAGGAATAATATGTCCCGAAAGATCTTTTTAATGGAATTTCTATTGTTTTAAAAGGTCAATGTGATACTCAGTTCATAGCCTGATTAGGAAGGAACCGGGAGTTTGGAATTTTCAAAGCACTGCAGGTTTTGGCTTAGAGAACTTTCCCATTTCCTTAGTTCAGTTCAACTTGGTTGATTCTCCTTTTTAGATTATTTAGCCTTATTACTTCTTCTTTTGGTTTTATTTTGACCCATTCAGAGATGAAGGAGTTTCTGGCCCAAATCACTGAGCCTATTAGACCAATACATTCAAAAACCTTGTGAGAAGTTGTGGTTGCGAATCCCAACCCCACGGGTCCGAAGGGCTGAAGAAGCTCCTCCCACGATATTTATTCATTGTGTCCAGTCTGTTACATCTTGGTAAATCAGGAAGAAAGTATTTGAATGCTGTCGTCCCGTGATGGTTAATTATTAAATCTCCATCCCGCGCGATTTCGCCTTAATCGTTGAAATTATTATCGATTGTATTCACTCTGTGCCCCTGAATACAATTAAAATGCCATAGCACGAAGCACCATTTATGCCGACTGTTAACGTAAATAGTACGAGGTCGATTGTGATATAAACGACCCAGTTTTTGTCTTAAACAGCGGTTCTTCTGTCATCCTGGATGGCTTAACTACTCCCTGGCTGTCGTTAGTCTTAATTAAGAGAAGGGTTATGGCGTGATTTGACTCCGTAATCATCACTATTAAGACTAGTTACAAGAACAATGCCACTCTGTGTGACGATTGATAAGGAACTTAAGAACTTTTTATACTTCTATTTGAGCTTTAATATACTAATAAGGACACCTGTGGTTGAAACCTAAATTTGCCTAGTTTTGCAAGCCAAATTGTTGGACAGGGCCAAAAAATATTTCATTGTGTTGGCCCGTTTGAATGGAACCTCGTTCTATTGATGCCATAATTTGGGAAGGAGGCTCCTACTGTTCAACATGAGATACTATTAACCACCTCCCGCCGTCAAGAGCGACGCATCAGGAGCCAGCCTAACATAACGGCGTATCTATCCTTCCACCTTTCGACACGTCACTCCACGGACGACCAGAAATTTTTCTTCTGGAGCTGACTCTATGCTCACGCCAGCGGTTCTTGGTTCGAATCCCGGCGGAGCTGTTAGAATTTTATGTGAAAGTTTTCTAAGAAGCCCAGAATGGATCTTCCTTCACAGTACAAATATCAGGACTTTCCCCCGCAAACTTTGACCCATCAAGAGATTGTTTTTCCGTAGCCCATTGCGTTACATTGTCAGGGTTGTTGACATAGATCACTATTTCATGACATATGATATATTGAAATCGGGGGGGGGGGGGGGGTAACATGTAAAAAATAAACACAATGAAATTCTTTTTTTCGTCTTTCTCGCGAGAAGGACATGCTGCTGAAGAAATAGTCCACGGGAAAATTTTAGCTCACGTGCAACGTTCGGTAAGAAATGGTTCACATCACTTGGGAACCGATGCAATGCTGTGCAAAAACTATTTTACAGTAGTGTGAGAAACTTTTGGCTTTACTCCATGTTTCTTGGTGTTTTGTCAACCTGAGATTCTCGTAACACATTGAAAGCAAAAAGTATAACAAAAAATCGAAAAGGAAGCTATGATAATCTTTCAGTAGTCTTATATCCTTATTTAAATTGTAACTGCCATCCATAGTTTATCTATATTTTTATCAGTTTATCTATATAATGTGCAATCAGTTGAGAGGGAGAGAAGTTGAGAATTTAGTACAAGGCAAAGATATTTTTGTCTTAAACCAAAATAATTCTATATTTATCCTACACAAATATAACCCTATATTTACCTGATATAGGGAATTTCCAGTCACGTACGAACTAACATAATGAGATCCAAAATTCTTGACAAAATCCCTGACACTAGGCACATTTCCTACTTTGAGCCTGGCGGCCTGCGCGGCGACGGAGTCTTGGAGGGTGACCGTGCTCAAGTCGAAGTGTTCAGGGAGGTAAGCCGAGTCCCTGTGCCTTGAAAGTCTGAGGAGGACGTAGCAGTGCCCGCTGCCGACGTAGCTGACGTTCAAGCCCAGGTTGCGAGCCAGGGTGACGTCCGACCAGCTCCCTGTGAACGCTCTCCACGGTTCGTCGAGTCGCTCGATGCTGAACTCTCGGAAGTAAGCCTGGAGAAGTTGCTGGACATCGTCGCAGAACTCCATGTAGAAGTCGCCATGAAAAACTGTGTTCTCCGAATTGTCGATCACTCTAAAAATTTACGTCATTGTTATTAAACAAAAAAAAAATCGGCGGAAAATCAAAGTAAAAAATACAAAATAAACAAATTTGATTTTGACTGTTCATGTTGTTGACTAGTCCGGGTTTTAAGACCTCGTTTTTTCCGTCCTACACAGCGAAGGAAGTGGTAAACCGAATCAGAAACTATCGTACTCAAACTATACATTCACACTAATAAATACATTCACTCAATATACCCAATAGAGAAACTCAAAAAGAGACATCGATCATACAATGGCCCTTTTTCCTCGAAAAATCGTAACAGGGGGGTGATATTCCTACACGCTCTCCATATGGAAACATGGAACAATCTTTCTCTGCATCTCTTTCTCTTTTCTTCGGACGCAGTTTTCCCTGTATAATTAACCATTCAACTTCTAATTAACTGTTATCCTTCAAATTAACATTTTTAATTTCAAATGAACCTTTTAAATTTCAAATTAACCCTTTTTTAACTTCAAAATAACCTATTTTACGCATAAAATTAAAACGTTTTAGTTACAAATTAACCATTTTTTAATGTCGAAGTTACATCTTTAATTTCAAATTAACCTTCTTATGTATAAATTATTTCTTTTAACTTCGAATTAACCTTTTTTATTTCAAAGTAAATACTTTTAATTTCACATTATTCACATTAGCTCGTTTTAATTTTAGATGTTAATGGTTAATGTCAAATTGATCAGTTTCTTTTTAATTTGACATGAACTCTTTTTAATATAACCCCTTGTCATTTCAAATGTTAATGGTCAATATAAAATTGATCAGTTTTCCTTTTAATTTGAATTGAACAGTTGTTAATTTCAAATTAACCCACTTTTTAATTTCAAATTAACCATATTTAACTTAAAATGATCTTTTCCAAATGCATATTAACTTTTTAATTTTGAAATAAAGCGTTATAATTTCAAATGAACAAACAAACTTAAAATTATCTTTATTAACTTTAAATTAACACTTTTTAATTTCAAATTAATCATTTTTTCAAATTTCAAATTACATATTTCATTTCAAGTGAAACTTTTTAAGTTGAAATATTAATTATTTGAACTTTTAATTAAATCTCTTATTAATTTCGAATGAACCTTTTCTATTTCAAATTAAACCCTTTTAATTTCACATTAAGACATGTAATATCAATTTTTAATGGTTAATGTCTACTGAGCTAGCTTGAAATAAGCTCTTTTTAATTTTACATTTTACCCGTTTTAATTTCAGATGTTAATAGTTACTATCAAATTGATATGTTTTCTTTTTAATTTGAAATGAAATTTTTTAAATTTAAGCCGTTGTAACTTCAAATGTTAACGGTTAACATCAAATTGATCAGTTTTTATTACTTTGAATTGGACTGTTTTTTAATTTAAAATTAACCTAGTTTTTGATTTCAAATAAATTATTTTTAACTAAAAACGATTGTTTTAAATGCACATTATCTTTTTTAATTCCGCAATAATGCTATTTAGTTTCAAATTAACCATTTCTAATTTAAAATTATTATTTAACCTTTAAATTAACCATTTCTACATTGAACTTATTCTTTCTCTTTTCAAATTAATCCTTAAATCTATCAATAAAAACCTTTGAAAACGTCAAACGTGAGTTAATGAATGTTTTTGACTCGCCATCAGATCAAACTTAACTTAAGCGCCATGGGAAAACTACAAGAATGGATTTTGAGGAGAATAGATACGAATGAAACATTTACAAACTATGGGCTTTTCGTTGTTGATACGATTCGGATTTGGCATAAACAGCGTCTAATTATTATGATTATTATTTGAGATTGCATAGAATTTCTAAATAGCGCAGAAAGTGGACAAATAGTTCATTAGTGACCCTGTAATTTTATTACACCCTACGCTCCTCGGCTCCCGGCTTCGCCTTCGATGTGAGTCGCAGTTGGTCCAATTATGTATGAATAGGCAATCATATCGCTACGCTAAGTGAATCTTAATTATACCACGTCGAAATCTTGATTATTGCATCCGGTTTTCCCATCGATTCTATATAAAAAAAACTATGAACCAATAATTAGTATAGACAGAGTAGACAATCTAATTTTGACTCAAAAGCATCGTGACGTAATGTAAAAATGATTTTGTCGTACGATTTCCGCTTCTGACGTTGAAGTTTTGAAGAGTGAACAGCAAGACAAATCTATTGTCCCGCACCACACTGCTGTCAATCCGGATGATCGCCTCAGCAGTCTAGCCACTGTGTTCAAGTTGGTATTGTAAAATACTCCCGTCAAATTTCCCATTTTTCAAGAAACAAATGAGTCTTAATAACACAATGATCTAGTTGACAAATGAGGTGTGCATATCGAAAGCAGATTAAAACTAGTTTTATAGACCAGATATTCATACGGTGAGATTGCCTCACCCAATAAAGCGAAAGTTCTGCGTTGAGACATACTAACCGCAGAAAACATAAACCTAATTGGGACTCGCCTGTTTATTGTACTTTCAGAGAAGAAGATACATTACAGGATTAAAATTTGGTATTTAGCATAGAATTATTAGAGGAACTAAAGGATATGCCCCAGAATCATTGCATATGACAGCACCGCTGTGTAGTCAGCAAAGGAAGCAAAGAAAGGTAAATGAGGCACTAGATTTTGGCCCTTGTCTATCTGCGGTGTGTAGAAGAGCTAAAGGCTAAAGTTCGGGATTAGATGATAGCAGAGCTATAATGCTGCGTACCCGTAACTGGGGACGGAAGGACTAAAACTGCACCTATGGAATTGTGTAGTATTAATTCTGCCTAACTGGAAGAAATACGTCCTTTACCCGAGATTTTTTCATGAGTCATGAACTTCAGCCGATCTTTGGTGTGATTCGAGACCCGGACAAAGGCCAACAGAAACGTTTCTTTTCTCGCAATTTGTCACGAGGGCCGACGGTTCGACCGATTATAGAGATCTCAGACTCGATTGAATTACCGTTTTGTCGTAGGTAGAGACTTGAAGACGTCTAGCATCGGCTCGCGGAACACCCATTTCCCGTCCGAATCATTCCTCGGGACGACCCTCATCGAGATGCTCAAGTAGCCGAATCTTCCAAAAAGGTTAACGGCTCCTCCGACCCTCAAGTGCTGTTGAGTTAATCCAATTTCCGAAATTAAGAATCCAATCACAAGGGTGAAGAAATTCATCCTCTGAAAAAACAACAAAGAAAAGCGAAAGTTAATGAATAGCATATTTCGATAATAAAAAAACACATAGAAAAGCATTAATATTATAAATAAATATATGTTAAATAAGAAGGTTAAAAACAATGTAACGTAATGGGAGGATAAGGAACATTATCAAAGTGATTAGATATCCACACGAAAGATTGTCGAAGGACGGTTTTGGACTGGATTTGAAAGGAAGTAAGGCCGACCCAAGACGAAACGGGACCAAAAAGTAGCGATCTGCACCGAAGGAAATATATGTTTGCGCTGGTCAGAATGGGATGAATAGGTATCTTACGTAGATACTGGCGTTCTACAGGAACACCAGATCAGCACAAGTTAAATTAAAAAGTTAAGTAAAATAACATGTCCATAATTGTTGTGTATCGAAATAAACCCCGACACAGGGCAGTGTGTTCGGACTTACAACTCCGTTAGACGTCAGATATCCAACTAAACCCTGCACATTCCAAGCTTCCTTCGAGGACGAATCAGAGATGCCATCATATGATATTGATCTTGGGACCAATCCTGCAACTCGTCTACACCTTCGATATCCTGACTAGACCCTCTAGACTCGTTACTTCTTTCCCAACGACACTGAGCTATTAAATTCTGATTCCTGGACCAAACCAGTACCTCCTTTACCTAAGATAACCCGACTACGCCCAATGGTTCTCGTAGTGGCCTCCAGAAAGCTCCAGAGCCGTGAATGTTTCAGGAAATGGAGGATCAGACTCAACGAGATACTAGCAAATAACTACCCTATAGATGAATCTGCAACCACTCTCCCGAAAACCACTGTCCGTTATTCGTACTTTACATTGATAAAAGACATACACTCATAAGAACAAAAATGAACGATAAAAACCAATAGCTCATCTGCAAAACACCACTATAACCAGGACATACAGAATGGAAATCTGCCAAGCGTTCCATCCTCCAGATCTCTCTCCAGTCCAAAATCCTTTCTTGCCCAAACAGCGTAGTTCATATCAAACTTCACTGTACGTGTACGTATACCAACAAATCCAATTTGTCCTCGATACCTTTCCTACAGCGATTTCCTCCCTAGTGAGGGAAAGTGGACTATCGTAAAAACGGAAAAGCTAAATTTAATTACTCTTGATTGCAAATGTCTAGCACTAACGCAATAAAAAAATAAATAAAAAGAGATGTTTTTGAAAGAGTAAAACTGTTGGCAGTGTAGTTGGATAAGTTCTTGTCATAGAGAGCTCACCAAAACCATGTACGAAGTTGGGGCTCAAAAAATCCTAAAGGGATGTGAGCCTTGAATGTAAGAGTTGAAAAAAAGGAAATACAGAAATGATCTGTGCAAAGTGTTGGATTACTTTTGTTACTTACTGTGTTTAGAAAACTGACAATTCGAAACTCTGAGATGATCCAAATTCATGTAAAAAATTGGTTCTACTAATCACAGAAAGCTTTAAAAAAACGCCCAGATGTAAAAAAAATCGAATAATTTAAACAATGATCAACCAGGCACCTGATAAAACCCCTTTTAGTGTGGAACTGACTAACATTCTGAATAAAAACAACGACCAGAGAAAATTCGATTACTCGCATTTTTTGGGGTCGGAGGTAGGGGGAAAAGGCAAATTTTGATCCCATTTTTTAAAAATCTATGTATCAAAGTATTATTTCATCGCGCCAAATTACTCACAGATACCGATAACGTTATCTTTCCTTTTTTTTTTAATTCAAAGCGATTTTCACTTTTTCGCTAACCTTGAACCTCGTTAAGTTTTAAGTCGAGTTTCTTTCAGCTTACACCGGATTTGCTACAATTCACGGATTAATGTGTATATCACGAGGAAGGCGACAATAAGAACCCCACCGGCGTGGTCACGTATCTTCCTTGACGAATGAATAAAAAAAGTAATTTTACTTCTGAACGCTTTTGAAGACCACACCGTTTGGTGTTGCCTGATTCTATCTTTTCAAACGCATTTTCGTCAGATTTGATCGTTCATTACCTAAACTTGAAAGATGCACTTTTTTAAGGTAATGTTTGTTCATCCATCGTGACGACGGTAAGTGATGGTGAGCCAAGTTGCACTGTTGACAAGCCACTGTGCCTACATCGACAAAGCGTGACATTGCGGACTCTCCTTACCTCCCACGAGGGTCTGAAATCGGATGATTTCGGGATCGACAACGTTTCAGCTATTTCGAATGATTATTTGGGCCAATTTTCACATGCTCTTACAAAATCTGACGATATTTAGGCAAAGGCAAATTCGCCTTGAGCGAATCCCTTTCTCGTAGTCATTCCATAAATTTCAGCCTCTCCTGCTAAAAACCCAAAAAGCAGGACCGCCGAAAATTCCTATTAAGATAAAACACGTCTTTGATGAAGGAAAAACTTGTTATACATATGTACCCAGTTTCCATGAAGGTTCTTCATGTCAATAATCGCACGAGGCAAAGTTGCTCTCAAAATATTTATACCAAAAGATCGTGGACGGATTTATCTTTCCGAAATATTAATAAATTGTATCTGATAAGTGAGGATTCCCAGATCTTATAACCTCAATCGATTACCAGTCTCGGAAAACCTGTTAATAATATTTATTTATGCCGTCTGAAAGTAGAAATCAAATTAAAGCTTTATTGATTTGTTTTTAATAATATTTTTTGTCGGACAAAGGACACAGCTTTTCTTTTCAACCTGGTGTTCCACGGAAATTGACGTGACTACCATTTTCGTACTTGTTATTTCCAAACTTCAATTTTTTTTTTTTTTTAATAAAAACCCTGAATTGACTGAAAGACCTTTGAAGGTATAAGAAGAAAGGGATAAATACAATTTTTTGAATTACAATATTTCTCGTTTTTATTTTTATAGTCAGAAACTGGACTGCGTAAAATTATTACGTGATTGAATGTACTAAATATTTGAACAATTCTCATATGATTTGTATTTAGAATAGAATAGAATAATTTTTTGTTAATGATCGAATTATAATATTATATATAACAATATATAACATAATACTAATAAATAATAACATAATAATAAATAATAATATATTATGAATATAATGAATATATATATATATATATATATATATATATATATATATATATATATA